>JAZDUH010000136.1:15400000-15940000 GCA_036419115.1 Scarus forsteni
TCATGATGGCCAAATTTGCTGCATTTCCGTTTTATCTCATCCACTGTTTTAAAACTTATCGACAGTTTAATCAAATAATTATATTAAATTACACACAAATTAGTGCTTATACCAGCTGCAGACACCAGAGTATTGACTAGAGTTAATACACTAGTCCTATCAATCCATTGGTTACATGTTTTGATGATAAAAAATTAGGGATGCACTGAAATGAAAATTTGTGGCTGAAGCCGAATAAAATATAAACGCTTGGCTGAATACCGAATATCCAATGCGAAGGCTAAGTAGTTCACTGTATTTTTTACTAGTGCATAAATAGCTTAGAATAAATTTTTAGACATGTTTTTAAAAGAAAAAAATGTTTATTGAATATTGTGACATTTTTTAATATTCCAGTAGCCTTTGCTTTTCAAACAAAGCACAACAAAGTTTTTCGTTCATAATAGGCCTTCAAACAAAACAAAAGATCCATTAAAAAAAGAAACTAAAGTGCGTTGAAGTGGATAAACCCGCAACAAATGAATTATTGTCCTTTTGACACCAGTCTGCTGCCTAGCCACAGTAACACAGTACTATTCAGCCTTGTTATTACCTCACTCCATTGAAGGCCGAATATGGCTTTTTTTGCAATATCCGGCCAAATGTATTCGGTGCATCCTTAAAGGATAAGTTCGGTTTCTACAGCTTTCACATTGTTTATAGAATGCAGTAGAACAACATACTCACCCAGAAGGCTTTCCTGATCCAAACAGTGCTCCGGGAGATATTTAGATCCAAAATCGAGCAGCGGACAGCTGTATAATGGTAGCAGACGGGGCATGTTAGTGCCGCTCCTAAAACTGCATTAATCGTCCACAAACTCATTAGTTTCACCAATATTTCATCATGGTCCACTCGGGCTACTCCTCCATGACAGTCCGCGGTCGCTCCACCCATGTTTTCGTGACTGTGCTGAAGTCTGAACTGAAGACTGCTCTCTGGCCAGCTGTTCTTCTCTTTGCCTCTGCGTCCTCCTTTCGATGAGCTCCTCATCTATAAACTCTGGCTTGAAACTGTAAGGACACCAATTTTATTTAAAGTTCTCCTCCACAACATCTTCATCCGTTAGATATTCGTCCATTTTGCACAAAACTGGAAGAAGTGATTTAGGCCATTGAAACAATAGTGGCTTTTGCATTAAAAGTTCAGTTCAGAGCCAAATGTATTAGGTGCATCCTTAATAAAAATGTTAAAGCCAGTTCCCAGTCAATCAAGACATCTACAGATCGAAGCCACGACATTCCCAAACATATTATTACAATGTTTTCACTCTTACTAAACACAAGCAGAATTGTTTAAAAGTAATTTATTTATGCCAGATGGGGCAGTTGATGAACTGAACAGGTTTTTTTTTATCTGTCTGCAAATTTTTTTTTTTTTTTTTATCCCTGAATGAACTTTTAATGCCTTAGATGTCAAATATACTCCATTATTAAGACAAAAGCACATCAACAATAGAGCAAAGTCTCAAAAAAGTGCACTACATGCGGAGAGGAAGAGAATCGTCTTGGACATCCATCTGTGTCATTTCACACCTCCACTTTACATGCCAGAAATCTGCAATGTGAGGTAAGGTGGTTTAAAATGAGCAGCTACAACAAAGACTGAGATTTGATGCATGTGCTAAACTTTGTATGTTGGATTCAGTACCCAGTGTGCACCAGGATTAGTCAAACAGAAGGGCACTAGTAGGAATTTTAATAAGTTCAAGCAAACAATCCTCCCTGAATGTCAACAGTGACATAAGCATAAAAGTGTCTATGTTAAGTACAGTTCAGCTCAGGAAATATGCAAACTTAATGGGTTTTGTTCACAAACTCCCTCTCATGTCAAGAACTGGAGTGTGCTATTTTAACTCCAGGCTTTAACATATATTTAAGTCTATCTACTTGCCCTGTAGTTACATTTACACCACTCATCTCATTCATGTTAAATAGTTTTTATGGACATCCTTTTTGTATTGGTTGTTCAGTGGATGGTTTGTCCCGGTCCCTTAACAATGAGGAACTTCTATACCTTTACCTGATATGAGCTGACTTTTGAGTATATCACACAAAGTTAACATAGTAGATGCATTTCAGCAGCACTTATCCCAGAAACTTGTCAATGCAGCAATGCTGTTTGTGGTTGCCAGATTATCTAGAGTTCATTATAGAAGACCAAAAGCCTAAAAAATATTGCTTTGACTTCTTCCTTTCCAATGCAGTATCATTATTACGGAACCAAGCATGATAGTGTTTGAATCACATCTGGTTGTAGCACAAACAGAAAGGGACTGTCACAATAAGAGGAACAGGCTAATTATGGTACAGAAAATACTTTTCATTCTTTAAAAAATGTGTGTGAATGCTGAGAAGCTGAATATACCATGTTGTATATGTATGATCATGAGTTGTATTGTATCATAACCGTATAATTACACAGATTTAGAGTCTTGTAAAATAGGAAGGAACTTTACAAACTGTATCATAGACATATGATAAGTTGTATCACTAACTTTGTGTATCATATCTGACATGTATATTAAGTTCTGAGTTTTAAAATCATCATTTCATATTATCGCACAAGGCATTGTGGAACACCATGAAACTTTGCTGTAAAATATTTAAATCCTACCATTATCAGCCTGAAATACCCGGGAACGAACTGTCTCAGGCTGAAGTTTACATATGTAGTTTTATTGTGTCATATATCATATCCAGTCTGGGTTTAGTAAAGGAATGTGATGTATGACATTTTTAGATCTGTGTGTTATTGTCTGAGGTCTTCACCATGTTATTTAGAGGGGTTCATGAGGTCTTAAGGAATGCGGAGTCCTTTAATTTTTATTTCATTTTAGCACTAGAGTAACAGCCTGAATGTTTTAAGCTGTCTTTGCTTTTCATTATTTAATTCCTGACACTAACAGTAATTGAATTTCAGACTTAATGTAGGGCAATATATAGAGAACTTTTGGATATACTGACATATTTTAAAGGAAGAAACGCAGTGAATCAGTTTTTTACGCATTTAGATCATGGTATATTTTTCTCATGTCTTTATTGTTAAGTGTAATGTTAAATGAAAGGATAAAATAGTAACTGCTAAGCTTAATGCTTTACCAAAGAGTTATTTAGAATTAAAGGTTTCATCAGAAAGAAGTGTTATATAATCATATTTGTTCAAAAAGTTAGCATAATGGGGAACATTTTCTCCAAATAATACATTTTAATCAAATGAAAGTCTTACCAGTAGCGACACTAATGCAACAAAGGTTGGAATCCTAAACAACCAGTCTTTGGTAGTTTATTGTTTCAAAATTACAGGCAAACTCCTGCACACCATCCACCATCAGTGAATCTTCACTGACAAATAAAAACCCCAATTTCTATGGTTTTGGGAATTTTTGTAAAATCTACTTAAAGCAGAAAACAATAATTTGCACATCTTTTACAATCAATATTTAACTGAATTCACTACAAAGACTAGATATTTGATGTCCAAACTGATATATATTTTTAAAATATTAACTCATTCTAAATTTGATGCCTGTAAATAGGGATGTCCCGACCCGATCAAAAAAACAAATATCGGATTATATCGGCCTGCATCCTAAATCTCCGATATCAGCACTCCGATACAAGCTGTCCATTCTAATATATTTATTTTTCATTTTATTCAGTTGTAGAATATGCTTATGTTTAAGTTCAACACAGTGGTTATTTTGCAATTGGTGAAATATGTTTTTGTTTGATTTATTGAGGTCACTTTTCAGGGTCTTCTAATATTTTTTATTCATGTTTTAATTGTAGTATATTCTTATGTTTAAGGTTAAAATTTATTTAACCTATTGGTTAATAACAAATGGGTCAGTTTTTCTCATACCTACTATTGCTGACTACTGTTCTCTGTTTGAGTAATCTGACCTGATCAAGCCTTTTCTTACAGTCCAGACTACAAAATAGGTAATAAAAGTCTGTATGATTCCTGCTGATATCGTATCGGATTGATATCGGTATCGGCCAATACTCAAGGCTGCAATATCGGTATCGTATCGGAGGTGAAATAGTTGTATCGGGACACCCCTACCTGTAACACATTTCAAGTAAAGCAGGGACAAGGGCGTGTTTACAATGTGTTACATCACTTTTTCTTTTTACAACACTGAATAATCATTTGAGAACTGAGGACACTTAATGTTGAAGCTTTGTAGGTGGAGTTCCTTACCATTATCACTTAATGTATGATCTCAAATGCTCAACAGTCTGGGAGCTCTGTTGTTGTAGTTTGTGCCTCATAGTGCACCACACATTTTCAAAGGAAGACAGGTCTGGACTGCAGACAGGCGGTCATTACCAACACTCTTTACTAAGAAACCACGATGTTGTAAAGACATGCAGAATGTTGCTTGGCATTGTCTTGGTGAAATAATCAGAGACAGTCCTGAAGAAGATGTTGCTCTCGATACTGTTTGCTGCTTGTGTGAACTGACTGTGGTTTTCCATTTTTTGTTTATATGCTTACAGTGTCCTTTACAGAACAATGATGGTTTCTCAAAACTACAAAGCTTTCTATGCAGGCAGTCGTGTGTAGCTGCTCTATAGGGATCCAAAAACCAAATACAAAGGCCCAAAAATGAGTGTAAAAGCTCTTCTTTGAGTATATTGTCGTTGTGGTGTTTACAATTTAGTATGAGCAAATTGGATTCGCAAATAATTGTATCCTGTTTTTATTTTTATTTTACACAATGTCCCAAATTTATTGGGATCGGGGTTTTATGTGTCTGTGAAGATGGTTTTGTTTTTGTATTGTTTCTTCAGATAACCATACAGCACTATGTCTTTTGCCATTCAGCTAAATAATTCAAAGAAATGATTTTTGTTACAAATCATCCGACCATGCTTTTCAATATTTTTCTACACTGATTTCTTCTTAATGGCTATGGTTATGTGTATTCATGTCACAGAGATGATATTTGTGTTCAGGTATAAATGTCACAGCCAGGCAGAGGATGATGGCGTACTGCCAGAGAGGCCAGCAGGGAGGACACTCTGCAGGAAGGACAGAGTGACACAGCTACAGGACAGACAGGCTGGCTACAGCAACAAACACACATACGAATACACTCAGAACCATCACACACACCCAAAGAAGGCTATTGAAATGAGTCACACCCATACAAATGGCACACGCTTGCAAAACTGAAAAACGTGCTGATTCATAGGCTCAGCATTTTCTGAAATAGAAACACTTTCCCTCTCCCTTGTGTACATGCAGTGACTGTTGGTACCTTAGGTCAGTGCAGAGCTTCGGTCTCTAATCAGAGATGAGAACGATGTCCACATCATAAAATCACAGCTTCTTAAAATAGTTCCTGCCTCTAATCTTCCTCCCCCTCTCTACTCCAAATCCTGGCCTTGTCAGTGGCGTGACGAAACACTCTTGTCGTTTGTCATGACAAAAGCTACACCACAAACCGGCGCACACCTACTACTTACACAGCATGACCAGTTTTTGCTCCTGTTCAAACTGGAGTAAAGCCATGGGAGTGATGTGATGAGTGTTGATCAGTGTAAGCTGGGTCACTTTGATCTGTGCATACTTGCCACATTAAGCTCACAGACTATCCTTTAAAATTCAGATTTTTGAAATGAATCAGGCTGGAGCTGAAGTTATAAGATGACATTTTTCCACTGTCGTTGCTGAAAACCATCATTTGCATTTTTTCAAGTCACACACAGCATCAGCAGCTTATTTTATATGTCCTTATTTATCTCTATATTTGTATCAGGGCTGAGCCATATGACCCAAAAGTCATTTTTAGCTGATGTACACCTTAATTATGAATTTACTCATACCACTTTTTCAGACCAAGCACAAGCGTAAGCACTGAGATTTGAGGACTGAACCATAACAGATTCTGCTTATCAATCCAATTCTGTATCTTCTCCCTTTTTGATTCATGTGGATTTTCTGTAGAAAAAGAAGAGCGAAGCAGGGTTTCTGTGTCAACAACATTAAACACACTGCTCTTTATTCAGTGATTTGCTACGTAGATGAATGCAGAAGTGGGTTGCTGGTATTTTCACCATTGCTTGAAATCATGAAAAAGCACAAACTGAGGCTGCGTTTACACGGACACTCATGACTTAAAGACGCAAAGATTTGTCCTTTGCGTTTCAGAATTCTTCTGCATTCAGACAATGACACCCGGAGACAAGTTAATCCACTGTAGTATGCATGCTGGTTCAGTAGATGGCGGTGTAGATCTGCAGAGAGGCAGCGCTGCTACAGCACACGTACAAAGAAGAAAAACTTTTCACAAACAACAATGGTGAATAGACGCACAGAGATGCAGGAGTTTCTTTTCTGGACAACAAATCAGTTCGGACAACAAATCTGTCTGGATAACAAACCGAGCACAAAAAAGGCTCACATGTTACTTGGCGGACGGCCGAAGCTGTTGTTGTTCCTGGTATGACCGCGCAGCCTGCATGTGAAAGAGTACTGCGCATGCGGTGACGTCAGCATTTCACCCTGAAACGCACTGATACGGGTTTACATGGAGCTTCATGGAGCTGCATGGAGAGCATATTCAGAGTTTTCCACTCAGGAGCCCGTTTTCAAAAGTTTCAGTTTTCAGAGGAAACACAACGCGTTCTCATCCAAACGCAAGGCCAAAACGCAATGAAAACTTATCGGATTTGACCGTTTTCGGTGTAAACCCAGCCCGAATGTTGTGCAGTTCGTGTCAGTGTGAGCACAAACTCAAATGTCTTTGATTCTTTGAGCTCGCTTCTTTTGGTTCTCAGCTGGAATTGGTTTTCGATTCCCATCCTTATTCACTGCTATTGAGTACAAGTTTGAGTACTTGTAGAGCCCATGTCATTACAGATTTAGACTAGAAAAGCACTCGGAGTGTGCAGACCTCCTCCAGCGCCATAGTCCTCAGCCATATTGTGATTTTGACCATAGATATTAGTCCTACCTTTATTTCATCTAAATATTTAGATTCCTTGACCATGAAAACATACCATTAGCAACTGGATTCGTAATGATATCTATTTTCGTTCAGTAGTTATTCACAGAAATCAAATTTTTCGTCATGGCGGCCAGACGCTGATCCGGATCAACACCAAAATTGAATTAGTCCTTCCTTTTCCCATGCTGAACATTTCCTGAAAATTTCATCCAAATCCATCCATAACTTTTGGAGTTATTTTGCTCGCAGACGGATGGACAAACAAACTCCCCCGAATACATAACCTCCTTGGCGGATGTAAATATTGCATGTTGGTGGCAGATACAGTATGTCAATATTTTCAAGCCCATTATCGCTGACACCGATATCAATGCAGATATTTGGTCAAAAGCACAAAGCCTCCACTGAATTAAAATGGGCTGTTTCCTGTCATGGTGATAATATATTTTGTTTGAAACAGATGCACAACAGGAAAAAATATTTCTTTTTTATATAAAGCATAATACATTTGATTAAAAAGGTGACATTTAGTGATGATGAGGTAAGCCGTTATGGTACATTTGTACATTCTGCCAATATTTACAGACAATGTATGTGATATTTATGGACATTTTATTCAAAATATCAACTGCTAATATCGAAAGACTACATTTTCAAATCTGCAAAAACCAATAATAACACCCTTAGGTAATTTTCTGCTGGTTCTGATATTGATCCAATAATATTGTGCAATTTTTATCTCCCTCAGCAGAGATTCGTGGCTTATTTCTCAAATTGGAGAATAAAATAGGAGAAAAAAGGACAATTGTCCACTCTCAAATGTTTATTTTTACTTCTTACAGCATTAGGCAGGCTGAATTTGACTCACAATGATACACTTATTAGCATGTAACACTGAAGTAAAGATATAAACTGAGATATGAATTGTTTGTCTGCTCTTCAATTAGGAACCCTGACCTTCCCTGTGTATATTTGATGTTGTGTACTGCCTGTTGGAGCATTTATATGCAGTTAGAACACAGTATTAGAGGCCTTCATAAACCCCAAAATGTCATTTCAACCCTGAATTCACAAATGGAATAGGGCTGTCACTCTTCCCAAAAATTAAACTCAATCTCCCTCCTGAAAAATTTCATGTTTCCATGTTGCACTCAATGATGGCCGGATAATGTTGGACTGAAAGAGTGTAAGATATTGTCTGTGTAAAATATTGATGTATCTTAACATATTGCCTAGCCCTAAAAGTGCAGGTTATATAGCTATTCGTTTACGTGGCTTGCCCCTTTACGTTATATGTGGTCTTATTCCTGTTTCCTGCTGCGGTGGCTCTGTGTGCTGCATGTTTACAGAGCAGGTTTCAGTTTGGAGGGCCTGTGTAGTGTCGGGCGAAACGCTTGTGTGTGTCGGCGTGTTCAGACAAGAGAGGCTTTGCTCCGACACGTTTACATTCCTGAAACAAACAGAACAGTGCAAAAGGTAGTCTGTATTTGTTTCTGGCCTTTACTCGAAATGAGCCAACTTTCCCTCGTTCTTTTTCACTACGAAACGACTACATAACAGCAGTGAGGAAGCGCAGGCCATGTTTGGCTTCTCAGTGAGTTTCGCACATGTGCGAGATAGAAGCACAGGTGATCAAGCACATGGGAAGACAGACACACACATGATCCAGGTAGAGTGTGAGAGACGGAGTAGAGCAAGGAGGGTGGGGGGGCTTCAGCTGGGTACAAAGTGGCACAGACAGACTCATGGATAAACAAACAGACTGCTGATAGAGTGAGGGCAAAATACAAAGAGTGCAGCAGATAAGGCAGAGGTGAGGGAGTGTGTGCGAGTGTATCACAGTCTTGGCTACTTTATCAGGTAAATGTCCAACAGCAGCCAGTCAGCAAAAAGCCACTGTGCTGTTATTGTTCTGCTCAAGGTTAGGCGGGGTTTGTTCTTACGTGAAGGTGCTGTATGCAGGCTTTTTGGACAGAGTATCAGTAACACCCCTGGCAGATTTATTGTGGTATTGTGGATTAATGTTTGGCAAAAGCACCTATGGGGTTTGACATTCCTGCTTTTTTATGTTTGTGTATTTATGCAAGTGCTTCTGGTACGGTGAGGATGTGCACATAATCACTCCCAGCGTGAAATGTTAATTTCCTGACGTTGTTTTTCTGGTCTACATTCTGAGTCATCGCCCTTGTAATAGAGGGTTTTTGTTATTTACATGTATGCTGCTTCAAAGAACCTTACCTTGTGTTAGATTGCATTAGTATGAAAATTAAACATAGGAAGTTTTAGCGTGAAGCAAAGGTAGGCTATCACCCAGGGGCCTTTGCACTGAGAGACTTCAAGGCAAAGTGAAAGGAGAAATGTGCTGTCTAACGTCAGAATTATTTCACAGTAATCAAGATAAGAATTCAGGGGAGCACAAAATTGTATCATATAGTTTTGAATATCCCAAAACATCATTAAGAAGTAGTACTGCCAAAGTTAACATGTTGATGCTACAACACTTTTAATACCACAATTTTTTATGCACACCTGGCTAATTTTGACCCTATGCCTTGTCTGTACTTTGAGGACATGGTAAATTATGCAGCAGCATTGTTGTGGATTGCACGCAGAAATGGAAGAAGAATAGGGGAACTTATTTTTGTTAGGTAGAAGAGGTAAATCTGTGGTTAGACCCTGATTTGTTTATATGAACAAACCTGAGAGAAAATGTTGGTATTGAGGAAAAATTACACCAAATGATGAATATTGTTTTGAAAATTGACATTGGCAGCGACTATTGGCTGAATTTTCATTTCAACCATTAATAAGGAGCTCATAATTGTTCATCTTTACAAGAAACATGCAGTCTGAAGACATCATTGGAATACTTAATGGTCAAAACACTGTATTAATTTTTGAACTAAAGACAGTTATTATAACTTTCACTTACTGGAAACACCAGCAACTTGCAGAAGCATTTATCTCTATGTTCTGAATATCAGGAGTGTGATATGTTTTACATTGTTGCCTCTGAAAACCTACATGCATGTAAACAATGAAGCCTTTCAGCTGTGCTCTTCTAATCTTTTAGACTAGATTTTAAGGTTATTTTATTGCTTTTTAAATCCCTTAATGGTCTTTGTCCATCCTATGTATCTGGTTTGCTTATACCATATGAGCCTAGTAGAGCCCTTAAGTCTTGAGGTAGTGGTCTAATGGTCTTTCCCCAAGTTAGATCTAAAACATATGGTGAAGCCTCTTTTCGGTATTATGGCCCCCGTCTGTGGAACAGTCAACCTGAGAGCAGCTCCTACTGTTCGTATTTTCAAAAGAAAACTCAAGACCTACCTTTTTTTTGTCTGGCTTGAAGCTGTTTTTTAATTCTCTTAGAAAGCATTTGTGTTTTTTTAATCTATTTTAACTTCAGAGTTACTTTGTTATGTTTTATTAACTCTTTTTGTTTATTTTCTTTTGTTGCTTGGTTTTAAAACTCTTATTTTTATTAACTTCGAACACTTTATTACCTTACATGTATCTTATCATGGTTGTATTAGTTCATTCTTAGCTGTTTCCTCATTTTAATTTAAGATAGTGTTTCCTCAGTTATTTGTGGTCATTTGACGAGTCCTCACGTGGTGTCCTTGTGTGTACATCTGTGTGTGTATGGGTGTGTGTGTGTATGTGTGTGGATATGTGTGTGCACGTGAGTGGTAGTGTGCGTTGAATGTGAGCTGCTGGAATGGCGGCGTTTTTGTATTTTATTTTATATCCTTTGGCAAGCATCTGCTTGTGCTGTAAAAAGTTCTTTGTAGATAAAGTGTGATTGACTGATTAATAGGCCAACTTTTGTCCACACAGAAACCAGTGGCAAAGCTTATCAATTCTTATCCCTAGTTATAATCCACAGTCGAATGTCTTTCTGCTGGTGTTTATGCTTTTGCATTATACTTGCGTGCAACAGGTTCCATATTAGTTTGAAAAAGTCCCCCCTAAATCTTTTTTTAAAGTGCTAAAGTTACTCCAACTGATTTGAGCATGTCTGGTCTCTACAGTAGACTGACTTTCATTTAATTGAATTCAACAGGTGTGAGAGCATGATTACTAAGTGTTTACTTCTTACTCTATCAAGAAGTTGAGGGCTCGTTGTACACAGTCGGAAAAGTAAAGAACTGAACAGAACGCAGGTGAAAGAGTACATGAGCACAAGGTTTAATGGTGAGTTTATCTCAGGTTGTACTTTTTCATTAATCACAGCACTGATATGGAAAGAGTCTCTATGTGTTTAGTCTGCACAGTCAATGTACACTGATGAATGTCCAAGGACATGGTCATCCTCTTAAACTCCTTCCACCCTTCAGTCTCAGTTATTCAAAATAGGGAATGAAGTGAATCACTTTCATTTCTTTGTTGCCTGGTACCAAAAGATATTCATCCTGGTACTGGTCCATGGCCCAGTGGTTGAGGGCCTCTAAGATTGGTTGCCATAAAGTTAATGCATTTAATTTTTTTTTAAACTCAGGCACATACTACTTGCATTTGAACATGTTTTACCCTTTTTTATGAACTAAAGGATCCATTTGCCATTTAAAATATTCAGGGTCTAAATAATGGATACATCCATTATAAGAGGGAGTGACCCATGTGTGGCAATTTAAAGCTGAAAATGTTATTCAAGATCACTCTTAACATATAGTCTTAAACTTCAAGTGTAAAAGTATAGAGCTTTTTAACTAATGATTTTGCAGGCCATTAAATAAAAACAAATTCATCCTGTTAGATTACCTACAAAGATCCTATGTTTATGTAAATGTATACCTGTTTTTAATCCATTTTATCATGGGATCTGAAGAGTTAATTGTGCAGTGCAACATAAAGATCTAAAGCTAAATAAGAGATGAGTAAATTGACACATCAGGTCTTGTTGACACATGTACAGGTAGATTAAGGACACGTAGCTGGGGTGTAGAAAAGATGCAGTGCAGTTTTGCAGAAGCATTACCTTTTCTTGCCTCTGAGTTTGTCTTTTAAAGTCTTAACGGTATAAGCTTTCCATGTAGCCTAGGAGCTGTTTAACTGATCTTTAATCCCCTCAAGCTTCCTCCTTCTTATCCATCCTATTTTTCCTCCCCCCTGTCTCTTTTCTCTCTTCAAGTACACATTTTCCCTCAAACTGTCTCTCTGTTTTGGCTCTCTCGACACTCAGACGAGCAGCAGTAAGCAAAGCAGTGAGCAAAAATGAACTTGAAATGACAAGTGTCCCTTTTACAAAATCCAGCTCCAAAAGAATTGGGACATTGTGTAAAAGATGAATATAAACAGTACGCAGTAATGCACAAATCTCTTTCATCCTGGATTTGGATAACAAAGCGCAGAGACGTGATGTCTCAAGTTCAACTGATAAACTTCACTGTTTTTAGAAATTAATGCACACTCTGAATATGGTGAATCAAACATGTTTTTTTAAAGTAGAAGGGTAAGAAAAATATCAGGAAAGTTGTGGAAGCACCAGGAGCATCTCACAGGTAATGGGTTTAATATGTAAAATGTGATGATATCATTGTAGAGTATAAAAGGAGCATGCCTGCAAGGCTTCGTTGTTTACAGATAACAAGCCATAAGTCTCTCTAAGGTGCTACTGCAAAGAATCTCAAGATTTTACCATCGACAGTCCAAAGTTATGATGAAATTATTCAGAGAATTAAGCATGTTGCTGTTTCCAAATGTAACAGAAGACTACCATGTAAAGCAAGAGTCTCAAATCAACAGCATGCAGAGGCAATGACACCTAATCTGAGATAGAGGGACTTCAAGTTTTACCAGAGCTTCCTCATGGTTATTTTATGGTTCCCTTAGTAAAAAAGTACCAAACACTTTATGTACAGTGGTAAGTTAGAAAGACAGGCAGGGCTGTTTTTGTGGCCTATGAAATATGATCATCAAATCTAATCTAAACAACATCTCATCTTTAAAATCAGGTGAAAATTTGGTCTGTAACACCAATATATTGATAGACAATTTGGAAAACATATCCTTGATTCTTGATCATATCCAGCATCTGTGATGGTGTGGAGGGAGTTTAGTGCCCATGACACAGGTAACTTGCTCTTATCTAGAGGTTCATGCAGATTTTGAATCAAAATATTCTTCCATTCAGATTTCTATTTCAGGGACAAGTCTGCTTATGTCAGCAAGACAATGTAAAAATTAGGGATGCATAATATTATCGGTTTGATATTGGTAACGGCTGATGTTGAAATTTTTGCAGATATTTACAGCCAATATATCGGTCACACATATCCGTCATATATCGGCTGTAATATTGGCAAATTGTACTAATGTTAAAAATTGATGCACCCTCTCATCAGTGCATGGATACATTTACAGATCTAGGGTTTAATTCTTGCAAGAGTTAAAAGCTGTTTTTCTTTTTTAAACATCTGTTCATGCCATAACATGCTGTAACACTGAAAGAAACTAGTCAATTTTTATTAAACACAGAGCTTGTACTCTTGACCTGAAATATCAGTATTGGTATTGGCACTGGTATCGGTATTGGTACTGTTATTGGTATCGGTATTGGTATTGGTATCGGCGATAATGTATAAAAAATATATATATTGACATACCAGATATCTGTGCATCTATACTGTGCATCCCTCATCAAAGTGTGTGTGTAGTCTAAAAAGACATTTATGTTCATCAGTTTAAACATTAGATTTTTTGTATTTGTGTTTTTGTTTTCATGTATGTCAGCTGAAAATAATGGATTGTAAAGTAATGTAAAGTAAAGTACTGTATTCTGTTTTTATCCACATTGAATCCAGTGGCCCAGCTCTTCTGAAACAGGGGGTTGTACTTGACTCGCTCGGCTGTCACGTCCATTTCCTAAAGCAGTGCATCATGTTGATGTTATCTGATTACTTGTGACAAATTTCGACTCAAATCAATGGTTTAGTCATCATATCTGTGTGACTAAGTGTAGCCAGAGTAATGTGAAGCTGATGTGTCATGATTCAATCATTTTTGACGTTTGGTTCATATGAAGAAGGATGAATGAAGGGAATCTGGTCTGTTTTTGATCTGTGTGAGATTTCTGATGTATAAATGTTGTCATTTATGTCCATTCTGTCTATTTTCCTCCTTTAATCATAACTCTCTCTCTCCTCAGATGAATACAAGATGAAGGGGGTGGAGGAAGTGAAGTACATGAGAGGGGAAGAAAACCGCGTGAACGCACGCAACCAGGAGAACCTGGTAAGAGACACACAAACCAACTGGAGCTCCACTGACAGGCTGTCATCCGCACAGAGCCTCAGACCTTTTCCTGACAGTTTATCAGCTGAAGCGAACAAGCTCGTGTCTGTGTCCACAGGCAGCTCTGTCAGCTCCAGAAACTCACACATACACACTTATTTTCTATTGCACAAACAAGCAAAAACACACAACAAAGGTGCTTCACACGCAGGTAGAGACAACATGCTGGCATGTGAGGAATGTGGGGGGTGATCACTGGGTTGGTTTGACCATATTCTGCAAAACCTGTGCAGTTAAACAGGGGAAACTTGAGTTGAAGTATGTGTATGTGAAATTTTTACAGACAAAATATAATAATAAATCTGACCTAAAGGTTATTTGTATTCCTTGTATCTTGTTTTCAACTTGCAAAACACGCCTGATTATTCCAGCATATTAACTTCCAGTACTTGAGTTATTTGTATTAACCCCCAACCCCTTTGGACAAAATGACAAATGCTCATGCTGTAACCCTTGGTTGAAAAATAGTTAAGATTTGAGCAGAAAAATGAAACATGAGTTTCTTCCTACGCACAAAAAATATTTCAAAAACAGATGTACACACAAAGGACTTTTGGATTTCTATCAGAAAAATTAAAAAAAGATAGATGTTTAAGTAAAAACATAAAAAAAATAGCCATTTTCTTTAAAAAATTATTTAATGTCTTTTTTCAGAGTCTTAAATCAATTCAATCAATTTATTGGGAAATTCTTCAGTGGAAAAAGCCCATCTTTGACTTTTTGTTTTGTAAATTAACCTAAATTTCATTTACTTTTGCACATTAAACCTAAAGTTTTCAAGGTTATCTGTCCTGCTTTGGATTGCTCACAATCGGTATAAATTTGAACTTGATAAGATGGATCTTCCTGATTACAAACATTAAATCAGGCAAGTACTGTGTCGCCCTAAAGTTTGTTTACTTCTGTGTAGGGCCTGACTGATATATTTGCCGGCTGATTAAATTGTCTGATTATAACCTCTTTCAAAGTATTCAATATCAGCCAGAGTTTTGCCGATGTAACACGATATATTCTTAATTTCTCATAAAATAGTAAGCGCTATTCGGTGTCAATGCTGCGCAGAAAGATGTTGTTGCGAAAGATGGCGACGACCATTGTTGTAGCGGCTCTGAGCTCAGTACTGAGTCTGTGTGTGTGGATGATGGGGCGTATGGGGCGAAATCCGCCTACACTCACATGGAGTTGCTGAATGTTGTTTTTGCCTGCAAGTCTGACAACGAGTAACTGGCACAATACTCCGCTGGACACAGCGAGACCACCGGGCTCTCTGCTCGCCTACAGAAGCAGCCTCACACACCGACATTTTCCTGATCATATGTCGTTCACAAAACAGACAACTTGGATACTATTTAGTTCCTTTTTTTGTTGTTGCAGGAATTGACAGCAGTTTTAACCACTATTTTATTTTCTACTTAAAAGATGCAGAGTAGAAAAATAAAGAAGCTTATGAATAGAATGTTGTTGCTTTCCTCTCACAATGACCTATTTACAACTTTTGTAAAGTTGTTCTACCTGTACTGTAACCTACCTTCTTATTATTGTCATAAACAAATAGTCAAAGATAAAGAGTGACTCTTTCTAAGGTTTAATAATTACTTTCCTGAGGTTTAGTGCTTTTCTGCATGTTTTTGGACTTGAAAATTCCTCTGTTTTGTTTAAGTTAAACAAAGACTTAGGGACAAAGTATTGTACGACAGTAAAATATTCTGCCTGTAATTCATATATTCATTGACGTAAGTGTTTTGGGACTAATTTTGTGTATGTATTTTTTAATTAATCAGCCGATTAATCGGTAATCTGTATTTTTTTCTGCCAAATATCGGTATTGGCACCGGCTTAAAAAAAATCCTTATCGATAGAGCCCTACTTCTTTGTTCTTTTCTTTGTCTGCCTTTTTTTTTTTATATATAAAAGAAATAAGCAGATATGTAAGTAGCTGTAGTGCGGCCTCATTTCTCTTTAACTCTTGAAAAACACTGGTTGTTTATATGTGGTGAGGTTTTAAACCAGAGAAACATGTGCACTGTGAATCATTCACATTTCTGTTGCCTTCTGTCAAACTTAGTGGTATGGTATGTGTTGTTTTTTTAATTGAATGAGTTACTGGAAGACCCTTCACACGTTTTTAGTCCGACAGGAACAAGACCAGCACAGACGCTACATGTGGTCAGACCTGTCTCTGTTTCCTAACACCTGTCATTATTACTGCCGTTGTTTCCTCCTAAAGTAGATTTCAAAATCGCCAAGACACACAACTACATACACAGAGAGCGAGGGAGGACTCATCTTGCAATATTTGTGGTTGACGCTTGCAGCACATCTCTGATATATTACTAAAGCAGGACACTGTACTCAGAGCACACATACGCTCATAAAATAACATGGGTGAACTGATGCCACAGCTTCATTAGTCCTACATGAGTCATATCTGTGTTTCGTGCATTATGGCCGTTGTGTAATCGGAGCCAGCTGGGCGAGGACATAATTTGATAATGCAGATGTGACGTTTGCATCAGTGGACAGGCTGTTAACTGATGGGAGTGATTTTGCTTTTCTCCTGTTTATCAGCTGGTAATGAAAATGTATGGTGTGTGTTTCTGTGTCTTTCAGGAAAAGAATAATGTGCAGTACAAAGGCAAACAGCAGAAGGAGGTGGCTGCTGCCAACATCAAGTCAAAGTATGTGGAAAATCACAATGTGCATGTTGTAAACATACAGTAGATGCTTTTAGCTAGCTGTAAGCCTGTCAGTGTGCATTATTTAACTTTTAATCTGAACACAAATTTCCTGATAATCCATTTCCCTTAGCAGTCCCTCACAGCAGGAAGTTTCCTACAGTTCATATGAGTGTCTGCAGAGGGGTGGGGGAGGGATTTTTTTTTACCATTAGGTCTGGGTGAAAAATTATATTTGCAGCTAACCTTGGTTATTTCATGTTTTTTTGATTTTTGGTTTATCGTTATTTTTTTTCATATGGGGATTGGGTTCAAGTAAAAATTAACTGCATTTGGCCAAGTGGAAACCTGTGCTATGATCTTGGAAGTTGGACTCTACAATGTAAATTAGATACTTACTGGGAATTTCTCCTTTAATCAGAGTGTCCTGGTCGTCAGCTACCCCGACTTTTACAGCTTGTAACTGGAAAGTTTTTAACTGGGATGTGATGTAATTTCCAATTATGCCTGAGTTCCTTGGAGAGTTATGCAAACCAGTTTGATTTCCAGTTTAAATTTTTTTGTTTGTTTGTTTAAGATTAAAAAAACTTCAAATGAAACAAAAATTATGTATTTCAGAACTTTGCCCTAATTTTATGGGAATATGTCACAAACATAAACTCATCTTGGAATTAAAATGCATGCTTAAGGTTTGTTTTCAGAGAAAAACTATGAAGTTTGAGCTTAGGCAGACACAAAATCAGAAAGATGAACTCTTTTCACAGCATTTTAACACAGAACTTTAATATCAGTACTTAGTCCCATTCCTATAAAACAAGTACAAGCCTTAATGTGGGCTTGTCCAAAAGTGTCAGGAAGTATCACTGTAAAAAAGTAAAAGAAAACCACAACTTTTATTTTGAAATCATCCTTCAACAAATCTGATGTGACCTCATGTGGTTTGATTCTTAATTATTGAATCACAACATAATCAGATCATTATCCAATATGTGCCTAAGAAGCTGTTGACTGTAATACTGGTAAAATGTACAGTTATACCAGGATGGTTTACCCCATCCTCACTCAGTGTCCACTTTTATAAACCAAATATATAATTTGTTCAATACACAAACATTGTTTTTCTTTCTTTACATATGTTTCTAACACAAATGGGAAGTAGCTATTAAAGGAGCAGGTCAATCTTAGTTGTGTATAGACATAGTGCTCCTGACATAAAAATATCAGTCCTGATAAAACTATCAACAGTGTTGAATTTCAAAAAATCAGATAGCAGCAAAACATCAATATCAAGCATCCCTGTTTTTAACGTTGAAATGTGTGAAGTAAGTGATATTTTGTGCCTTGATTTTGTCATGCTGCCTCACACTGTGTGTGTGTGTGTGTGTGTGGTTTGTAAGTTATGTGTATGTAATGTGTGTCAGTAGTTAAAGAGTAATTAGATGCTGATGAAAGACTGGATTGATGCTGTTTACATTAATAATTTTAATACCCTCATAGGCCCATAATTAACCAGGTTCTGTTTACTGCAGAGTATTTTTGTGCATGTGTGTCTACTGGTGTGTAGTGGTGCTGCTGTGTGGGGGGTGTAATGGAAAATTCTCATGATGTATTTGTTGCCTCCCTTCTCTCCTCGTCTCCAACCTCCAACTTCCTCTCCCCCTCCCCTCTCTCTTTCTCTCTCTCTCTCAGTATTCACACGTCAGAGAGCCAGCAGGAATTCTTCAGGATGCTGGATGAGAAGATTGAGAAGGTGAGGCTGTGTGTTATAGATGTATACAGTACATGGTTTGTATGCATTCATCTGTTTATTCATGCTTATAGGAAGCATCCAGTGGGCGAAATATGAGGGGGTTCCGAGCATTTAAAGTAACAGCTGTACATTTAAAGAGACAGACTGTATAAAAACATCTATCATTTTTGGTAGTCAGGGCTCTGCTCTGCTGTGTGAGTGGGAGGAAGAGGCTGCGGCTGCACTGATGAGCTCTCTCTTCTCTCTCTGTCTCTTGAATTACAGCAGTTAGTTCTGACTGAAGACGAAGTTGCACAGTGAAATGATGTTGAGTCAGAGATTGACTAACCTACATTTTGTTTTTCTAACTCTGCCTCTGAACATAGGATTGGAGCAGTGCTCGGGGTAGTATTCATACTTCAGTTCCAGTACATTCCTGTCCTGAATCTTGCAATGCACTTGTTAAATCACTGTTGACAAAAAAAAGGATATAATAAGACATGATGTGCTAAGCAGATTCCACATTTCAATTTGACTTGCCGCATCATTAATGAATTCTTACTTTTGACATGAATGAAGGAAAGGTGAATATAAGTCAATTCCTAAAAAATAGAGGCTGGCTGGTTTAAGTATAACAGTCTCTGTGCAGATAGGTTTTGGTCATGTGGCCAGCACTTCAGGGCTGAAGGGTGAAAAGCAGTGACCACAGCAAGTAACTTTGGTATAGGCTTTTAAATTTGTTATTTCTACTTCACCACATACTTACAGCCCACGAAAACTGCAGGAAAGCAAAGGTATTAATGTAAGCTCCAGTTTTTGGCTGTTGGAACATTATTCATATCACATAAAACAGTAATGCCTTGGCCAGAACCTCACTCAAAGTATGTTTACATGTTGCATAGGAGCAACATTCCCCCTCCAGTGCTGCCCAGATGAAAATATATATTTATATACTGGTAGTTTCACATATTTTAAATGTGTTGGACATAATTAGAATTCTGTTAGAGAAGTGAAGAACAACAAACTTTTTTCATTAAAACATCTGTGGGCTAAGTAGGAATGCACAACATCATCGGCATGATACAAATATTGGCTTAAAACTGAATTGTCATATTAGCAGATGTGAAATTTCCTAACAATATTTACAGCTGATAAATCACCTGCACATATTGACTACACACATCCCATATTTTGGCTGAGTTATGATCAGAATATGTAGACATATCAAAATGCTCCTGTTGCAACATGGCTCAAAATCACTTCCTAAGGTGTAGAATAATTTGCCCAACTCCATTAAATCTTCACTCCCTAACTGCTTTTAAGATAAAGCTGAAGACTCAGCTTTTTAGGGAACACTTATTGTCCTCAGTCTGACTCTTCTCCTCTGCAGTCCTTAGTGGTAGAATGAGTTAGGAGGTTTAATGACCCAGCTCTTTGTGGTCTTCTTGGCACAAAGTAAATAGATGCTTTTATGATCCCCAGTTTCAGACCTATCCTTAAAAAATCCATCAGATGCTTTTCACAACTTTTATAAAACACCCAACAAATGCTGACAGAAACATAACCCTTCAGCGGACATTATCAACATCATTTATATTCTTGATTCTTATCTGTTTCTATCTCAAAATAGACGTTGCGATGAGAAAGATGGATACATTTTAGATATGAGGGGATTCCGTAACTTTAAAGAAAAAAATTCAGTGAAGCTGCTGGTAATGGTGGTAATGACTTAGGAAATATTGATATCTTCAAACATCTTGGGGCGTCGGTGGTGCAGTTGGATAGTGCGCTTGGTCAGTGATCGGGGGGTTGCAGGTTTCAAGCCCAGCTCCGGGCGACACATGGCGATGCGTCCTTGGGCAAGACACTTAACCCCAAGTTGCTCCCACTGCTGCGTCAGTGGTGTATAAATGGGCATGAAAGGGCGTGAATGTGTTAGAGATACTGATGGATAACTAAGATAGAAACTCAAAACCATCAGTGAGTGAATGTGAGTGCGAATGGATGTGAATGGGTAGGTGTGACCTGCGGTGTAAAGCAGCTTTGAGTAGTCAAAGACTAGAAAAGCGCTATATAAGCTCAAGTCCATTTACCATTTACCATTACATCCAATATCATGCATCCACAAGGCTAATATTAGTTTGTAAGCAGTAATTTTCATTATATCAGTAGGATCTCTATCAAGTTTTATGAAAGGAAATAATATTCCAGTCAATTTAATGAAGAAAATCAATATTTGGATTAAAGGGTTTTCTCTTTGGTGCTATTGTCTTTGAAACATACAGCCACAGTGGAGCATCTTACAGCACTAATCCACTTTTTCCACCTCAATTTATTTTCAATTTGAGATGGGATTTTGTGGAAGTATAATTCTTATGTATCTCCTCTTCAGTCAGTGCATCTAATTAAAAATATTTCTTTAACTGAAATCATAAAAATGACCAGATTAAAACTCAGAGTTGGCAACCTAGACCACCAAAGTCTTCATAGAGTAAGTCAGAGTCTGAGGGTCTACCCTGGCCTGAGATGGTTATTCCATTCATGTGTAACGTGGCTGTCGTCCAGCATCTTTTAAATTAAATTAATCACAAACACAGAGTACAAGACCCAATGATTTCATTTCAGAGTAATTAATCAGGCAACTAATCAACCAAATATAGATGATTGTGCATCTTCGTACTGATGAATTAATTAAATAACGTTTTCAGCTCTTGTTTGCACAAGGATATCTCACTTTAGCTGTTCACATCAATGAAGGGGGGAGGTTTATGAAAGAAAAAATCCCTTCTGAGAAAAATGCAGCGTGAAATATGTTTGTATTTGAAATGCATTTCATATAGTGAGTAACCTGAAATGAACAGACAGCAGCTGAGTCCCACGGGCAGTCTTTTACATTTCTACATGTGTTTTGGTGTTGTTTCACAGTGTTTAGCTGATGCCAACTCTGTTTGAATGTCTTGTGTAAGACAGTTCGTGTGTGGAGTTAAACAAGCTATGAGCTGGCTCTAAAGAGGGAAGAAACACAGTTAAGTTAGCTTCTCATCATGATGGAAGAAACAAAACAGCATAACTGCCCACCTGCCAGCACTTTGCTCCCTCATCCTGAGTTTTTTTGGTATGCCAAAATCTGCTAATAGACGAGGCGGGGTGGTGGAGCTGTGAGTGGTGTAACAGGTGCATGGAGGTTTGCTGCATGCAGTAGTTAGCAATAAATTAATTGTGGTTATCACTGAGTAACAGGAACAGATTAAAGAAAGTGGACCTGCTGCCCAGCAGTTTTATGGCCTTCAGAGGTGTACTCAGAAAGCGATGTGTGCGATCCTTTAAGTGTGCTGAATATACAGTAACAGTGCAGTGAGGGGACAAGAAAAAATGTATAGGAGAGCTTTGTAGTGTTGGTGTTTTTTTAAATCTCATGAGTAAGGATGAACATGAGACCAAAGGACTG
The DNA here is from genome assembly GCA_036419115.1 of Scarus forsteni. NCBI lineage: Eukaryota > Metazoa > Chordata > Actinopteri > Labriformes > Labridae > Scarus > Scarus forsteni. Next base: position 15,422,149 of record JAZDUH010000136.1, read on the forward strand.
TTGACCTATAGAAAATCTTGAGTGTTCGATGTTCTGTAAGAGTGAAGATTTCTGTTCTTGGGATGCCACATTTACAAGTAATGGAAGATCATTGGGCTGACTTAGCTTAAACAATGAACCTCAAAATTGAATGCATTCTCTTTGAGTCAGAGCATTATGTTAAATTCCTCAAAGCCTTTGAGACATATCACAATCAGGACAAAGAATAAACATGAGACCCAATTACCCCTGACCTTTTAGCTTCAACATCTCATCAATAAATCATGGAGTCAGTGTGGATACTTATGCAGAGTCTCCAGAAAGTCTCTTCAAGCATTCTCAGAAGTTCATAAGCAAGAAATAGCCACCGGACCCACTTATCTTTGATGTTGCAGCTCCAAAACTTAAAACTGTTCTTTAATACTTGGATCTAAATGACCCAGAGCTGAAAAAAGCCCTTAAAGTGATTTTATTTTACCTCGAATTTTTCCTTGTTAAATAACAGATGATCACGAGACCCAGTGACCTCAAACCATAAAGTTTGTTCAGCCGTGTGTCAGAGTGGACGTTTGTGCAAAGCTTAAAGGAAATCTCTCTTTTGAAAGATCATGCTCAGGGCAAGGGATCATTAGGAAATCTTTAACCTCTAAACCTTGTCTTTTTAATTGATTACAGTGTCCTAACACTTAATTTTGAGTGTAGCTTTATACAAACTTTTATAAAAGAGAAATGAGTTGATTACTAGGACACACACTTTTGACCTTAAACCTCCAACATCTAATAGAGCCTTTAAATACCTGCGCCACGTTGGACATTTATACAAGAAAAACACCAAAGCTGTGAATATATGTACGTATATTAGGGCTGAACGATTTGAGAAAATAATCTAATTGTGATATTTTTCCCCAATATTGCAATTGCGATTTACTCTGCGATTGTTTTAATGTTCCTCATCTTATGTATTCTTAAACAAACATAAGCAGTAGATCGATTTATAGTAAAACCAATATGACATTAAATCAATCTAAGGATAAAAGATTTGAGAAGAAGTGGAGAAGCAAAATAAGTATGAAATTGTAAAAACTGGGTAAAAAAAAATGGTACGAAAGCGGAAAAACAAGTTAATAGGTGCAAAATAGGTATGAAATTGCAAAAAAAAAAAAAAAAAGGCAAAAAAAAATTCAAAAGTGACTTTGGAAAATTGATTATAGCAGCAAAATTGGGATTAAATTCCAAAAACCATGTAAAAATTCCAAACATGGTCTGACAGTAGCCAAAAAAAAAGGTGAATGGGAGCAAGATAGGCATAAAGTTGTAAAAACTGGGTTAAAAAAGGTTCAAATAGGCATGAAATAGCAAGAAACTACATCACAATGCCAAAATGTTCAACACATTTTGGTTTAAAAATATTGCACTGTCTGCGATTTGAAAATTGCAACAAGCCATATTGCGATTTGATCTAATTGTTCAGTCCTAATATATATGTAAATGAAAAATGGAACAATGATCTTGATCTTTGGCCTCCAGCTCAACAGGACATTGTTGGGTTTGAGTGGATATTTATGCAAAGTCTTCATGATCAGATCGGACCTTTTTTTGTTGTTTTTCCCTTTGTGCTTGAGCTTTTGTGCTTTGCTGTTTGCATGTTCCTGCCTGTTTGTCAAAACACTTTTAAGTTGTTCCAAATAAAAGTTAATTATTAATATTATCATTATAACTGACAAGCAAGATATGATCAGAGACCCAAGGACTTCAAACTTGTAACTACAAATCTGATGGGGCTTACCAATAGCTGATTCAAGGAGGACATTAATGTGAACTCAAAGTTTGAGATTTTGTTTTTTTTTTAAAGCACAATGACCTTTATCTGACCCTGAATTTCTTCATAGTCCACCTTGGTAGTGTCTTGTTCATGCTGCAGCCTTAAATCCACAGAAAGCGCAAATCTTCATCCACTTGAAGGGCATTTAAAATGCTGCAGAGCACAGTCTTGACTTACTTGCAGAAACTTATCATAAAGATCATGAGAAAACTAACTTTACAAGTTAATTGTCAGGTAATGAGACAACAGAGAAACATGTTAACAACAGACTGTATTACCTGCCTGACACCGATGTGCTTGTGAGTAAGGGTGGACCTTTTTAAAGTTTAAAGAAAATCTTCAAAGTGTTCAAACGATGATGAGAACTTGTGACTTGCCCTGAAACTTGTGGCCTAAAATTTAAATTAGTCCATCTTTAGTAGGACTTCAGTGCAAATTCTGAAGTAAATCCCCACAAGGGTCCCAAATATTAGATGTTACCTTCACAGGAGGGTTGTTGCTGCATGGGAGCACGAAGAGCTGTACATTAGGCACCTTTTAATATTTTGTCTTTTTCCCCCTGCAGGGGCGAGACTACTGTTCAGAGGAGGAGGAGGAAGATGGGACATAGCACAGAGGCCCCCAAGATTTTACCCTCACAGAGAGCCTCACAGAGTGTGTCTGAATGTGAGTGTGCGTGATTGTGAACATGAATGCCTGTGAGAAAAAGAGACAAATCAGTGTTTAACCGATTTGGCGCTGATGTGACGGGACACTAAGTGTTGGTGTGAGTGTGTGTGTTTGGAAAGAATGACAAAGATAGTATTTTAATAGAAAGTGAAAGCGAGAGAGAGAAGAATGGGGTAAAGGATTTTCTTCAGCCCTCCTTTTAAAGCGTCTTCGCCCCTTCAGGCCCCCCGAGCAGACAGATGGAGGTGTTGGAGCAATGATGGGATGGACAGATGAGGGGAGGATGTGGCACATGCTGCCACGAACACGGAGGTGAAAAAAGGGACAAAAATGGAGTTATATCCTCAAGCTGGACAACATCCCTCCATCTGTCCATCCATATCTGTCAGTATGTCCGACCCTGGATTTTTTCCCATGCCATTGGACAAAAGAAAGGCCCAGATATGGAGGCCCCGGAAGAACAAAGTCTGTGTGAGATGTGTGGTGGAGGAGTACATCACCAGGATCCACGCTGAACTTTTTGGCCTGCCTACCTACAGCCATGGAGGAAGAAAGATGTGAGTGTGTGGAGAAGAAATGTGTGATATTTTAATAAGAGAGTAAAAAGCAAGATGGCCATTTAAAAACTTTAAAACTCCTCCTGCCTTCTGAAGTCAAGGACTTATTTTTTATCTGTTCTGCATTCACTTGTTCACTTTTTTGGCTCCTTTTTTTTCTGATGTTCTCTTCTTCAGTTTGTTTTTACTCTTGGCTTCCTTCTTAATGTATCATCATTGTTTTTGTCGATACCATCACCACAGCAGCAGGCCAACTGAGGCTACGTGACACCAGAGCATCTATGTCTCAGCTCCATGCATCCTCCTTCGATCTTCACGCACCCATACATGGATATTTTTACTGTACACACACTGTCATGTCTAACATACATTATCCTTTTCATTTCACCAGCAGACTGTCATGTGCTTCAAATAGAGTGTTTGTGTGCCGCTCAATCTCTGCTTTAATCCAGTGTTCACACATGTACACACACATGCAAACACACTGAAGCAGCAAACAGGCAGATTTGAAGAGGAGGATGTGTGGCGGACATGTGGACACAGATCTGATCACATTGTTTTGTTGATGTCATCTTTACTGGATATGTCCTGTTGTATTATTTTGAATACTTTTTTTCTATTAAAAATAAAAACAGAGAAGCTCTTATTGTGTGCACTGGGTGTGTGTTTTGTGTGACTGTGTTGTAATAGGCTGAGTAATGGAGCACCGTCATGCTGGCGGTGTAGAAAGGGGTGTGAAGTCTATTTTCCTGCGGTCATGCTCCCTGAAGCTGTGCAGTCAGAACAGATTGACTCAGAGCTTGCAGACGTCGTTATGCCACCTTCTGGTGGAGACGTGGTACTGCAGGTTGGGGGAAAAACAGTTACTGAAAATTCTGAATAAGCTTTAATATTAATTATAAAATTCATATAAATGTTGTTTTTGAATAAGTCTTACGTTTTTTGCAGAAGATCTTAAATTCTAACCAGCCTCTTTACCAAGACTATCAAATCCCTTGGGGCCTAATTGATAGCTTAGTGGAATTAAAATGGGGGCAACAATGAAACACTGAAGAAATTCTCTGTCATGCAGACACTCTCATCTCTCCATATTCTCCTTGTATTTGAAGAGGGATCTACCTTTGTTTACTACTGTTACAGAACTGAAACAAGCTCACTTTAACAAGTCAGCACAGGAGAGACTAATAGAAAAAAATAAAAAACCTTGTTTGCTCTGCAGTACAAGATCTGACTTAATTTTACTCAGTCCCCAAAGGCTTTTAAAATCCTTGAATTTGTTTTTTTTTCAGTTGTTGAGGATCCTTTATATTGGGAACAGTTGCACTGTAACTAGAGTTGAAAAACTGAATTTTAAAGTTGTAAACTTTCCATTGGAATTAACGAGAATAAAGGGGAATGATACTGGAATTTACAAAACTGAAGGCCTTTCAGGGATTGAAATATAGTTAATAAAATACATTTCTGCTTAATCTTGACTAGGGTAGCACAGTGGCTCAGCAGGCAGAGCACACTCCGGTTTGATCCCCGGGTCAAGCAGGGCTTTCGTGTGTGAAGTTTGCATGTTCTGTGCATGCAAGGGTTCTCTCTGGCACTTCAGTTTCCTCCCACAGACCAAAAAAATGTTCTGAAAATTGCACTGTATCATATATAATTAAATAACCCTCAATTTTCAGGTAATTACCAAGAAAATTCTCCAATTTGGAATATTTCAAAAACGCCCCATCTTATATAACTATGGGAAATTTCTGGTAAGCTTCCAGAACTTTTCCCCCCTTTGAAACCCTAGCCATAACTGAATCAAATGTTCAACAGTGATCAGTAATGTATGCCCGTGTAAGGTTTTCAAAGTCAGTAGATTTCTTTTGATATTTCAAAAGAAATCAAAATATATTGTGGGCATGTGAACTGTTTCAAGATTCACAACACATTCCTTTTTTTGTAATAAATAGGTCCTTGTTTTAGGATCTGATCCATTATAAAAGTTGGAGAGATACAGCTTACACACAAACAACACTTGGTCAGCATTCACAGAAAAAGGTGAAAAGGCATTCCTTTAAAATACACTTTCATGAAATATATGTATGGAAATCCAGAATCAGTCTGAATCTTTTGCTAAATGCAATTTGATCAGACCACAAAACCAATTTTGGAGACTCATAACATTTAGCATTCAAAAATGCTCAAATTCTTTGAAATATTTAATCTACATCGGCTCAGTGATAAGTACAATTTTTCTTTTTGGTACCAGTTTTATAACACATTGGAGAGATGGCTGATCTCAGAATAGCTGGCTCTACATCTCTAAGCACTGACAACCCAAAGAGCAGGCTGTTTGGTAGAAACTGCAGTTTTTGTCTATATTTAGATGATTATAGGAATTACTCAGACTGTAGTAAAACATTGTCTTTAGAGATGAAAAACTGCATTTACAGATGTAGACATTCAGAGCTTTTGCCTCTACATCTTTACTTAGCCTGTGCAGGGGTCAGCAAAGAGCAACAGAAAAAAACATGCTGCCCATCCTCTTACTTAACAAGAAAATCAGTCAATATTAAGATATCAGTAAATCAATGTTGCAAAGCAATTGGATTTTCCATATTGATATAATGTCTGTTCCTGGTCAGAAAATGACCTGGTTTTCCATCATCCTTTTAAGGGTGAGGAGGCTGAGGCTCAGTTATGCTGACAGAGTGAAGAGACAGCAGCATCCTGATTGGCCAGCACTTAACTTGACTGAAAAACATTTGTTCTATCACCTCCAGTTTTTTCTTGATAGATTATGCTGTACCAGACACATCCTATGGGATGATGCCCAGATGGACTGCATATCCCATGAATATGTGAAACAGTTCATCTGTTCTGTCAGGTTACTAATAAATCAAAACATGACCAAATGTCAGATATGATAAATGAATTAGATTAGAGATTTTCAAAGTATTTTTGCTCAAGGCACAGCTTTAATCAAGCTGTCTAAAGGCACACCATGTTTTACCTTTTCAAAGTTATCTGATTGTGTTTGAAACTTCAAGTTTCATAAATATATCTGCATGTATTTTAACTTGACCTGACAGAGTTGTTTTAAAATTAATTGAGTCTGAAAGATTGGAGAGAAATCAAAAAGATTCCTGCGGCACCATTATTTCTGTAATTATAAAACACAATTTTCTCTAAAGGGTTTTATGAGTCCTGTAGTCACAGAATTTGCAGCGATGTTGGAAATTACTGCACCATACTGTAAGAGTGAAGAATTCAAATGAATTTATTAGATGTTGTAGTTGAAGTTATAACACCTGAGTGTCGTGCCACACAATCTGTCAACCATTGTATTAAATTAACAAATTTCCATTATAACACATTTTATTATTAAAGTTCACTTGCAAAAATTCTTGTCACCTGTTCTTGTCCCCTGTGGTGGCTGCACTGTACCATACCGTGATGGAGGAGGTGAAGATGGGCTCGGTGATGGCAGTGTAGAAGTGCACCATCATCATCTCTGGCAGGTTGAATTTTTTCAGCTGCCTCAGAAAGTACATCCTCTGTTGTGCTTCTTTGATGAGCCACAACCAGCTCCCCCGTTTTCAGAGCATTCAGCTCTAAGCTGTTCTCACTGCATGAGATCACCAGTCAACCCCCCAGAGATGAGTCCAAAGAGGGTGGTGTCATCAAGAAATGTCATTGTAACATATGTTAAATTGACAATCTTTGTATCAGTTGAATGATATTCTTAGATGAAAACATACTTAACATGCTTCTTCTCACCATCGTTTTAATGTATGGTAAGTGCTCTGTTTGCTCAGTGTATGCTGGTTGAAAGTAAAGACACGGTCATGAATAAATCTTAAGATGGAAGCTTTAAAGCTTCACCAACACATGTCTTTTGAACTGGTACTTGCTCATCTCAATAGCTGTTGAGTTACTTGTACTAACCAACATACAGAATGCCATTAACCAAAAGATTTTCCCATTTCCTCAGTTCCGTGCATGTCAGGATATTGTTTTTGATTGGCCTGCTGTGTTAATGTTCTGTCCTCAGTATGATCTTTTTCTTGAAAGTGGCTTTGGAATTGTGTGTTACTGTTAGCAATATTGTTTTGTTTTATGGACCCTTTTATATGAGCACACTCATGAGAAAATCAATAAAGGCTGTTAACAAAAGTTAAAATTAGATCCACATCCTCTCCTGAGTTCAACATCAATTTCCAAAGTGCAGACCATGGATGCATAATAGTTGCAGTTCATTATACAAGAAAAAGTAAAACATCACTTTATAAAAGAAGCAAAGACATAGGCTACTGCTGTGAAGAACAAAGCACCAATACTGCAGGGATGACTGCATGATGATGTGTTTGCGGTCTATATAAAACCTCCACTGGCTGGATCGATATCTGCTGGAGCCTCATACTAATGTGCACCCTGTGGCACTGCATGCCATGGCTGCTCTCGGTTGAGTGTCAGTGGCTGATTACCGGATTATGAAGGCACACACAGTGGCCTGCCTTTTGCATGATTGCTGTTTTTCTACCACACAATATTAACACCTTTTTTTTTTTTTTTTACCTTGCATGACTCAGTAGCAGGGGCACATCAGGTTACAATCTGCAGCCGCTGTGCACAGCAGCAGTATGAAAGGGTCCCTGTGGGCCAGTGCTCACAGTGAGGCTCTCCCACACAGAGGAATGAGTGTGAGCAGAAAGCAGACAGAGAGAGGAGAGAAAATGAAGTCAAGGGAGGTGGGAAAGTGAGAATATTGGAGGAAGGGAGGGGGAGAGTGAGGAAGAGACGGATGTTGCCCGTTAACCTCAGACAGGAATATGGGCAAGAAAATGTTCTTTCCACCCTGACGCAAGAACCAATAAAGATCCCCCTCCTCCCTGCTTTCTGTGTGTGTGTTTAACTGCTTCAGTGTGAGAGAGAAATGGAGTCCAAAGTGTGAGTGTCCTTATTAGGTACAACATGTTCTTGGCTGCAAGCATGGTTTCAGTCAAAGCTCTGATATAAATATGGTTACAATCATATGAGTGTCATAGTGGTGAGAAATGTGTGGTTTGTTTCCCAAAAAAGGAACGTAACTGATGAGTTTGCAGACATCACTGATGTAAACAGACCCATACAGTGGTAATATGTACATTTTAAAACACAATTTCACCCTGCAGATCATAGCAGATCTCTGGGATGCATTTCAAAATCTCGCTTGAATCAGTCTTCAGATGATTTTAAACTGCAAAGCTTATTTTCATTGTGTTTAAATCCTTGGTGAAAAATCTTGAATCCAGGCTGTGCAGCTGTTTCAAGTGATGACCCACTATTCTTTTTTTTGTTGTTGTTAGTGGTATGAGTTTGTTGTTGAAACAGTGTGTTGCTACAATCCTTGGTCAGGTCTCTCTTGAAAAAGGGATCTCTGATGTCAATACGACTTACATGGCTAAATCAAGGTTAAATAAATAAAAGTATACTTCTAAGAGTAATACATAATGTTAATACATAAAATAGTACAACTTTCAATGTCACCAGCATATGAACAAACTAATATTCTTGTAATAATAAATAACAGCATGCACTTTAATTCTAAGAAGGGATGCATTATCTCAGTTTATTGTATTTTGGGGAAATAATTTTAGAAAATCAAGGCAAAACTTGTTTTTAAGGGCAGGTGCTTTATCACACCGAGAGCCTTAAGATATATTAAAGAATTAGACTGAAACCATTTATTAAACCAGGTTGCAAAAACTTTATTTAAGCTGTTAAAACAAGTTAGCATGGCCTGACTCATTGTCCGCCATCAAGCTGATCCATCTGGCCAAGCTTCAATCTACAACGACTATGATCGACCCAAAGCGGGACAGCCCAATCAGTGGCCTTTAGAGCAGGAGGAGCGGAGGCTGCAATTCTGTCAACAGCAGGAAAACAAAAACTGCAACCTTCTCAATTGAAAAGATATTTTCCAGTCTGGTCTGTTATGGTGAGTTTGCTTTACAAAGTGGCTCGTGTTTTGACAGTTACACCTTTACAGCAGTGCCTGCCTTATCTGTATTGTAAGATTCTGCCCTCGCAAACATGTTTTCTCAAATGGACTAATGAAACATTGAACAGTCCACCTGAGGCTTATATCACGAAGCAGGATTAATGTCTTCGCGAGATAACTTCAGGGTTAACTCTTGATTATCGATAGCACGAAGCCGGTTCATTTCTTATCGGAGTAGATCACCATGGTGACTTACTCTGAACGGCTATCCTGCTCCGGAGCAGGATAAGTTGGAGGTTGAATCTGATCCTGCGAAAGGACCCTCGCACTAGCCAATCAGCTTCTCCAAATCAATGGCCTGCCCTCTTCTCCTGAACCCGGTAGAAGGAGGTGCACAACTCTTGAGACGAGCATGAAGATAAGAAAGGCTGTCCTGATACTGATTTGACCCACTAGATCAACCTGACGACGCACCATGAGACATAGCTTACCTGTTCTCACAGCCCGGAATCATCTTTACCTGGGTGATATATTGGAGCCGTTTATTGACCCGCAGGAACGGTGCACCAACTGTCCCGCTGTCATTTTGCATCTCCCTGCAATATAAACTTAACTTCTATAGCACCATTCATACATTCAAATGCATCATAAAGTGCCTGACAAATAAAAGGGATGTAATTCTTATGTGAAACATCACATTATTCCATCATGTCATTCCTGCACTTATTTCATGTGTTTGAGGGATTTTTTTTTTCTTGCTGATTTTTGAATTGTTAATTTGGGTCACACTTCAGATCGGTGTGTTTTTATGATTTCATTGTGATGACGACTTAAATCTTAAATGTAGCTGATATGACATGAAACAGACCAACCTACCAGACGCAGTTATGCTTTTGTATTTATTTTTTATCTGCTCCCACCACCTCCTCACGACAGAGGGATTACATCTGAGGAAATGGGGTGATAATTGTCAGACATGAAACACATTTTCACAGTATATTGCTTCATGAGATTCACGATCAGTGTGATCAGTGTCATATTTAGCCAAAGATGAGTAATTTGCGCATTTTCACAGTCCACCACGCACTTTGCCTGTGATTGACAGCTGTTACGGTGTTTCCTTTCTCCATTATAGCCTACAGGCTTTTTCATCCTCATATTTTGACTTTATCAGACACCGCTCTTCACATGTGAAATATAAAGCTCTGTCAGTGCATTACAGGCCGGCGCTTCTCAGCGTGTTCTCCGCTCATGATTGTGATTGGTCAGCTGCCTCTGAGCCCTCCCCTTATACATGCGCGTTCACGGCTCTTGATAAAACAATCCTGGATTGAGTTACCGTGTTGATAATCTGCGTCGTGCTATCGATTATCCTGATGGCCATTGTTGCGGTTACTCAATCCTGGATAGATGTGAGTTACCGGGGATAAGTTGACCGCGCTTCGTGATATAGGCCTCTAGTGTGCTAGGTTAAAACCAGACCTTTCCCCATACAAACCCATGCAACTTCATGTAGCTGGCCTCAAGTGCTTACTTGAGGAACTGCACTGTCTAGCGCTTGTATACTGGCCTAACTTCGCAGTCCCAGTAGCAGCTGCTTGATGTTGCCACTATCACTGAGTTGTAGACTGTAGATGATACCGTATGTCCAACCAGGTGCTGCTGTTGGGTCTCAAAAAGGGACACAAGTTTTCAATCAGTTAGTTTTTTTTTATGTTGGTCTTGTTTTGTAGAATGAAAGCTAAAGTGGAGGGGGGATGCTATTTGGTATAAAGACCCATTCACACATCAGCATGAATATTACCTTATGCTGGCCAATGTTGAGAAATCATCAACATGTTGGTGAAAATGTGCTCCCATAGTCTGTTTTGTTGTGTTCAATGCAGATCAGTGTATTTTAAGTGGTGAGGAATGTTGCTCTGGTGGAGTATGATGTTACCCGGCAGCCCCCTGACTAATTCTTTTGAAACATTCACTAGTTTGAATGCCACATTTAAGTAGGCTGGTACCCATTATGGATAACAATACCATGAGTCACTCTTCATTTACTTTGTTGCTTGTTGAGAGTCCTGAATATCATTTCCAGGCTTCAATCAGAAGTGATTCAATGATCTGGATACTCAGTTTAAAACAACAATCACTGGCAGCTTCTGCATTTATGTGTATGTGCAGCACAAATATAGGAGCAGTTAAATGCTTCTGGATGGTTGGTAAAACCACTAAATCAACACGAATGTGCCCATCTAATGATTAAATACTCACTTTTAATTAGCTGGCAGTGCCATGAATCCAAAATGTTGTGTCTTCCATTTTGCCAGGTTTACATAATGAGGGGGAAAATCTGTGTCTTGGCCTGTTTGCTTCCACTCAAACATAGAGAGTATGAGTCAACAGAGAGAAGCAAAGAGATGGATCAGTGCCTGGATGCCCAGCAGGCCCCTGCTCGGTGTCTTAACTCTCTCCAGAAGCTTCTCACCGCCTAATTCCCGCTTTGGAGTAAACTACCTCTAGCGGCTCTGAACACTCTCATTTAGAAATGTGGCAGCAGCAGTGTATTCACCACTTTGCCTCAGCTCAGGGTGGAGGAGTGTAATTTCCCCATGCATCTACAGCATGTTATTCCTGGGTGTCTTAAATCAGCCCTGCAGCTTCTCCCGCTCTTTCTGCAGCATCCATTTATTATATGTAAAGCCTCTCCATGCAGATCCATACTGTGGATTACCTTGGCAGAGAGGCAGCTCACATGAGGCCAATGCTTTAGGTAGTATAGATACATTTGCATTCATGCTGCATATCCACGAGAAGTGACCTACTTAAATGTGAGGATGTTAATTGTTCACTGGGAACTCATCTTATTTAATATGAGCAAAAATCATGCAAATGTGCCATTTCAGGGGAGGAATTCAGCAGCCCTGACATATTAGCGACTGTTTCACATCCTCTGCATCACTTCAGAGGTCAACAAGGCATAGAAACGATAGTAATGGTTTCCCGTAGGGCTTGATTGCTTTATGGTTTTTCACTTGTAGTTTGCTTTACTGCAGCCTGCCAATCTAACATTAACGGAACAAACAGTCAGAACCAAGAGCACCAAGAGACCAGGGCAGAAGAAGTCTGTTTATATGCACTGGACAGACTCAACAATGTCAATCATCTGGAAAGAAGAATGAGTGATTCTGTCTCGTACTTCAGTCACAACACAGGACAGCATGAAAATGACTGTGTCTTTCCAGAGGCTCTCAAGAATTGAGCAGGAGCACCATCTGCTGGCTGCATGCACTGGTCTGTCAGTGAGATCTGTGCATGAGTAACTACAGCCTATTAAAGCCGTACATCATTCTGACAGCCATATAAAACACAAACCCACCCACCCACTAACATACATATACATACACACATGCAGTTCAGGGTTCTAGGTGGATTTCATCTCTATGTGCAGCTCTGTATTGTTTGATTGCTTTTATCTACTAATGCTGCTACAGAAGCAGCTTAACAGACTATTTTGGGATTTTTGAAGTGGGGTTACTCAAGGCTCATGGCACTAACAAATAAAACTGTCAATAAAGCAACTGATCACCTCCTCTGTATGAAGATTGTAGAGTCTCAGTCAAATTAAGGTGAATCTACACAAAACCGTGCTTGCCTGACTAGTTTCTAGAGTAAGAGTTTTTAGAGCATTTTCTTGTCCTTGACAAAATACATGTGTTTGTGACTATATGGTCCATGTATCCTTCCACCAGCCATGCGCTGCCCTTTTGACAGATTCTGTGGGCCTGAATTTTAAGCACATTGCAATAATACAAACATTTTAGTACCACTGACCCTTTGACTGGTATTGTAACCATGTGGTTGACTTTTTACCTCCATACCACTAACTCTGAAAGCCCATCTTTGTCTGACTTTTCCTTATTTAACTCTCTTAATAGTGTTTATAACACCATAATGTATCCACTGGGTGGCATGCTGTACATGAATAATATTGTTTAAAACTAGAAAAAAAGGGAAGTGAATTGTTGCTGCATTGCTCCTCAGAAATCTAACAGTTAGAGCATACAGTGGAGAAAGAAAAAATCTTCTCATATTTTTTTGGGGGGGATTTTCCAACAATTATACTTATTTGAAGGAATTACATTTGATGATAAATAAATGTATCTATGATTCTTCTTTACCCTTTAACTTCCAGCTCAAGTGTTTGGCAGAGGTCATTGCATTCAGGAGTGTTTTATGTGTCAAATAAACACAACATGTCATTGTTTGTTTCTGTTAATGTTTTATGATACAGAAAAAACTGCAAACAAACCCAAAGAACTGATATTTTGTTTGTAAGATTTAAAGGTTTTAAAAGCTAAAAGCTGAAAGCTACTATTATAATTATTACTATCATTATTATTTTAAATACTTAACCATTTACGGTATGGTGATATGTGTGGACATATAATTCATAAACTTTTTCGTGTTTGTCAAACTCAGTATCATCTATTTTAAGTCATTTTTGAAATTTTTACAGATATTCCTGCCTTTTCTAATTTATTTGTCCCAAATATTTGTGCCACACACTGGCACTCATGTCACCACACATCAACTGAACCTTTCAATCCCACACCAAGAAAATTAGTAGTTTTTCTCTGTTTCCTGAAGTGTTAATGGAACCAAACAATGATTTGATTTATTCTGTTTTTATAAAACATTAAATATCCCTAAACTTAACACTTGAGCCGGTAGTTAAAGGGTTAAAACTGTTCTCTGATATGTTTGCATACCAAAAAAATTTGCTGCAGAAATAAAATAAATACATTGCCCAGGATAACTATTAATGAGCAAGCCAACCAGCAGGCTGACCTGCATATCTGCTTCCTGATTGGGTAATCTGAAGAAAGAAAAAAAAAGCTTCAGTGTTGCTAAATGAAAAGGAAGGAACACAATTTTACCAACAAATAATTTGTTGCAAATGTGTTTAGTTTGGAAGATAAAGGGTTAAAATCCAATTTGATTTTTTCTTCCAGAAAAAGAGAGATCACTCCATGCTGGTGCCAGGACAAGCGAGCCACGGTGACATTGTCGCTCTTCATTTCTGGAGCATTGATGTTGTCCATTCCTAGATCTGGCCTAAATATATGCATGCATTATTATGTAAAATATGAACTAATACTGGCTGGTATATGGGTTTCTGTAAAATATATCAAACATTAATTATCTCTCTTTTTAGGGGTCTGTTTTGAAAGCTCTTTGAATTTAATTTTTGGAAAGTATTCTTAAAGTCCCAAGACCTTTTTTTCATCTAACTTTTCCTAAATTAAAATTATTAACACTGAGCAGATGAGTGTCCATTTGATGATAACTGGTATTAGGCATGGTATAGCATGGTATGGTATGTTATGGAATGTAATTGGGTATAGTGTGGCATGGTCTAGATAAATTGCATAATGGGGTATGGTATGGGGGCTGCAGTAGCAACAGGTTCCCCTGGTTGGTTGGGGCCTCTTTGTATGGTGTTTGCATGCACTCCCTGTGCATGTATGGGTTTTCTTCAGGTACTACAGTTTCCTCCCAGAGACAACAAACATACCCGTCAGGTCAAACAGTGACATAAATTGCCCTCAGGTGGATATATGTATTGTCTTTATAGTTGGACAGCAACAAGTCCAGGGTTTACTCCGCCAGTTTCCCAATGACATCTGGTATAAGCTCCATTCCCCTTATCCATGCAACAAAGCCTTTATTTTGACCGTAAAATGAAGACTATCTTGAATGGACATGATGGTTTTCTTTGATTTTGGACTTTTTTTCATATGTGCCTTAAGCTGAAATAGTTTGAAAAATCATTGTCATGTATTTAGTCTAGAATTACAGTTGTGCCCAAAAGTTTACACCCCCCAGCAGAATTTCTGATTTTTTGGCCTTTTCTCAGAAAATATGAAGGATAACACAAAAACCTTTCTGTCACTCATGGTTAGTGGCTGAGTGAAGACATTTATTGAAAAAATGATAAGTTTACTCTTTTTAAATCAAAATGAAAACAGAAACTTCAAAAATGACCCTGTTCAAAAGTTTACACCCCCCAGTTTTTAATACCATGTATATCCCACTTTAACATCAATAACAGCTTGAAGTCTTTTGTGGTAGTTGTGGATGAGGGTCTTTATTTTCTTAGATGGTAAAACTGCCCATTCCTCTTCTCAAAAAGTCTCCAGCTCCAGTAAATTCTTGGGCTGGCTTGCATGAACTGCACGTTTGAGATCTCCCAAGAGTGGCTGAATGATATTGAGGTCAAGAGACTGAGATGGCCACTTTAAAACCTTCACTTTATTCTGCTGTAGCCAATGGCAGGTTGATTTGGCTTTGTGTTTTGGATCATTGTCATGTTGGAACGTCCAAGAACATCCCATGCGCAACTTCTGGGCAGATGAGTGTAAATTTTCCACCAGTATTTTCTGATAACATGCTGCATTCATCCTTCCATTAATTTTGACCAATTTTCCTGTGCCTTTGTAGCTCACACATCCCCAAAACATCAGTGATCCACCTCCGTGTTTCACAGTAGGAATGGTGTACCTTTCATCATGGGCCTTGTTGACTCCTCTCAAAATGTAACGTTTATGGTTTTGGCTAAAAGGTTCAATTTTGGTCTCATCACTCCAAATGACTTTGTTCCAGAAGTTTTGAGGCTTGTCTCTGTGCTGTTTGGATTGTAAGCGGGATATTTTGTGGCATTTGCGTAGAAATGGCTTTCTTCTGGCGACCCGACCGTGCAGCCCATGTTTCTTCAAGTGTCTCCTTATTGTGGATCTTGAAACATCCACCCCAATTTTTTGCAGAGAGTCCTGTATTTCAGCTGAAGTTATTTGAAGGCTTTTCTTTGCATCTTGAACAATTTTCCTTGCAGTTGGAGCTGAAATTTTTGTTGGTCTGCCTGACCGTGGTTTGGTTTCAACAGAATCCCTCTCTCTCCCCTTCTTCATTAGAGTTCTAACAGTGCTTCTTGGCATCCTCAATTCCTTGGATATCTTTTTAAATCCTTTTCCTGTATTATACAGTTGAAATACCTTTTCTCGCAGATCCTTTGACAATTCTTTTGCTTTACCTATGATGCAGAAACCTGAAATTTCATCGCAGTGAAAGATGCACGTGTCTGTCAGGAGCTCAGAAACTCACTGAGCTTTCATACACACACACAGTTTACAAGCTAATAGATCACAGAGAGGATGGTTACCTTTAGTAGACATTCAAACCCATTTGTGTCAAATTTTGTGCATGTTATCAGGCCAAAACTGCCAGGGGGTGTAAACTTCTGAACAGGGTCATTTTTGAAGTTTCTGTTGTCATTCTGATTTAAAAAGAGTAAACTTATCTTTTTTTCAATAAATGTCTTCACCCAACCACTAACCATGAGTGACAGAAAGGTTTTTGTGTTATCATTCATATTTTCTGAGAAAAGGCCAAAAAATCAGAAATTCTGCCGGGAGGTGTAAACTTTTGGGCACAACTGTATGCTAAAAATGCAATGCTATGGCATTGTGTTGTTTTCAAGTGTTTTGTATGGCATGTAAAGATTAAGTGTTTTTTATATTGTATTGTACTGCATTCAATCACATGGAATGACATTGTATTGTATCATACTATATACATTGTCTTGTTTGATCTCATGTACCTGAATTTATTAGAGCAGACATGTCCTTACCTGAAGACACTTACTCAACTAAACCACACCAGGAGCCTCCACTGCACAAATGCTCTGAAACTACATGATATATGGATAAGTCTCATAGCACAGAAATTTTGTGTAAAAGGTTTTTGTTTATTGTGTAATACTGTTAATTTAAAAAAGTCTCAGCACTGGTTTATTACATGTGAAAAAAAGGAGGACCAAATTTTTCTAGCTATGTTTCTGCTCACCCTTTATTTGAAAAACTGAATATTTTTTGAAGGAACACTTACCCTGCTATTTAGAGGCCTCTACAACCACAGTTGTTTAACTTAACTCACAACTGGCATATCTTAAAACATACGCTTTTCCAAAATATATCTTGACATGAAACAAGTTTGCACTGTAATGCAGTTTCAGAAAGGCAAGTGGCTTCTTGTCAAGTAAGAGACCAAAATTACAAAGCAGATGTTTTGCTGTGACAGGAGAGGGAGTACATGAGCCATTTACATCATGAAAATGTATCACGGGCTGCCCAGTGTTCAGGACGGATTCCTGGCCATCAGGGTGAGGCCAGTTTTTGAGAGTTGAGAATAAAGAGCAGAGACATAAAACCATTTATTTACTTGTGTTTTAACCGAATCCCATTCTGTGTGTATTTGTTGAAGGGTTGTGAATGTCGGGCAGCTTTCCTAAAAGTATTTTTTCACTCATGTTTACAGTCCCTTTTACAGCACTAGAGGGAGCTAAGGGATTACTAGGACAGATTGAAACCATTGCAGTGCAGTCTGTACCTCATATGCAATGATTTAAAACATCCAGAACCACTGAAAACGGCTTTGTCTCATCTTTTGCTCACTGAGGAGGGTAAATGCTCCCAGGTGGCAGGTCTTGGCTTACATAAACAGAGCTGAGCTGGGACTGAAGTGAACTGGCTTTGCAATGCACTTAAAGTACAAAAAAAAAGTTCAAGTATGGTATCAGTATAAATAAAAGAAAATGTGCTATGGGGTTGTAAAGCTTTAACTATCCTTGGAAGGAGTAGTAAGAAGTTTGCTCTTCTTCTTGACATTGCACAATGATTACTTTATTTACAGCATGTCCTCTGAGTTTCATGGGCTAGCTACATCTTTTTTACCCCATGCACTAGTAAGATGATTTTTTTCAGCACTTTTTCACTCTTTTGTTTCAACAGTCACAGAGGGTTTTTTTATTTGTTATTGGTGACTGAAAATTATACCTTTATATAATTATAATTATACTTATATCTTCAGCATTTTGCCTCACATCTTTTCCCAGAATTGTCTCATTCTCTGTTTTAAATTAAAGTCTTTTTTCCCAAACTGATTTCATGTGGAACATGACTAAGTCATTTCCTGGAACTTGTGTCCCTCAGAACCTCAAAATATGGTAATCTTAATTGAACATCAAAAATTTGGTGAACATACAAAATTACTGTCAGTGGGTAAGCTGTGTATTCAAAATACAATGCACGCTGTCTGAATTGCATGAATATACTAACTGGATCCTTTAGCCATGCTAATGCCTGGTTAGACCCCTTAGTCTCCAGAACTTCCTTCAGTCTTTGAGGTATGTATTTAACAAAAAGCTGAAAATATTCTCCAGAGATTCCCAAAGATTATGGGCCGTATCGGCATGGTTGCATCATACAATGAATGCAGATTTGTTGACTGTCCATCCATGGTGCAAATCTCCCATTCCATTCCATCCCAAAGGTGTTCTATTGGATTAAGATCAGGTGACTGTGGAGGTCACTCAGTACAGTGAACTCAAAAAACATTTGAGATCATCCAAGTTTTTTGACATGGTGCGTTTTTCTGCTAGAAATTACTATCAGAGAATGGGTGGACTGTGGTCATAAAGGATGGACATGTTGAGCAAGAGTTATCAGGTAGGATGTGGCGTTTAAAGGTGTAGTCAGCGATGTGGGAGAAAACGAGTGGAGGGGTTGTTTATAAACAAATTTAGATCCGCCTCTCCCTTCATACCTCACCCCTGGCTCCACCCCCAAAAGCTGATGGACGTGCATCCTCATGGAAACAGCAGTAGAAACTGCGTAGCTGACCAACGTAGCTAAGGTAACCCTGACTCATCAGACAACTCAACTGACAATGTTGATAACATCACAACAACAGTACATTCTGGCAGGTTAAACAATAAGATGAATGCCCGACGGCTGTTACTGTTATGTGAAGCACCACAAAGCTAATGTTGCTTACCTATCCAGCAGACAAACGGCGACATCCGCATCCATTTTCAGGTCTTTCAATTTGCGGAGTTCCCTCCACCGTTGGAAAGCAACGCCAATGTTGACCCGGGTCTTCGCTCTTTCATGGTCATAGCCCGTCTTTTTCACTTTCTGCTCCTCTGACCTTTTTCCTTTGAGTTGTTTTAGCCATTGCTACTGCACATATTGTATCTCTCTCTTATGCCAACTGCGCACACTACGCAACCTATGACTCCCCCTCCCCCCTCTGTCTGATCTGCGTATGATTGCCCCCTGGATGTGGGGGGGAAGTACTCTGTTTTGGTAACTCGGCCCGAGCCACAGTATTTACCTGCTGAAATTCAGAGCCAAGGCTGTGTATTGAAACTGGGGTTTTTTTCAACATGCTGACATCTTGTAGATGGAGAGGAGAAATACGGTGAATTTGATAAATACTGCATTAGATTAGAAGATTAGAAGATCACTGACTACACCTTTAATCAAGGTTCAAGGAGTCCAAAGTGTGCCAAGAAGACATGGCCCTTACCGTTACACCACCAGCAGTCAAAATTATTGATACAAGAGAAGATGGGTCCTTGCTTTCATGTTGTTTTTGCTAAATTCTGACCCTACAAACTGAATGAAGAAGCTGGAACTGAGACTCACTGGACAAGACAACATTTTCAATGTATCAATATCCAATTTTGGCAAGCCTGTGTAGCCTCTTTGTTGACAGGACTGGTACCTACTGTTTCTTATGCTGTTGTGGCCAATCTGAATCAAAATTTAATGTGTTGTGCATTAAGAAATTATCTGCATATTTTGGTTTTGACAAGGGTCATGTAGGTGTTCATGCCTTTCTATCAACTGCAACCACTTTGGTCCTTCTCATCTGACTTTTGACATCTACAAGATATTCTTCTCCAGAGAGCTGACACTTACTGCATATTTTCTCATACAGACCATTTTCATGACAAATATATTTGTATTTTGTTCTAACCATTTGTGCACAAGATTGTTACTGTTATGAGAATATTTTTAAGGGCACTTTCTCTGAAAAAAAAATTAGGATCTTGAACCTTTTTTGTCAATGTGTGCATGTGCCTTGAAAGGAGAAATAGATTTACTTCTAAAAATATCATATTCCAACATGTTGTATTTTATTGTTTTTAGATGGGGGATATATAAGTCAAATTTAGATCACACCTGTTTTTAATTTCTAATAACTGGGAAAATGTAAGAGCACTAAAAATGAGTGAGGGCTCATGTCAAAGTAGTTGATTCCTAGCTCTACAGCATCCAAGGCACTGAGAGTGAAGGACTGAACAAGGAAAGGAACACCCAGAAAACCAGAAGAAAGCATAAGGAGAAAAAGACAAGAATCTGGTAATGTGCTGCAGGCAAGTATCATAAGAACACTGAGAACACAAACCAACATAAAAAAAAACATTACCACTGATTTAGAAAAAATCTAATGTGATAATTAAGAACAATTTTGCTAGAAAAAGTCTGGAATTTAATTAGGGACAATATTGTGTGTCTACCTATATGACTCAGCTAAAAGTTTCAATCCTCTTGAGGTTTGTCTTGTAATTCATAAGGTGCAAACACACAGCTGCTAGTGCTACTTTTTTCCCAATGTCACAATAACACCAAAAATTGCCTTACATCATGATCATTTGTTTTGTTTTTATTAGTATATCTTCAGTCATTAATGTTTAAAAAAAAATATCAAGCTGGAAGTGCTGTCTGCTCTATGAGTATGAGATGTCCCCGTCCTTGTGTGTGTCCAGTCCACTCTGGTTTACAGGTCAACTCTGTGGTAGCTGGTCAGTTTTTCTGTGTCATGCTGCCAACAGATCTGCATTCTTTCTAACAACACCACATTGCAATGGGTTTGCTACCATGAGCAAATGTGCTTAAACTGATGATAAAGCAATGGTAGGATGTCACACAGGTAGGTCTATGGTGCTTTGATTGAAGAATACATCCACATGCTTAAATTTGGGTAAATGTAATTCATGATTTTTAAAAAGTAACTTTTTTAAAATTTTCATTAGCTAACTGTGGCTGTTCAGTAAGTTTGTGTAAATCATTCTTACTCCTCCTGTTAGCACAAAGGGGATCATAAATTTGAAAAAGTTGATGACTACTGAGCTACAGCTAGCTTATTTCCGGCACCAGTCAGGCTCCACTCAAAATATACATCACCACAGTGTAAGAATACAGAGATGGTCTCTCAACCTTCAGCTTTTTCATAGCAAAATATGCACCCATTTTACGATACTGATTATGTTACACTTGTCCAATGATGACGATGCACATCCAGGTGCCAGTAATTTTGTTGTAAGGAGATCTGTAAAACACTGTAACACACACCATGTAGGCAGTCTTCATGAGTATGGGCTTTCTGTGTTGTTGTTCTGAGCATCTAACTATTTATGACTGAGTTTACTTCCTGTTACAGCAGGATTAAAGCACCAGTCAACCTCATTACCAGAGCCGACACTGACACCTTCTGACACAAATGGGCATTGTCCCTAAATTACTTCAGGTGCAAATGACAGAAAGTGTTTTAAACTAAATTAATTGGAAAAATAATGGTGGGTGGACCCTGTTAATCCGAGGTACTAATGAAGACAGAATTCTGGACATAATTTGAACAATAAAATATCCAGGTTACCACAATTATCTCAAGTCTGTTTTGCATACATAACTATTTAAACATGTTTAACTTACAAAATTAAGGTTGCAGTTTCATTGCTATACACCTAACGAGCTTTAACATTTGTGGTATCTGCTTCTCTTGGCTTGGCAATAGAGCTGCTGCACCTGTTTGGCTTTTAGAGTTCCCAGATCAGCAAAACAATATGCTATTATAACAGAGAGGAACTTGGGAAGTCATACAGCATCCTTGAGCAGACAGTTTGAAGGGTTTTTTAATTTCCACATCAATACCCTGACTCATGGCCATGCTCTCAGCATTCCTCAGATGCACCAGACATTTCTCCCTAAAACAAAAACCTCTTTGCTCCTGGATTATTCTAACAGTTGCAGTTATAATGGTAGTTGTAGCAGCACTTTTTGGGGTTGGGGGGTTGGGGCCCACCACTCTCTAGGAGGGGTATAACGAGGGAGGAAGCTCTCCACCCACCCTATTCCCTCTCTTTACCTTCCAACCTCCCTCCCCCTACCTCATAAGCTCACTCTCTCTCTTTCCCTCACTAACCACCAAACACACGCCGCTCTCTCGCTCAGTCTCAGGTCTGCAGCGTGTCCGGGTCGGTAGGAATCACGGCGGAAACTTGAAGCGAAGATGCGGGCGCTGGGGGCCGTGGGAGTCGTGCTTCTGTGGGCGCTGCTGGCCGCTCTGGTGCCCGGCGGCGCGACGGAGCTGGTGACGCTGGTGCAGGCGCCGGCCAAGCCCGAGTCCGTCCTGCTGAAGCCAAAGGTTATGATCGCCATTCTGGCTCGAAACGCAGAGCACAGCCTGCCCCATTACCTGGGCTGCATCGAGAGGCTGGAGTACCCGAAGGAGCGCATTGCGATTTGGTAAGTGACGCACTAATGTAGTTCGAATTTAGGCTGACATGAGCCTCTTATCTAGGAAAATTGCTCAAGAAAATTGTTTAAAAATAATATATACCATAAGAATGTTGTAAGATTGCTCAACCATGGTTTGGAGAGTGCGTTATTTGTGCGTAAAAGTGGACCATGATGTGCTCCGACGCATGTAAAGCAGCGTGAGTCCGCCTTCATTTTAATAACAGATTTGACAGGATCAGCACAGAGACCTGTTGCTACGTTTTTATGATGCCCTTACCTCGCTTGTCTCCCGGCGTCCAAATTGCACGCTGTGGGAGAAGATGAAAGGGCTTCTGTGTATGTTGGGTTTGGCTTAACCCTTAATCACGGTTCTGTCCGCCTGATTCAGCACAAACCAGCGGAAACTAGGCTTTAAAACAGCAGGACGGCCAGGTATGAAAGGGTCTTGTGCTCAGGTAGGTTCATGAGTCTCATACTAAGATAATATGAGGCTATCAAAAGAGGGAGCCTGCAGGTGGAGGGATGAAAGGAGACATTGAGTTGGTCTGACAGCAGGGCTGGGGGGTGTGAGTTCTGGGAAGTCATGCGTAAAATGTGTCTGCAGAGTTTTGATAAAAATCACACAAAAAAAGCTGGAAGAGTTCAGACAACAGACTGGTTGGTTGTCAGATGTTTGATTTAACAATGTGAGATAAAGGGACTAAGAGTCACCTACAGATCTGATGGTGTATGTTTACACCACTCTCCTCTCTGAGAAACACTTTTTTTTCTGTCCTTGCTGGCATTCTTCACATGTTTTGTTTTCCACCCTTCCCTTTGCAGAGCTCTTGTTTGCCTGTTTCCAATTCAGAGACCCTTGCCAAAATGCAAACAAATGCACACTAGAGAAACTCTACCCAGCCTTTCTAGAGCAAAGAGTCCAAGAGGCTGAACTAACATAGCCATGTGAGCAGTTAACAGAAAATGAGGCCCCAGCAGTTATGAGAGGCATCTCTGGCCCTCAGGCAGTGTAATCAGGACAAGAAAATCACTGCCAAACTTTGAGGTAGTACAAGTCCTTTTTTTTTTGACAATTAAGTGATTGTAGTGGCAGACATACAAATGAAGTTAACACATGATTCCTAAATTTGCAGATCAGGTTTTGTATTCTTTTGCTTTTTCCATATATGAAAATGCCTTGAAATTTTCCAGACCTGATCATGATGCCATCAATTCAAAAACCATTAAAGGGAGAAGTGGGAGGTCACGACTTACATTTACTGATGCCTGTGCCTGTGATTAAGCAGTGTTTTGTGTAATTCTTTGAGTGGTTCATTGCATGTACTTGATTGATTTCTGCGGGGAGTATCGGCCTATACTTCACTAGTTTTACATCTGACAGCTGAACAAAGTGACAAATAATAATGCTGAAGCAACTGAAGCTTTTCATCAAGCAGAGTAGTCATGGCACATAAATCTTCTTTACTTATGTCAAGATACATCATAACTAAACAGAACTTAAAACTGGAACTATGCAGGTTCAATTTGCAAAATGGGTTAGAAACATGAGGTCTACACAGCGCGCTCAAACATTGGAATTAACCGTTTTCTGTGTAAACACTGTATCAAATGGAATGAAGAAACAAATTACAAATGAATCATAAGGGATTTGACTTCAGGCCCTGATTTATTATGTGTATAGAATTTTTTTTACTCAATATTGCTTACAAACGGTTAATTCCAATGTTTGAGCGCGCTGTGTAGACCTCATGTTTCTAACCCATTTTGCAAATTGAACCTGCATAGTTCCAGTTTTAAGTTCTGTTTAGTTATGAAGTATCTTGACATAAGTAAGCAATATTGAGTAAAAAAAAATCTATACACATAATAAATCAGGGCCTGAAGTCAAATCCCTTATGATTCATTTGTAATTTGTTTCTTCATTCCATTTGATACAGTGTTTACACAGAACTTTGAGATTACAAAATACATTTTTTACCATTATCTTTCATATGTCATTCCATGTGTTATACTATTTGTATCAAATTTGCTTCACTGTATCTGGTTGACCCAATCCAGCTGTAGCCTTTCTTACAAATCACAGAAATGTTTCTCAACTTTTTGCCTTGATTTTATTTGAATGCATTTTATGCAACATAATAAATGTTTCATGATTAAAATCTTTATTATAGAAACTCTGTCAATCCATAATTCTTTCTAGTATAAGGGACACTGAAAGGATCATGGCAGAGCCCCTGAAGGAGAAGGGAATCTAGAGTTTGTAGTACTGGATTGTTTCTATTTGTTTTAAAATCCAAAATAAAAATCAGGCAATGGAAGACTGCGGCGGAAGCTTACTGAAGCCCAAGAAAAACAGAGCAAGCTATACGGATAAGGATGGATAATGCATCCATACTTTTGAATTATTACATATTGTACTTTAATTTAATGTGTCAAATAATGCTGTATTGTATTTTATCAAATTTTATCATATCATACCTTAATCTGTGATAATGATCATCACATATGCAATCATACAATATCCAACAGTTTAGTGTCTTATGATTTATCATATTCTTTCATAACAGTGTATAATATATTTTACACTGATTATGAATTGTTTAAGCACCATATAGGACTCTTAGTATTCCATGGTGTAGTATCACATTATATCATATCTTTATCATAAGTATCATATTATGTTGCATTGTTATAAATTTTGTCCGAACAAATTGTAACAAATCATATTGTGCTGCATGGTATTCTACCCAGTTAACTAGACAATTTCCACAAAAATCGTTATGGGGGCTCAGGCGGCTGCTGGGAGTTTTTCATCACAGTCTAGCTTGCAGCAGCATGCAACTGGGCAATGACACGTTGAAATAGTTAGCTAACACAGGAGAGACAGCAGAAGATTTTTTTAATGTGTTTTTGTCATGTATGGTCTAATTAGCTGATGCCCTCACCTGGGGCATCACCTGGCACCTGATTTTCAGCTTTCTTCTTGGTATACCTGGTGGTTAGTCTTGCAGAGCAGACGGACCTGCCTGATTCTGAAATCATCAGCCTTGCCAGCCTTCATTGTTCAATGGCTTCACTCAGGTAAATGCTTGACGGCCCAACCATGGAGGAGGCGGGAGTTGTGGGAGCAGCTAATGTGATGACTACAAAAGGTGGCTGCATGTTTGAAAGTAATGGCAGCTAATGCCGGTTAGCCTGTGGTCATGATGGTTACTCAGTGATACTTGGCGAAATATGCTCTTCTCAGAAGTTTACTTCATAGGGATTGTCTTTGACAAGGTTCATGTCACATGTAAGTGTTAAATGACGCTGTGAGATACAATTTGATGTGAAATGATAGTCTTAAGGTAGTTTAAACTAACAGCCAACAAGGGCAACCAACAGTTAACAGCCGAAGCTGTTAGCCGTTGGCTGTAGCAGCTAACAACAGTTAGCCACTACAAGCTAATGGCTGTTAACTGTTGTTTGGCATTGTTAGCCTTTAGCTGTTGTTAGCAAAGTGTTTATCATGAGTAGAAATTACTGAAACTAATAAACATGTTCATCAAAAAGGCTAAATCTAAATGACTTCCAAAAACAACACAGCTGTGATCTCCTGATTTTGATCTTCAATCTCCTGGCTGTGATCTCCTGACTCTGTTCTCCTGGCTGTCCCTAACTTCATGAACACCCATACACCCACACACACATACACACACACACATAGACCACATAGATTAAAGACCAGAGCCTGTGTGTGAAACTTCAAAGGGAGAGAGACTGCTCCATTGTCATGGTAACCAAGAGTCAAAGCCACAAGTGTTTTACTTTCACATGCTTTCTTAATGCTTTTTCTTGCCTCTTGAATGCTGTCGAACAACGGCTTGTTACTCACGAAGTGTAAGAACTTCATGAAAACTAAAATGTCTGTGAGTGTTAGACATGTGTTGGGACCGTGAACATGTAAGTTTTTTAAGATATTGTGAGAAATGACAGAGTTATCACAATTAAGGCACAGTCAGTCCCAAAGAAGGAGAACATTTCAAATTACAATGGCTGTCTAGCTTCATGGACTTTGGGAGTAACAGCTGGCTCTCATTTATTTTCGGAAATAGTTAGGGCTTCATGTTCTCCCGTCTCACCTATGTTCTCCCGCTTTACAACGAGCCACGCTCACCGTATGGAGAGGGGCTTGTTGCAAACCCGAGCCCCCAATAAATTAATAAATGTGCAGGAGAACATAGGTGGCTCATTGCAAAGCCTGAGCCCCCAATAAATATATAAATAAATGCGCAGGACGTGGCTTTTGGCTTTGTCGCAAGCCACTCACTCTCATAGCTTTGCTATAGGGAGATAGTGGCTTGTTGCCTGAGCCCCCAATAACATGAATAAAAACATTAATTATAATTATGATTTTTTTTTTAAAAACTAGAGAGGTAACTAAGAAAGCAAGATATGGACCAGTGAAAAAATAAAACTGCACAAACAACATGAAGAAAAGTGAAAACTCAAAAACATATTTACACATTGCACATAAATAAATGAGATCAGATTAGATCATAATTTACTAATCCTTTTGAACTTCCTCAGGAAATATCAGTATCATTTGATTAGATGTAACTGTTGTAACTGTAACTTGTAACTGTAACTTGTTGTAGAATGTTTGCATCTCCTGGCTGTGATGGCTGTGATCCCCTGGCTTTGATCTCCTGGCTATGATGTCCTGGCTGTGATGGTTGTGATCTCCAGGCTGTGATCTCCTGGCTGTGATGGCTTTGATCCCCTGGCTTTGATCTCCTGGCTGGTCATTAGATCACAGCCATCTGTGATCTAATGGCTGGTCATTAGATCACAGCCATCTGTGATCTAATGGCTGTGATGGCTGTGATGGCTGTGATCTTCAGGCTGTGATGGCTGTGATGGCTGTGATCCCCTGGCTTTGATCTCCTGGCTGTGATGGCTGTGATCTCCTGGCTTTGATCTCCTGGCTGTGATGACTGTGATCTAATGGCTGTGATGGCTGTGATCTCCAGGCTGTGATCTCCAGGCTGTGATGGCTGTGATGGCTGTGATCCACTGGCTGTGATCTCCAGGCTGTGATGGCTGTGATGGCTGTGATCCACTGGCTGCGATGGCTGTGACCTCCTGGCTTTGTTCCTCTGGCTGTGCCAATTTAAACAAACATTAATGGATGACCCGAAGCTTACTAAACTATCTCCCCAAGCAAAAATCTCAGCATTTTTAAGCCAATTGTCCTTACTAAGAAGGGAAGCACAGCTAGCAGTGTAGGAAACTTTCAGCATGTAGTTCCTCCTCATTGTCAGTCACTTGCTATAACTTTATGATTCATCTTCTCTCCACCTGCTGAGCTTATATGGTTACATGAAATGTTACATTCTTCCTGTTTTTTTTTTAAATACTTTTTATACTTTATGCAGTTTATTTAATTTTTTTTTGAGAATGTTGTAGTTGTGTGCCCACAGTGCTCACTATTTATTCAGATGTAAATGCTCTTTAATTATGATATTATGGAGCATTATTGACGCTTTTAACTTTGTTTACAGTACAGACAACAGTAAGGAAATAAATGATGAAAAACACTTAACACATTATTCACCTTCAATAGAGATGATAAATAATCTGTTTTCATTAACTTGTACTCCTAAACAGAGGCTTTGTGTTGTTGACCTGCTTACCAGCACTTTTAACATATAGATTGTCTACAAATTTGTAAAACAGTATGTGTATAATACTTGACACAACAGATCCTGAGTCAGTCAGGAGCGCTGCAAAAAATTGCTGCTTTGGCGATCACAAAATTGCACTGTCTGAAATTGCGATTTCGATCTGAAAACGATAAATTGTTCAGCCCTACTGTATAGTAATGATCACACTGTCTCGTATGTTACTGTTTCACGTGTAACAGAGAAAACATAACTAATGAGTAGTCTACTATGTCTTTTATAGCAAAACTAGTTTACTTAATGACATATTTAGCACATCATTACTCAAACAGTGCTGTGTGTCTTTGTTTTCCCTCTTTAGCGTCATTATCACTACCAAGCATGCAAACCACAAAGACCCAATAAATACCAAATTACAATGTAGCTTTAAGCAAAAGCACATTGTCAAAATTACAGCATTTAACAATGTTCTCATGCCACTTAATCACTGTAAAATTCTTACTTCAACTATGGAGCCAAAGAAAACAAACATATAATACACAGCAGCAAGTTTATGTTTATTTGAAAGCAGAGAGAAGGTTAAAGGGAAGCATGGAGAGAGGAAAGCGTCAGACGAGGGTCTCTGTCTGGACACCAGCCAAGGTCTTTGTGGTTACATGATACAGTCTTCCCACTTAGTCAGGTTGTTCCACTTTACCTCCTTCCGCAGCTCATCTGGATAGATCATGGACAGCCTTATGTAAAGAACTTGAGGAAACAAACAGAGAGACATATTATATCAACAGCATCTGGCCATGAAGCTCCAGTGTTTGTGTGGGGACACAATGTTCTTGACTAAAGTTTCTCCCCGTAGAGCCACAGGTTTACCAGAGCATATGACATTCTTCATCATCCTTACTCTCATATCAGTCATACATTCCAAAGAAGATGGAGGAAAGATATAGATGATTACATATAGTTTAAAGGAACCTGTCTTTATTGGATGGATTCCCCAGCTCCTGTTTTATTTCCCCCCACTGGATCATGGAGATTTGTCTGACTGTTCAATTGTGCAGTATAAGATTGGGAAAAACACATGTTGAAGAACAATTAGGACTCGCAAAGATACATTTAAAGCTTTATATCCGCTGCAAGGATTTACCCCTGGAACTAGATAGATTTAAAGGTGCTTTAAGCATTTTAAGCCCCACAAACCAGGCTCTTAATGTATCCCCTACTTCAGAAATAGTATTGTTTTAAGTACTAGGACTTAGCCAACCTGACACTCCAAACGTACTATTCAATACATTTCACTAGTGCAGGGAAAGAGGAAGTGCTATATTTAAAGTGTTTGGGAATGGATAGGACTTTTCAGTAGCTTATTTTGCAGGTGTTTGGATGATTATTCCTGCACTCACATTCTGTGGAGTCAAATCAGAATGTGTAGTAGGCTGGTGCTACTGCCACAGTGTAAATAGCAGGATGTGAGCCACTTTGTCGATAAAACTCTCTCAAAACATGTTAGATGTGGTGCAAAAATATCCTGGCTATAGAGAAGTTTTCGTGTTGTAAATTGTTTTAATTTAATAAAGACATGCTGTCCAGATCTGATAAAACTACTGCTGAAGCTTTTAGCATTTATGCTAACCTTGTCACTTCCAACTGTCGTCTCAGCCGTAGCTAGCTGCCACCTCTTCCTGCTCCAGAGGGCACTGATTGGACCATCCTCTTTTGGGCTGCTCACAATCATTTGCGAGATTGATCTGCCTGATTACAAACATTAAATCCTTGCACTTCAACGTTAGGCTTATGAAACCACTGGGATGTGTAATCATACCATGCCAAAATACTTTAATAAGTTTTACCTCTTATTTTATATTAAAAAACTTGGTGTATGTGATGTATTAGTTATGCTGAGGTCAGACTCCACAATTCTTTTCATCTGTCCACAGAGCCATAATTTTCACAACACTTCCGATGAGCATAACAGACTACACAACTGAGACCAACTGCATGTAACAACTGATGTGATGCAGTGGAAGGAGGAGGGGCGACACACTGAAGTCCACAAACAATCATACTGTGTATAGAGTACAGCACTTCTGCCTGTATTTGCAGATGTTATGTTATATGATCAGTTACATTTTGCTGATAAATGGAAGCTGTCACTCACCATGTTGAACCTGCTTTTCCCTCCAACATTTTTCTTGTTACAGTCTGTAGTAGCTCCTCTTTAACACATCAAAAGAGCAGGGAGAGCTTTGTAAGCTTTCCTCTGTCTGGTAGTTCTCAAGCTTTTCTCAAGGGATCAACCTCGGTTTGTTTACATCCTAGATTTTCTGCTGCAGAGTTGTGAGACGTCCCAGACTGATCTGTTGTTGGTCATTATGACAAAGCACACAAGAGGGAACAACTAATTTCCGTAGCCAATGAGTTCTGAAACCCTAAGACTGTAGGGTCGAGCCAGAATAGCTGGGTTTCACGTGACGTCACATTGTCGCATAGCGACAGCGTGCAATTCAGATGGAGGGCAGGAGGTAAAGTAACGTTAGAACTTGCGGTGATAAGCAATCAAGATGCCAATGTTTTGTGTTGTTTACGGGCGCTTTAAGTATATCACAAATTAACGTCCTTGTGTTCTTTGACTGTTGGGCTAACGTCGCCGTTCAGATTTGTTGCTTTGTTTCCATGGTTTGTGTACATCACGCGACTGCTAGCTGCTAGCACCTTAACACATAAAAAAGAAGAAAGACTCACCCTTGCGAAGACCAAACAATAACCATCCTGTAGTAGTTTGGTACCGAGGTTGTGGACCCACCCGCTGATGAAAAAGTTGTATGCCTCCATACTTTTGTAGGCTTTCATCTGCTGTTTGAATTACCAGACAGTTTGCGATGTCGATAGCCTCAATTGCCGGTAAATCTTTTGTCTCTGCCGAAAACTCGCTCATCTTCATGAGATATGGATCACGCCCACCGTATCTGTTGATTAACTGCTTATATCTGATTCTTGAAACTGGACCTAGATCAGCACAATACGAACTTTCGCCGGTCTTCTTCATAGACTCATGACACTTCCTGCCCTCCATCTAAAACCACGCCCTCTTCATACGTCATAATAATCACGTGACTGAAACCCTCCTATTGTGCATAGATCATGTAGTCTAACCTCAGCATTGGTTTAAACATCAGAAGTCTGCAGCATCCCGTGTTTTCCTCATGTTTATGGTTCATTGGTTGATGTGTTTGACCAGTCAGCTGCACTGAGTGTGAAGGAGAAGATCCAGGATCTCTGCGTGTTTTGTAGATGACTCTAAAGGTGCAAACACTTACCTGCTATGTGGCTAATAAACCTCATGCCAAACAGGAAATATGATGGTGCCATGTGGTGGTCGGCAGGAGCTATTTTAGGCCTTGGATTAATTGTTGCACTGGCAAATGAATACATTTTCAATTTCATTTATGGTACTTTAGTTTTCCACCATCGTTAAAAAGGCTGACAAAGTTTTAGATATTATTGTGCAACATGCTGTGTTGCTCCCACTCAGTCCATGCTTGTAGCCACAGGTTTAGAGTGCACCCTCCTCCTCTTTACAGCACAGGGTGTGCTCTTCCTCTTCCTCAAAAATACACCTCTCCCTTAAGACACAGTGAGAAAAAAGGGAAATATGGCATGCATACTGAGTAGCTTGTAAAGCCAGATAGCTAGAGATGATTTGAGAAAGTCCTTCATTGATTAACAGTGGCAAATCAGTCAAATAATCACACTCATGTATGCCATAGAAGAGCAGCAGCACCAGTGTGACCTGTGTAAACCTGTGTTTAAGAGGTGTGAATTTCAAGGGTTGGACTAATCTGCCTAATCTTGGAAGGTATTTTGGTACCAATAAAGACTATAATGGCCTCAGGGGTTATTCAAACTAATTGAAAGTTCCTTGGAATACAAGTATTGGATTTATGGTGAAAATACACCCGCAATTTATCATTCTTACTATACACACTATGCTCATACAGTATATATAATGAGACCAATCCAAGACTAAATATACCATAACATAGCTACCTGTGATGACGTAACCATGCTTTACTGCCATATAATGCAACATTTTATGGCATATAAAATATATATTTAATACATATACATAAGTTGTATATGCATATACAGTATAGCAGGGCTATTCAATTAGAAATTCAGTCGGGCCAGATTTTCAGACTTAGGACATGAGCTGGACCAGACATTTTTGGCAGATAGTGAGCAAATTTAACCACGTAAAAGAAACAAATGGATAACAAACACACTGGATGTTTATTAATTTATTGCCACATCCAAAAGTGTAAAACTCATTAAAGAGCAGTACTAAACAAAACTTAGGCTGAATTTTACACTGTTTCTTTGAATTTTACACTTCAAACAGATAACTTCAACACGTTTTGACAGGTAAATACAAGCACATGTTAGGGTGCGTATGAACATTAATAAAAGTGAAGATTAAAAACACTGTCTATTGGTCACATTTGAAAGTGCATTGAAAATAACTTAACAGCAACCTTTCAGAACGTGTTGCATCCAATGTTTGATTTTTTGTAAGACCTTACTGTTTGTAAAAGTTTTTTCTATTTTTCTTGATGGACCTAAGTCCCCAATCACGGTGATTTCGGGCTGCTCAAGGGTTGCTTTCCGGCTGCATGTGGCTCACGGGCCACTAATTAAATAGGACTGCAGTATAGTATGTATCTTTGTAGCAGGGAGGGCTGATTTAGCAGGATGACAACAGTTATGAAGAGTCTGGACTGCTTAACAGCCCGCTCAGATGACGGAAACATTTTGACAGGGTTTGGCCTTTGTGTGGGTATGGGAAGTACCAAAGATTCCAGTTTGAGCCAGTTTATAGGATAATCTTCATTTAGTGTCCAGGTCCTCTACCCTCCACCCTGTTACATCAGTTCAGGCTCAGTTGGGATGGTCAGTGAAATTTGCCTTTAGAAGTTTCCTCTCTGCAAGTGGATGCAAGTCTGACAGAGAGGTGAAAAAGACTCTCACGCTGCTGTTAAAGAATGAAAGAATGCAGGGTATTAAAGAGAGAGGGGGGCTGGTCAGGCTTAGAGGGGTGGGCAGCAATGTAGGGAAATTACCCAGAGGGCATTCAGCAAGTTGGTTAATCCACATTCCCACAGTAGCTTGACCACAAGTAATCCCAGAACTTTACAGGAAAACAGTGCAATGTGAGGTTTTACATGACAGTTTGTTACCTTCACAACGAGAGGTTAAGTTATCAGCACTAAAAGTGACAACCTTTTCCCCAAAGCTGTACGGGACATGCTTATTGTGTCTGCATAAATTTACTATGAGTGAGGGTAAAGTGTGGAGCTGCAGACTGAACTTCAGACCTCCTTGCTACGCGTGTCACTTCTCTTCCGTCTTTAGGTGACACCGAAGATTTACACTTTATATGCCTCCAAGGGTGCTGTCAAAATGAGGTCGGCGTGAAGGTCAGAGTGCTAAGTAATGCTTATAACCTACAGCTACATTGTCCTGAGGTTGAACCTGACCTGTTCAGCTGGGGTTGATTTGTTGTTTGTGCGTCCAGGTGTTCTGCTCAGCCTATGCGATGAAGTGACCTGGAAAGGTGAGGTTTCCTTTAAGTGCCAATGTGCTTTTTAATGTTTTTATCTGTGCGGTGTTTAAAGCTAGAGCAAGGAACATTGAATTAGCTTGTAGCAACTAATGTTTTTCTCTTCATAACAAAAGAACTTGTCCACTGAAGATGCTAATGCAAAGTAAACTGGTAACCATTTACATTTTAATGTTAGTCTTTATTTGGGAAGCTCTATGCCATCATCCTGTCAATATGTTGAGTTTTATAGTAAATATTCTTACTAGTATTGTCATTTTAATTAAACTGAGTAAACAGCAACTGAGAATTTCAGGTACAACAGAACAAGGGAAAGTTCCTAACATACAACATACAACTACTCACTGACTATAAAACACTTACACCAGGAAGTTGCTTATGGCTTATTTTATGTTTGGTGCTGTTAAACCTTGCAGCACAATTGAAAATTGCTTTCCAAGGAAATGTTTTATTAAAAAGGAATTGGTTGGATGCTAATGTTAGCTGTTTACTTGCATTAGCTAATGGATCTTAAAAAATCAGTCTGTGCATTATTTTCATTTGAGATATGGTATATTGACCTTATAGAAGTGGCAGCTACCATTAGATCCTAAAGATCTGCGATTCAGGAGTTGAAATTTACCAAGCTTATAACCTATCAGTAGCTGACTATTCATTCATTCATTTTCTATACCGCCTATCCCTTTTGGGGGTTGCAGGGCTGTAGCCTGTCCCAGCTGTCACTGGGAGAGAGGCGGGGTACACTCTGAACCAGTCGCCAGTCGATCGCAGGGCCACAGCTGACTAATAACTACATGAAGCTCAAATATGAGAGGAAACAGTTGACAAGTTGGATATCAGACAAGGGGAGAGAGGCAAGTGTGAGTCACTAGGATAATGTGATTAAGCTGCAACTCATATATATGGATATTTTTGTCAGCATAAGAACTGGCTATTTTACTGTTTTCTTACAAAATGTAACTTTGGTTATTAAAGAAATATTTCTGCAGATTAGGAAACCAAACTAATACATGCAGGTCAGTTTAAACAGCTGATGCTCTCAGTGACAGTTGCTTCAGAGTAGAATGGACACCATGTGAAGCTTGTTTATTTAGTAACACAAAAAGCTCTGATCAGGTAAAACGGTGTGTGTCTGTGTGGGTGTGTGTGTGTGAGTTGGTAACCAATGACCTAGAACATGCATTTCAACTTACAACAGAGTTTTCCCTGGTTTGTGAATATGGTCTGTGTGTTTTAATGGTAGGATAACTTGGATGATGAGGAGGAAAAAATTGTTTTCATGATTGATAAGATAAACTCATTTCTGCTGACTGTCTCTGATGAGAGCGTCATATCCTTGATTTCCAAAGTGGAAGGAATTGATAAGGGAGTTGAAAAGCAAAAAGACTAATTGTATTGATTCCTTAAGGAAGTTGTTTTCAATTCCCAACTACAATTTGCTTTCGGTCCCCATGCCTAGGAATGACTCTAATTGTGCGATTAAGCGTTCACTGACAAATCTTGTGCCCTGTTCACACGATAAAGACTGATATGAAACAATGTCCATCCTCACTTTTTCATAAATTAGCATTACCCAACTATATGAGCAAACAAGTGTTTAAAGGTGCTATGAGGAGAATCTATTACCGGCGACATTGGGACTCTGCTACCCATGAACATGTGCGGTGACTGTCATTATGCTGCGTTCCAGTAACCTCGGAACTGGGAGTGACCTCATCTCCAACTTTTCAGCGTTCGAGTTGAAGTCGGAAAAAGACATGCCAATCTACCAGGCTATTGTTAGCTGTTGTTAGCTCGGGAGTGGCGAGGTTTCACCGAGTTCCCAGTAGGAAATTCCCACTTCGGGGGACGTTCTAGTTGCAGTTTCCTCCTCAGAACTTGGAAATTCCTACTTCTGACTACAACTGGAACGCACCAGAAGACTTAATGCTGCGTTCCATTTACCTCGGAACTGGGAACTGGGAATGGGAGTGACATCATCTCCGACTTATCGGCGTTCCAGTTGAAGTCTGAAAAAACATGCCGATCTTTCAGGCTATTGTCAGCTGTTGTTAGCACGCCCTGCGTTGTTGTTCACAAATATCACATGAAGAATGTGATTATCACTATGGCAGCATTTTTGTAAGTATAAGTCTAACACTTCTACGTGTCCAGCTGACTTAGAATGACACACCCCAGTCAGAAGTGCAAATAAATTGATTATTACAGGAGCTAAATAACTGTTCACACTGGGGGCTGCCATCTTTGATTGTCAACTTGGGAGTGGCGAGGTTTCCTCGAGTTCCTAGTAGGAAATACCGACCTCGGGGGGCGTTCCAAATAAAATTTCCTACTCGGAACTGGGAAATTCCGACTTCCGACTACAACTGGAACGCACCATAAGCCAAAGCGTGCCTTTGTTGTGATGCTAATAAATGCAGCTCGGACCTTCCTCATAACTCTGCATTGCTTTACAACTTCTTTTTTCAACAACTTACAGGATGCAAAGCGACGAGGTAATGTATCTCTTTCTAGTTACGTAGGGGTAGTTTTTGATATGTGACAACAAGCAATTTTTGGAAAACTTAGTATCGTAGTTTTGTAGCCGGCTATATATTGCTGCTCAAAGCCCGGTGCTCTAAGACGTGTCGGAATAATATAAATTTGCTCTAGTTTTACTTGTCTTGTTCCCGAAGTTGAATATCCAGGCCAGTCCAGCCCTGTCCGACCCGACAGGCTAAGGAATAGCATTTATAGATAACCTATTGTGATGCTATAAAACTCATCCTAAAGTGTGTATTTGGATCAGGCAAATATCTAAAAGGTAGACTTTTTTGTAATCACTTAGAAACTCCTCACAGTCTCTTTAATGTAGACTTGTGAACATAACACCATATTTTAAAGATTAAATTTTTATGCTTGGGACCAGTGAAGCAATAACTGTATTTTACGTACAGTAATGATATTAATACTTTGTCCCACTACTTCATCACATAGACTTTGATGATCAGAGTTATCATGCCTCTCTGATTAAGAGAATGAAATTAAGGATATCCCCAGGTTGTCTGGAAAGGTAAAATTTCAGTAGCTCTTCATCAGCAAGTTGATAAGTGAGTTCTTGTCTGTTTGATAAAAGACCTAAAAAGCAAAAACAAAGAGAGAGAGAGAGAGCTTCATAAGTGTGGACACTGTTTAGTGGATCACCTCAGGCACAAGGCAGACAATGTATATAATCTGCTCCTGACGCTGCTTGTTGCAGGCTGCTTTCTGTTTACTGCCTGTTGGCTGTGTTCAGGTGCTAAAGTGCTTCTCCAGGTGCCGGGGTTGACATGATGATTTGTGGACTTGTACGTAAGAAAGGATGAAACATATAGAGGATGTTAGAGAGCTGAAGTCATCAGCTTTCACAATAGGTCTGCTGTTTTGAATTATTTGATATCCAGTTGTGTGTTTTTAAAAATTATGGTACCACTCATTCCACAACAGTTATTGAACTTCACACTCAGATATCACACAGGGATACAAAGATTTTTGGTCCAAAATTTTTACTGTCTACTTTAAACAACCATTTAAATCTTATTTTTATAACCGCTGTAAATCCTTTTGCACCCTGAGGTACAGTGTGACTGTATAAGTAAAGAATTTTTCCACAGCTGAAATACAGAGGAAAAGCTGGATATCCCAGTGACAGACTTAGAATGTAAACTGTGATCCCTGTCAGACATAAGGGCTTAGTTATTGTATCCTTCATACTGTGTGCAGAGTGATGAGAGATTATGAGATACCAGACATTACTATCATACCAACTGGAAGAATCTGATAGAAGTTATTCCATCTGATAAACTACACATAACACCTTTTCATTTTTGACAAACCCATTGTAAAAGTGAGCAGTAAATGAGCCATAAAAATCAGATGGGAATGTTGAGTAAAAGCTTTAATGAATGACTCGCTCGTGTTTGGTGTCTTGCTGTGGCATGCCCTTTTGCTCCAAGTGACAGTTTATTATTATTTTTAAGATCAACATAAATGAAAATCTGAGCACTAATAGCATACTTAATATTTGTTTGATCTGTCAGATTATTTGATGTCTACATGCTCAACTCAAGCGTAGCTTTCTTAACTCGAGCAGAACATTTAACCTTAAAGAAATGAAAAAAAATGCACAGTATAAAAGTTCAACTTTACTATTCTTTGTTAGAGTTTAAGACTGTTTGCTTCTGTGTGAGCATGAATTTATTCTATTATAATCTGATTAGGATATTTTAACATAGTAATGAACAGGTTCACAGAGAGGCACTGAATAGGACACTCTGTTCTCTATAGGTTCTTGATCTACAGCATCTGTTAGTAAAATCAGCTGGAAGACACCAGTTAACACAGCAATGCACACCTAATCCTTTCAGACAAGATGCCAAATTGTCATGCTTGTAAATAATTCATTAATTGGTGGAAAGGTATGAAAAAGCTGATTTTTGCTTGATGATTAAGTTGATGCTTTATCTAAACTATTTAAGTGCATGTAAAAAGAAAGGATATGCCTCAACACTATAGTAGTGTCGAAGGTTACAATAGAAATACATGCAAAGCAAAAAATAAACTCTTAATATGGACTCTTAACTTAGTACCCTGCATATACATATACTTGAACCTGTTACAGGTTTAAAAGCCATCATGTAATATATTGCATTTCTCTGTCCATCAGTGTTGTTGGTATTGTCAATGTCAGTAAATGCATCACATCTGTTACGTCATTATAAACATAAATAGGGAACGCTATTGACTGAAAATACCGCATGTTCCAGCTCTCATCTCTGTGCGTGCCACAGGAGTCTCTGCTAGTCTTTTGGACACCTCTGAATGTTGAATCTGGATTCACTTACGGAGCAGATTCACTGTTTCTTATCTAAACTCACTTTTAAAAACATAAAAAGGTAATGGAAGACATCAGAGAAGCTTTAAGGTTTATCAGTATTGTGATGTTCCGTTGTTGCAGATGTTTCCACATGCCAGGTGTGTAACCTTGGGCAGTTTTCCTCTGCGGGAGCACATGCTGTTCTGTATTAGTATCAAAGTGGAGTTTGGAAAGCATTTTCCACCAAGTGTATGGAATAAATTATCATGAAGCTATTGTGTAGTATCAAAAGGCTATTGTGTGTTATCTGGTGCTCACAACATGAACATGTGTGAATGATTAGCAGCATATGTGTTTGCTGTGTGTCAGTTATTAGATCACAGTTATGACACTCTGTTATAAAAAGAGAGTTTGATCCTTGCGTACCAGTACAAGTATGGCTGTGATTGCTAAGCATGCATGGCTTTTTCACATATTTGTGTGTTGTTGAGAGCACATGACTGTCTCTCTGCTGCACTGTGCAGTTAGACCTTGAGTCTTATTCATGTCTCTCATTACCTCATGAGGCCCTCTGTGACCTCCCAATCAGAATCGTCTGAGGAGTCTTACTCTGCTGTCACATTCAATTTGTGAGAACATTTAAAATGCCCGTCAGCATCTGCTCTGGTATTTAACATCATCTTTTAAATGAAGGGTGATGGGTAGCAGATCATGCCGTTTATTAATGGTAGCGGAGGAAAACACAGTTTCACATAAGATGATCCTTTATCTCCTCTTTGGTTGAAGTCGCACACATTTTTATGCATTTAGCACAAGTTTAACATCAAAGCCTCAAACCTCTTTACACTTATGTCTTGTTTAACTTGAGTCTTTAGTGGCTTCAAATAAAACAGGCAGAACACATCTGGCAGCGCTTCATTGACTCCCTGCTGTGGGAGAGTGAGCCAAAAGTGATGAATCCACGCTGAAGTATGTTCCCTCTATAGGAAAATACATGACGTTTCGAAAATCACTGTTGATGTTGCTTTGGAATGATATATTATTTTTGTGGTAAAAAACAGTGTCTGGTTTTGTAACTTTTTAAAAGTGTTATGAGGACAAAAAGGAATATTTCCAGGGAAGACATTTTTCTTTTAAAGCCTCGGGATCATATGGGTTTGCTAAATGAAAGCCTCAGATTTAACTTTAAAACATTTGGGAAATGTGATTTTAGTCACTTAAAGCAATCATCAGAAACTTCTGGTTGGCATCATTTGTAAGAGACCCAGTGGTGATCGTTTCCTAAAGGATATTCAACAGAACTTTGATGATGTGCTGTGAAAACAACACTTTTAAATATCCAGATGCACTTTTGAGTTTCTGTTACTTGGTAAATCTGGTAAACATTAAAAATTGTTTTCAATCAAGAAATTAATTTGATATTAATATACTCTGTTTACATGTTTTTCATAATCTGTCATTTTGTTTAGTAGTGGTGCGCATAGAGCACCAACCTCCACTGTCAAAAAGGCCTCTTTTTGACAGTCTTAGCCCAGTTATTAGCTAAAATGTTGAACACTGCTCGATCTCAATATGTTAATAACTCTTTTAAGGAGTTTTGGGACATGCAATGATATTCTGATCACCATGCTACTTTATGCGATGACCAACATTCCCTTAAAATTTAAACATAAATCATTGAGAACTTTTTGGGTTTTCTTGCTCGCATATAGACAAACAAATGGACAATCACAAGCAAAACATAACCTCCTTGGTGGGGAAAACAATAAGACGAGCTAAAAAAGGCACGGTTTTGAACATGAATCCCAGAGTGGATTCATCTGAAAACATCAGCTTTGCTTTCTGTGCGTACAATGAATATAGATATTTACTGCAGTTAATACCTCATATCCCACATGTACTAACCTTGACAATAACAGAAACAATGGCAGAATATAGTGTCATGCTCAAGCTGTAGAAGCTTCAGAAATTGTTTATGCTTTTACAGCAAAAATCCTCTGCTCCTCTATGACCTCCATGAAGCTCAAGAGGACACAGGGAGCAACACATGCCAGTGTTTGTTCACATTTCTCATTTTTTGCCCATACTCTAAGGCCATGTTTACACGGAGACAATGCCATCTAAATGCAAAGGTTTTTCCATTGCATATTCAAACTCGATCCGTTTTCAGACGGAGACTCCAGAGCAACTGAAAACGCTGTAGCGTGCATGCCAGTCCAGTAGATGGCGATGTAGGTTTGCAGAGAAACAACGCTGCTACATTACACGTACAAAGGAGATCAACTTTCACAAACAACAATGGCGAGTGGACGCTCAAAGACACAGGAGTTTCTTGTCTGGAAAACAAACCTGTCTGGATAACAAATCGAGCACGGTAAGCAGCACACACGGTAGACGGACGAAGCTGTTGTTGTTCCTGGTATGCGCGCACAGCCTTCATGTGGAAGAGTACTTGGTGACGTCAGCGTTTCACCCTGACATGCTCTGACTCTGTTTTCATGGGGAGTGACACATTTCTTGAAACAATTTTGTCTGAAAAACGAAAACATCTCCATGTGGACATGGGTTTAGGGCTATAAAATTAAATGGGACAACTACAAAAACCACCACAATCCTTTTTTATGACCGGAAGCTTTAATTTGCTATTGCCATTGGTGTTCAGCAGTTATATACCTCACTGAGGCATACAATCATCAGGCCACAGTTCTAATTTGATTCTTTTTTTTCTTTTTTACTTTTATACTTGCTTATTGTAGACCTTAAAAGCTGGAGACTGGGGTAAGAGAAAATGTGGATAAATGCTGAGTGCATTGTAACTACTAGGTTTATCTCCACTTCATCCTGCTGTCAACAATACTGATGAGTTTATTCTTTACCAAGAAAAAATATAAAGAAAGGAGGTTTAGCATGCATTTTTTTTATTGTATCACCCTACTGAGTTGGTTACCAGCATTAAAACATTTTCATAAAAAAGAGTACATCCATATACAGATGGTGGTTGTTAATCTGCTGCTGGTCATGTAAAGGCATCATTTGTAATTTCAGTCTTTTCACAACCAGCCCAAACTCCTCTCAGGAGATTTTAACAGGAGGAAAAAGTGTTTCAAATACAGAATATTTTCAGTCATGGATTAATACTGAGTTGGTGGTGTGGTGAGCGTTAGCTGCAATAAGAAAGAGGCTAAGTTATTCAGTCAAATAAATCAGTCTATCAGTAGACTGTCTTCATTGCAGTGAAGGAACATGTCATTGGCTGACTGATTGATGTATATTTCTTTCACAATTTGACAACAGGCACAAACTAAGTAAATACCCCAAGGCTGTGACGCATCACTCTAAAATGTTCTGTGTAACTAGAGATGTAATAACTCACATTTTTATTACACTGCTCGACTACCTGCAGGGCATCTGTTGAAATGTAGACATATTGCCTTCTTCAGTGATGTGCTGTTAGTTGACATAACTGTGACTCACTGTTCATTTTCCAACACATAATGACTTAAGAGGAAGAATTCTGCCAGTTTTCACTGAGCCTCTCAACACTGCAGCCGACGATGTTTACCTGCCAATAAGTCTCAGTTCTCTGCTTTACAGCATGAAAGTAATCATGGGGAAGAAAAACACTGAAAGACCAACATATCAGCTCAATCAAAGATCTGTAAACCAGAAGGATTGATTTTCCAGTCCCTGAGCCTTTTGGAGGTCTCTCTCATTGGATTGTGGAGTGGATTTAGCTGGACTTTGTTCAGTTTATTCCTGCTATGATGCCCCATGTGTTCACGTTCATTTCCAGAGCATTGTCAGAGTTTAAAAAAAATGTAAAGAACACTCATTCCAATAGAGGAGAAGACCTGTTTATGGAGGAGTTTAGGTGAGTCAGAGAGAGAACAGGGTTTTTTTTAATAGTACATCTTTTACCAAGAGAGACAGGCAGTCATTTGGTCATAGTGAAAATATTATTTCAGCATCGTGTACCTGTCTGCACATCGTCTAAGTGTGTCATCTATTCACTCTAACCTCTTTTCTGTTATGTTTTCTAATTTTCCAACATTTTACCACCATCCTCCTTTCTTCTTCATCACTCTTCCATTTGTTTCTCTCTCCAACTCCATTTTACTAGTGTGTGTGTTTTAAATTATTACTCCCCTTGAGTGAAGTCTTTTGTTCTTTTAGATGTTCATAGAGCCAAAATGATTCCTTGTGTCCATGCAACTAAAAAAGATACTGAACCAGTAAAAGTAAATCACCATAACTAATGAAGAAGCCAAGAGAACTGGAATGTTTTAAGAGCAAATGATTGGGATGATCTTCCCAGAGAAAGACACAATCTTTCTAGATCTACAGTAAAGCAAGTGCTTATTTGAGACATACAAATGCATATCATCAGCATAACATCTTACTTTTTAAACATTTCCAGGCAATATAATACTACTGTAGGCAATGGTACAACAATATTTTTGCTGAAGCTGCAGTTGCAAATACATTGAAAAAGAGAAGCAGTTCTTAGTGCAAATACTCTGAAAGGTTTTACAGGCTATATTGTGGTTTGTGAGGCCTAAAATATCTAATTTTGTGGCAACTTCCCTAAAAAAATGATGTAAGGCAAAAGCAAAGTTTAAGTCATTGTTGTGTTACACTGCAGGAAAGCCAGTCTATTTGGCTAATTGAGCTGGTACTTATAAAATTACTTGTTGACAGTTTTGATTTCAGTTTACTAATTTATGTATACAATGTCAAGATTTTTCATTATATATGTCCATTTATCCATCCTTTCATTATTTATTCTGCTTGTCCCTTATTGGTGCTAAGCAGGAGCAGGGTACACCTTGGACTTCATGCCAGCTGATCACAGGGCTAAAACAAAGAGACAACTTTTCACACAGACACACACATATACCTTTGGTTGCACATTGTTGGTCTGTGGGGGGAGTGGGAGCACCCATAGGAAACATACAGAGGATCATTTCAAACTCCACACGGAAAGACTCTGACATTCTTGGGTAGTTAAACCAGGGAGCTTCTTGCTGTAAGGGCACGAGCACCACCTGCTGCACCACCATGCAACCAATAAATAAAATGTAGACAATTAAAACAAACTTTGCACTTTCTTATTGGTAATTTTAAACTGCACATGTAATGTTGAATGAATGTGTAATGTTGTCCAATAGTCAAACCTGTCAAGATGCAGAAAAAGGCAAAGAATATGGCTGTATTTGTGTTATTGTGACATCACACCTCTTGTTTACTTGTGCTATGCTGGCTAAATGAAACAACCTGACTTTAGTTTTGGTGAGTATGAAACTCAGTATTTTTCCCTGTGTCTGCTTTTCAAAATTTTTCAAATGGGCCTCCCTTCAGCAAATAAAATTATTTTATGTCCCCTCCCCATTCACCATACAATTGAAACGCAAACTATTTTTGAATACATATTGATAATTAATGAATAGACTGTCAGTCAACCCGTTTGTTTACAAATCCTCATATTCTCATGTTACTGCATGTTGAAACTTTTAAGAATTTAAGATTTATCAACAGCCAGTGTGAATATTTTACTGATCAAGCGAGATGTAGTGGTGATTTTTTTTCAAATATTATATGTCAGCTTTGGGCTACCTAAAATTTATTTCATAAAAGTTGTCAGTGCTTTGCTCGCACTTTGCCTGCTAACTGATCCTTCAGGGATGATCCGCATGCCCCAGAGAACCTCTACAAGCACATACCACTGTTTAAACCAAGGAAAAAGACTATTTTAAAACATTAACAAAACCATTATATATTCAAGTTGACACAATGAAACATCTGTAAGAAAATGCTTTAAAGCAAATCCTAGATATTTTGATACTTGTTAAGAACTCTTTTGGGTTTAATGGCTACCATCTTTGAGAACTGTTTCCATTTAACATCATAGAGTCGAGGGGCCTACTTTGCGCCAGATAGAATGCCTTGTTTCAGCCCAGATCCATAAAATCACTCCCTTCTGAATCATGAAACAGCAAATTTCTGAAGGACAAAGCTGCACAGCTCTCAGGAAAAACAGTGGAAACAGTTGGACTGGGTGATACCTGTATAAAAGTCAGCAGAATACTTCTCATTCGGTTTCCTTCAGCTCGTAAGCACATAATCTCTAACCACAAAAGTATCTCCTCCAGGTTTTGAAAACCAATACTAAATATTACACTTCTTTGCAGTTTTGCAGACGTAAGCAGCATTTGTTGATCCTGAGCATCATGAGGAATTTCAGTCAAATGGTCCAACCTCACTAGCCTCTCCCTTTATCCTCTCTCAACTCCTCTCATCCCTTTCCTTCTATCTCTCTACCCAACTAACCCCTCTTCTCTCTCCTTTGCCCCGTAAAACTATATAACTGCTTTCAGCCACGTCAGCCTGTACAGCAAAGTCAACACACACGCTGACATGGTTATTATGTTTTAAAGGGCAGGTCTGAA
The DNA here is from genome assembly GCA_036419115.1 of Scarus forsteni. Lineage (NCBI taxonomy): Eukaryota > Metazoa > Chordata > Actinopteri > Labriformes > Labridae > Scarus > Scarus forsteni. The sequence goes on from JAZDUH010000136.1 coordinate 15,467,107, forward strand.
AGAGGCATTCTTACTTCTTAATTATACACAGCAGCAGGTCATTATTGGCAGTGATATTAGATAGTTTATTTGAACAACAGTTAGCTGGTCGAGGCCATTCAGAGGTGTGTTTACCTAAAAGGGACAGACTTAAAACAAGCCTCTGTGTTTCAGGGCCAGATGTCAGCCATCGACACCTTCCCTGTTATCTGACACACTCCTGCTGAGGATAACAGGAACAGAGAGGGAGGGAGAGAGTGATGAAGTGTGCTGATAATCATATAGGTGATGGAGATTCAGGTGTGACCAAAATAATAGTGTGTTTCACTTCATGGTAGACATTGTGTCACTTACTCAAGGCAAATTTTTATGGCTAGCACCATGTATGATAAAGACACTGATAGTGGTTTTAAAGAATCAAGAACAATTCAACAACAACAACAGTCAGAGTCTTTTAGTGTGCTTGGTCAGGAATCAGAAGGTTGCAGGTTCTCGCCAAGCTCTGGCTGTCATATGGCAATGTGTCCTTTGAAAGACACTAAGGGGCCGTTTACATGACGCCGAAAACGGTCAATTCTGCAAACATTTCGTTGCGTTTTGACCTTCCGTTTAGATGAGACCACATTTCATTTCCGCCTAAAACGCAAACTTTTGAAAACGCTCCCCAGAGCGGAAAGATTTGAATCCGCTCCTCCATCCAGCCTCGTGTAAACACAGAGCAGAGCGTTTCAGGGGGAAACGCTGACGTCACTGCATGCGCAGTACTCTTTCACATGGAGGCTGCGCGCGCATACCAGGAACAACAGCAGCTTCCTCCGTCCGCCGAGTAACGTGTGAGCGTCTTACCGTGCTCAGTTTGTTATCCAGAAAAAACTATCCAGACAGATTTGTTGTCCGAACTGATTTGTTGTCCAAAAAAGAAACTCCTGCTTCTCTGTGCGTCTATTCGCCATTGTTGTTTGTGAAAGGTTTTCTTCTTCGTTCGTGTGTTGTAGCAGCGCTGCATCTCTGCAGACCTACACCGCCATCTACTGAACCGGCATGCACACTACAGCGGATTTACAGGGGATTAACTCGTCTCCGAGCGTTGTCATCTAAACACAGAAGAATTTGAAAACGCAAAGGAAGAATCTTTGCATCTTCAAGCCAGGAGTTTCCATGTAAACGGCCCCTAAACCTCCACTGTGTGTTAATGGGCATGAAAAGGCATTAATGTGTTAGTTGATACTGATGGACACCTGACATAGAAACTCAGGACCATTGGTGAGTGAATGTGAGAGTGGATGGGTGTAAATGGATAGATATGACCTGTGGTGTAAAGCTACTTTGAGTAGTCAAAGCAGCTCCTCATAGCAAAAATGCCAAACAATGGTGAATTTAAGAAGTTAGCATACAAAATCTAACTGACTGAACATAACCAACAAAAATTATTTAAGTTTCAGTCATACCCTGTTTTACCTTTCATTCTGTTGATTATTGGGTACAGCCTTAAGGTGCGTTCACACCGGATGCCACTTGTACTACCTCGGCGATCACTCTCCATGCAAAGTCAATGTACAGCCGCGATGGGGTTGGGGCTAACCCTCCCGCGATGCGTCAGCCACTTTTAACACTACTACATAGCTTGTCGCGGGATGTGAAAGTGAAAAAAAGTTGATCAATCAGCAGGTGTGTGCATGTGTGACGATACCCTAAACAGACAGTTACTCATTCGGACTACAGAGTAACAATCCATGTCCATGTGGGAAACATTAGTCAGTGAGGACATTAGTTCTGCCTAGACGGACTGCGGGACACTCACAGATAATGCTGCTGCAGGGCATCAGCTGCAGTGTTTTGTGGTTGAAAAGTGAATAACAAGGATCCAGCTGGAATAATGCCCGCTTATACATCCTATTATATGATGTGATCGTGGTAAAACTCCAGCAGACGTGACGTCACCAAGCGACGGCCGACGTCAACGGTGACCAAAATGAGGTATTTATGGACACGCGACACTATGTCAGTGGGCGACGCGATTTTGGTAGCTGGGTCGCTTGTGGTGTGAACACAGCATTAAGACACGTTGGAAGCTTCTGTGGCAGTATTTAACTATTTGAAGTAGGAAAGCTTTATGTAAAATATTACTTGATTTATTGCAATTTCCCTTTAACTGTTATTTCATAAACTTATTTTTTATTTTTATTTATTCTTTTAAATTATATTCTTTGTGTGTTTGTGTTCATGCTTGATAATCTGTCTGCAGTACTGACTGAAGACACGTGTATTATGTGGATGATTTGAAGCAGGAAAAATCAGACATCAAATGTGAAATTATGATTTACGGATGCAGAGAAAAACAGAAGTTTCATTGTTTTGACCTAAGGGAAGAAATAAAAGGACATCCAAGAAGTGATGGGGAGGGGAGTGGTGAGTTGTGTAGGTTAGGTCTGGGGGAAACCATGTGTTGACCAGATGCTGATCATAAAGACTGAAGAGGGGATAGGAAGCCCCACCCCAGCCCTGCAGACAGCAGAATAATGAGCTGCAGCCTACTGTAAACTTCAAAACAGGGCAGAGGAGAAACAGCTCAAAGAGATATGAGGCGAAGATAAGACCCCTGGATTTATTCATCACTTTGTCGTGTGCATTTGAATATTGTAAAATGCATATGAGGGTATGGATAGTTGTTGATTCTTCCTGTAGACAGGTGGACAAAATGTTCACAATCCTGCAGTTTCAGAGACCTGAGGTTGGCACTGTAAAAGTATTTGGCAGGAGTGTGAAGGCTCTTTGACTTGGCGCTTTGGTCAGTACAGTACTGTTCAGCTGGGATGATCTGACCCGAGGGTAGAGGAAATTGAGAAGAAGAAACACATTGTTGCCTCTTCAGTATGACAAATGTGCCTGAAATATAGAGAGAAAGAGAGAAGAGAGGATGTCATGTGGAAAATTACAACACATACGCGCTTTTGATGCATACCGTCTTTTGATTTCATGGCTTCATAATTCAAACAGAACACTGAGATGTGATGTTTGAAATGAAAATTCACACCAGTGCTCAGAAGTCCCAAGAGTTGAGAGACTGAAAAGATGGGGGCGTGGCATTTAGGCTGCACCCTTGAAGAATAAGCATCTCTTAAACTAAGGAAGAAGCAAAAGACAATGAAGCAGTAGTTTTGATTCCAACTGGTACAGTCTTTTTCACACAATGTCTCAAGGGAGTTTATGTCGAGGCCAGATTACATGTCTGCTACAATGGTTGTGTCTCATCAAGCAACCAGAGAGCCATGACTTTGTTCATTGCCTCAACTGACAGGCGAAATAGACAAAATAATTGTACCCGACTTCTCATTACATCTAACATATGATGCTGGAAGACTAAGGGGGCAACCCAGAGAGAAAATGGTAAACAACAATTCTGCATTTGCAGTAATTATCTCTATTTATTTGTCTTTCCCCATGTCAGTATCAGACACTTCAGATATAGACCAATGCTAATCACATTTACTTAACAGGTTGCTATTTCATGCTAACATTTGTATTTTTGACCTGTTGTTCATCTATGAACCATCATAACCAAATATATTTTATTTTTTTATATCTTTATTGCATTTTTCTCTTTTTCATAGTTCCACCTGGAAGCATCAACTTCATGCTTCTTTTGCTTTGCTGTTCAGTGTATTCACATCTGTGTTGCATAAGCCTTCGGTGTTCCCCTTGATTGAACTCTGTGATTGAAGGGATCAATTGGGGCATCCCAAATGGAGACAAAACTTACATGGAAAAACGTTTGATGAAATGACCACTATTCAGGCAAAGTGGTCCCAGAATTCCAAAAACTGCCTTCAAAGACTCTCTTTATGCGTAATGGTTTATTCCGGCTTTAGAGGGGTTTTTTTCTTCAAACTTGGGTCAAATGCCCTCAATGATTCAAGGATGAACAAATTAACTTTGGAGGCCATAGATCAACAACGATCAAAGTGACCTGGCCTAATGCTTGTTAATTTCTTGTGAATGTACAACAATATCAACTCATAGATGAACAAATATTTTTGAGGTCAGAAGTAAAGGACTAAAGCAGTGGTTCTCAAGCACTCTTGTACGCCCTCCTTAGTGATTAATATTTTTTGTACCCCCACCACAGAGGGTCACTGAAAGACTGTAGTCCAATCACAATGTCAAACTCTAACAAAATACATTTTTCTACAGTCAACAATATGAACTGAAGAAAGCTATTAGAGGCCTGTCGTTACAAAATCGATACAATGTCTTCCACATAATATCCCAAATCTGACATGGAAAAAAGCCAATCACGGTGCAGAATTTTTGATTAGCCAATGCAAATTCAAGAGGACTCCAGCCCTAATTTGTCCATGCCCCAGCCCAAAGACAACATCCTTGACTTTATAAGACACATTGGATTAAAGTCATGTATTTGAAAATTATTCAAAGATAGCCCCTTGTGGCTGTGCCAATAGAACAAACATGGTCATTTCTTGTTGTAAATATGATAAATGATAACTTAAAATGTTAGTAGTCAGAAGTCAGAGGACCAATTCACTTGCTTGCTCTTCGCTTACTTGTTAATCTAAGGTTGCGTTTACACGGGGCCGAATACGGTCGGATCCAATAGGATTTCATTGTGTTTTAGCCTTGGGTTCAGATGGAAACTCTTTGCGTTTTGTCAGAAAACTGTAACTTTTGAAAACGGGCTCTAGAGTGGAAAGTTTTGAATACGCTGTCCATACAGCACAATGTAAACCAAAATCAGAGCATTTCAGGGTGAAATGCTGAAGCCATGCGCAGTACCCTCCCACATGAAGGCTGCGCGCATACCAGGAACAACAACAGCTTCGGCCATCTGCCAATTAACGCGTGAGCCTCTTACCCTGCTTGGTTTGTTTTCCAGACAAAACTATCCAGACAGATTTGTTGTCCGAACTGATTTGTTGTCCAGAAAATAAACTTCTGCGTCTCTGTGTATCTACTCGCCATCGTTGTTTGTGAAAAGTTTTTCGTATTCGTACGTGTGTTGTAGCAGCACTGCCTCTCCGCAAACCTACACCGCCATCTACTGAACCGGGATGCGCACTACAGCGGTTTTATTTGTCTCCAACATCTCCATCTGAATGCAGATAGACTTTGAAAAAGCAAAGGAAAAATCTTTGCATTTTCAAGTCAGGAATGTCCGTGTAAACGGACAGATATTGGTGAAATTTTCAGGGGATGTTGGTTGTGGCCCAACTTCAACATTATTAGATTTTGGTGGTCATCCAAATAACCGCCATTATCAAACAATCCCTTTTGCTCAATAACTGTCTACCGATGATAATAATGATAAAAATGATGATAATGATGATATTAACATGATTCTGAGTGCTAGATGTGGGTTTTCAGGCTCCATGCTGGTAAATTTGACATGGAGCTATTGCATATATATATGTAACAGCAATATGGGAGCGACCTTGATGGAGGTTTGCACTCTCTGAGTTAAGTGCAAGTAATATCTTGATTATAGATGTTTCTCTGGGCTTCTCTTAGGGTGATGACCTAATCTAGATTATGAATACCTACATTAAGACTTAAGTTTTACAGTGTATTCTCTGTCCTTACTTTCTGTACCATGTATCGTGTCTCACTTACAGCACAGATGCTCTCCCGTTTTCAATCCCTGCCTGAAGCAAAGTCTGTCATTGAGAGATAGCATGTAGAAACACATTTATTTCCCCCAGAGATGTGTCATTTAGCACTTTAAGAAGCATGTAAACGTGCACACATCTGCTTATTACCAGCCACTCAGGTGTGCCACTGTGTTTCTAGCTTACAATAAAAAACCAACGGGTACTTTTCAGGCTCCTAAATACTCTCATGTGCTTGCATGCATGTGTTTTTTTTCCCTTTTTACACACATGCCTATAATGTTTAACATGCACTCAAACAGATACAGCTTAGCTTGTAAACCTCCACTTGTGCAAAAGATAAATCACCAGACGTTCTGCTGTTAAACCAGCATTCCCAAGACGGAAAAATAAACAGCCTTATGTTTGAACATACACCTGCATGTGTGGGCACGCACACACATGCCATTAATATGATTGACCACATGGTGTCCTTTAGGCCCACAGCCTCTCTGCAGCAGCTGCTGCTCTGTCTAATAAGCTTTCGTCAGTTTGAATGAAGGTTGTTGGTTTTTTTCATTAATCAGTACTTTTTTTAAACTCAGGTATGAGTACAAGTGGGGGGGTTCACAGGAGAAGAACAAATATATGATACCGCAGTAATCTCCTGCACAAGTTTTAATGTCAGAGTGTTACCGACAAAATGTCTGTTATTTTGACAGTTTGAAGTCACCTGCTATTTTGTTCATTTTGATCCCAAGAACTTCAAATTTTTAGTTTAGTTAATTCTTTTTTTGAAAGCCTGCCATGGTATATCTGGCCTTATTTAAGCTCCTTAGGTTGGCGCATGTTTAAATAGCACATTTACTGACATTGTAGCTTTTGTTTAAGGGTGTCAGCAGATCCTTAAGAAGTCTTGAATTAGTTTGACTTTGAAGGCATATAAGATCTTAAAAGCACTATTTTTACTACAAGAGGTCTTGCATCAGAGATGGAAATTTAAATAAGAAATGCCTGATTCATTTATCCAATTGATCCAGTTCAGTTTGCATTTTACTGATCATTATACAGATTTTTTTAATAGATTTGCATGTTGAGTTAGCACCTAATGACAGTAAAATCAGTAATAAAAGTGTTTGAATTAGTAGGCTGATGCTACTGCAGTGGCATAAAAAATTAAATGAACAAAGAAATGTCAAAACATGCTGGAAGTTAAGCAAAAATATCTCTTATATCTGGAAGTGCTAGCACACTTCCTGCTTTCTTTTGATCATAGCTCCCATCTCTTCCTGATTGCTCTAGAGGATACTGACTGGGCATGTCGATTTGGGCCGCTCAAAGTCTTTGTAGATTGGAGCTGGGCAGAATAGATCTGCAAGATTACAGACATTAAATCCAGCTGCTACGCAAGGTTAAGCCACTGACATAGGGAATCAAACAGAACAAACAGAACAGATCCATTGCAGTGCAAAAATAGTGTACGTTTTTCTTTTCATCTAATTAAAGTTATGTGGATAATAGTTTTGCGTTTCTAAACTTTCAAGTTGAGGGTAGATCTGTGGCTGTTGTAGTTTTTGTTGTGTGTGTTCAAGTGCGGCAACCAGATTGTTTTTTTTTTTTTTGTTTGAAGCCAATGTACAAGTATGCTTAAAACATGGCATGTTGCCCATGGGCCATAATAATTTAATCTGTTTTTTTCTATTATTGTAACAACTTTAAAAAATGATGTTACAGCTCTGTAGCATGATTACATAAGTATCATGCACATCTGTGTGAAAACAGGTGTCTCTGTGCTGCTGTTTGTGTTAAATGTGGTAACTCAAGAGGACAGACACTGCTATTTTCTATGATGAGAGTGTATTTACTAAAGTGTGCATGTGTGTGTGTCTCTTTCTCTGTCCAGCCAGTCTAAAATTAGGTGTTATTTTTGAGACTACTGTGAGGAATATTACAGCAAGCAGTGGAAAACTCCATCTCACAAGGTGTATGTGTATGTGTGTGTTTGTATATGCAAATTTGCACAACATCACATTTTGCTGACCCTTCCATCTTAAATAGACAGTTACACACAAGTGATATTAATTATTGTGAAACTTAAATGTGTATATGTGACATTGCATTGGATATTTCAGCAGGACTTTTTTTATCACAGTTTTAATTATATGTATACACACACTCTCAGACACACCCACGGTAGTCACAGTGTGTTCCCTGAGTCAGCACTGGGACTTGAGGTGGAAATCTCTCACTGAGTGAAAACCACAAGGATGACAAATAAGAATCCGCAGCTTTCCTTACTTTTACACTGACATCATTTGCTTACAGGTATGAGTCTGTGTCTATTTTGGTGCTCTGTCTGCAGCATTTTTTTCTGTTTTAGGCTGTTTACATAGTGCATCAGTGTTTACTGTATTTACAGTGGTCTGTTCAGTCAGCATTTTGAGTTTATTCACACATATTTAAACAAAGTAACATCATATTCAAAGCAGTAGCAATGCATACTAAAAGAATAAAACACACATTCACAGTTTAGACTGCATGAGAAGGTGTAAAATTATCACCATACCTACCCTTCATACTTTTACAGACTTAAAGATAACTTTTAAATTGCTTAATTTTATTTATACCACAAAGAGACTAGTTTACATTCATTTCATAAAGTACAGACTAAAAAAAGGGTTTTAAGAAAATTTCTTGGACACCCAAGTCACAGCCAAGAGTTTAAATTATTTCTAAATTACTGTCACCAATGTTTGTATCAGTTTGTCTCAGCAGTGGCGGCCACATCAGGCCCTGCAGTCGATTTCAAAATCGCAGCAATAATGGAGAAAAAAATCAAACACATTCCTTTTTTTGATAAAGTCACAACAAGAATTCTGGCAAAACGCATCAAAAAGCATTAGTATCATTGTTTTTGTTTTTTAACCTGCTACCTTGGCCTATTGACATTTGTAAAATCATGCTTATTCTTAGTGGGATTGCTGGTCAAGTAATTTGAGATAGATTGTCTGATTAAGACAAAAAAAGGTATATTTTATTGCACTGGAAAGTTCCTTGTATTGGCTTTCATTTCATGTTTAGCTCATCAAATTTAGCATTACTGTTTGATTTTGGATTTAAGTACAAGTAGTTTGTTATGTTTTATTGTCTCTTCATTTGTAGTGGTTTAGCCCTCTGAAACTGAAATAAAAAATGATGTATTCCTTGCAGTAACCAAATGTAACCATTCCCAGCTTATCTCCTTATTTTTACATTTTTAAGAAATTAAGCAAACCACACATTTTTAATGCATTTCCTAAATGATAGCTAGTTTACCCTTTTGAAAGGCAGACAACCCTGCTAATATTAGCTAATTCCATTTTTTACTTTAAATAAATGTTCCCATTGGCCATACCAGCTCATCAGATGTCAAACAGTCTCTAAATACAGTTTGGAAAAAAAAACGGAACTATGTGCATGATCAGTGTTGAATGTTATACTTGCTGCTCTCAAGTATAACATTCAAAAGCATTTAAAACAATATGTAGGCCACTGGTTGGTTCATGGCGTCCATATTTATTTATACTTATTCCTAATACTATTTTTGAACTTAGAAACTGAATTAGTGTTGGTTTGCTTGTGTTTCTTGTACGTCCATACAGCAATCCATATACGGAAATATAAGTCGACAATAAAATGTATATTGTGAATGATGATGTGCAGATGTGTATACCTTAAATGGACAGTGTATCCTTGGAGATATCATTGAGACTCTACAACTGATAGCTAACGGAGACTGTAATGCAACCTTTCATTAATCTTTAGTGGTACAAAATTGATTGTGTCAAAAGGATCAACATGTGGAAAGTTTATATGCAGAACTTATTCCTACCAACTAAAGTCATATTCAAGCCAAACTGTTTTTAAGAGGACTCAGCTTTACAATAAGTGAACATGTGCTGATTGATTTTCTTGATATTTTATATTCTTGTATGTTTTAGTTCTGTACTCTGTCCTTATGTTGAATTTGTTGGTTATTGTTTTCCAGCATCTATTGTTTACTATGTGTTTAAAGGCCCATCTAGGGACAAGTATTGCAATTTAGCTCAGGTTTCAAATGCTGTGTTGTGCAACATTTACTTGCTTCATAGTGTCTTCATAGTGTCAAAATAAATTTTTTTTAAAAAGACAAATACAGACTGTTGATGGTAAGTGAATTCTGTGCTTTAAGAATAATCAAATTGTGCTTTACTGGATGAAATTGTAATGAAACATGTTTTATGGAATTTTTACCTTCAAGGTGTGAATCATTGATAAAAGTAGGCTATAACTGAGTAAGAAGTTGGTCATTTAACTGGTAGCTAGAGCTTGTGGAAAGCCCTGCGTTATGTATGTATAAAGACTAGAGACATTTTGTGCCATGTGTTTTCGTAACACAGCATGAAACCAAATATTTGCCAACTGATATTGTTTGGACATTAAACCTGTGTCTTTCAACATTTTTTCACACATAGAAAATCCATAAGTGTCAAGAAGGGAAGTGAGATTTGGATCAAACGCAGGATCAATAATGGCACTGGTATCAATAAAAGCTTACACATTCCCAACCCCACTCTTTATTGTGACTGCTCAGAGTTTGTGCAGTTATTAAGCTAATTAGCACAGCAGCCTCTTCTCTGTTACCACAGCTAACGACAGTCTACAGCTTTGTTCATCATGTTTGGCTCAGGTCTGCATCCTCTTCTTCCAGAGGCTAATGTCTGAAAACAGTTCTGACATGTAACAGGCAGCTGTTTACAAGTGTTTAGCAGATGCTCGACAACAGGAAGTGAGAGTCTTTTGGAGCCTGACATGGCTTCTTTGTTGTTAAACATGGATACTGATTTTGCTTCATTTGGATGCCATCTCATATTGTCTGTGTTTGTGTTGCAGGGCTGCCACAGACCATAATATTGACAACACTACTGCCATGTTGCGAGAGTGGCTGAAGACAGCTCAGCGTGAGTACCACTATGTGGAGTGGAGGCCCATGGAGGAGCCACGGTGAGTCACAGTTTCCACAGAAGTTATTTATTAGCGTCTATTCAAAGTCCTCAGACTTCATTCTAAACATAAGTTGTTGTGGTTTCCTTGTACTGCATTAATACTATTTCTTTATATCAAGGATGTTTAAGACAAGTTAACATAAATGGGCACAGTCAATCAAAAATTAAACCTGAATTTAAAAGAAAAGATAATTTGTTTATCTCTTCCATACCCTGCAGCAGTCATGGACTATAACTGTGTAGGTCAAGTTTCATTTCACATCAAAGTGCATGAAGGAAAGGCATCAATTATGTTATCTTATATGCTGAATAAGGCACAGAAAGTGGTATGTGCTTGCCCAGGATGTCTATGAACCATCTTTTGTAAGTGTAGGATGCAAACTCCTCTCTTGCAGGTAAACAAATAGATTGTGGGTAAACCAAATTTGTGTATTATCAAAAATGACTTGAACAAAAGCTGAATGAAAGGAGTGAAAGATACAATAAATTCTTTTCCCATTAATGACCTCGTTGTACAGGGACAAAAACCTAGCATGAAAAAAATAAACAATCACTGTGCCGATTGACATGTGCCCAGCAAATGACCCCCCTGCTATCTCTGTCTACTTCAGGTCATATACAGATGAATGGGGTCCAAAACACTGGCCCCCTTCGAGGTTCAACCATCTGATGAAGCTGAGGCAAGCAGCACTGAAGGCTGCCAGGGAACGATGGGCCGACTACATACTTGTAAGATATTCTGTATATAATGCTGCAAGCCATATGGCTGAAAAATTAGACCAAAACAAAGAGCCAAAAGCTGTAGTTACTGGAGTGTCTGCTTGAGGCAGGAAACCCAGTTATATGACAATGTGCAGGACGGGGAGGACGGTTCTTTGATTCCATTGAGAAAATTAGGGACATGTTGGACATGGCTATTTACAATCTCTATCTCTGTCTCTCACTCTCCACACATTTATATCTCAGAAGTGGCCAGTCCCACTCAACTTTTGGAGGGAGTAGAATTTTTCACTGTGCCAAGCTGCACTTTATAGTTAAAGACATAACCTGAACTATGTTTGGCTGTGAGCACCAGTGTTCTTGGATTGGATGTTTTTGCATTTACTCTGCTCTTCCAATGAAGGAGGCAGTTTTTTCAACCTGATGAGTGTAATACTATAGTTCTGCCTCTCTGGCGCATCCTTGCTCACTTGTGCACGTGGTTATGTTGTTTGCACAGCAACAGATAAATAAATGTGACACACAGTGTGTTTATTGGTACATTTTCTAAGTCTGATATCCAGGAGAGAAATGCTTTGACATACTGTACTATAGATAAAGCCCTTCTCAAAGCACCTCTCTGTCCATTGGCAATTGTGCTGTAATAGTGTTCAGCATGGATACACTATTCAAAAATTGTTAATTAGAAAGCTGCGAGGGAGAAGGAACATAATGCTTCAGGTAAATGTACTCGTATCAGTATTTGTAAATTGTCTTTGAATAATTTGCTGGTGCACATAATACAAAGAAACTTAATCAACTCTCTCTCTTTAGTTTGTTGACAGTGACAACCTGTTGACCAACCCTCGCGTACTCAACCTCATGATGGCTGAAAACCTGACCCTGGTGGCCCCCATGTTAGAGTCTCGTTCACTGTACTCAAACTTCTGGTGTGGTATCACCCCTCAGGTACAGTATGAGTTTTTAGTCTCATATTGACCTTTTGATTTTGCTTGTTTTTTTTCTGTAACCTAGTGTTGTTCTTTTTCAGGGCTACTACAAACGGACCCCAGACTACCAGCCCATCAGAGAGTGGAAGAGGCTTGGATGTTTTGCCATTCCCATGGTTCATAGCACCTTCTTATTAGATTTACGTCGTGAATCTAGCAAAGACTTGGCTTTCTACCCTCCTCATCCAGACTACAGCTGGGCATTTGATGACATCATGGTGTTTGCTTTCTCGGCTCGGCAGGCAGGTCGGTCTGAAAGCTCAACTAAGAGCAAACTACCACATTTTTTTACAGAGCTGCAAATGGTACAAGAGCTACGGAATGCCAGTGACGTGGTGGTTCATTGTAGTCAGCCTGGTTTTAATCTGCATGTACCACTCTGTAACGATGAGGGTATTTTATTGATTTATGCACATGTTGCAGATTCAGACAAATGAATTAAAGCAGAGAAAAATGGATCCATGTGTTTTTCCTGACTTTGCATCTGTTTATTTTTAAGAATGCCAAAATGTTAGCATTTGTAGTTGTTGGATTTTGATGTGACTAATCATCTCGAGAGAAAAACAAAACCATTAATTTTGCATGCCATAGAATGAGAGAACTAAAACATAAGCACATAAAAACAAACATTATGAACTTTAATTAACCAGAAAAACCTCACTGAGATTAAAAAAATCTCATTTCCACGTGTTCTGGCCGAGACAGGCAGCAGCACATTTATAAAGTTAAAACATAGAAATTCTATTATATATGTAATTCTTTTCTATCTTATAAAATATATTTTATTTTTAACAATAAACAAAAATGTGTGTGGGTGTTAAATATATGCACTTGAAGATTTTCTTTTGAAAAAGAAGTTTGCATTCTCTAGTAGTAAAGAGTTTATCTCAGAAACAATTCCTCATTTAGTTTAACCTGCATTGGAATTTGCTGCTACAGCTATGCGTGTTATGATCTTTAGCTTTAACTTACTTAAACTGAAAGTTGACATGTAATATGTGTGGGACCTCCATGGAAAAACAAAATCCTAAACAAGGTTGTAGGTCCCAAATAAAAAGTCAAATGACTTTAATAATGCTGACTATTTATGATAGTATAAGCAGGGTTTTTGCACTTAAATGTCTAAATCAATTCAAAATAACTAACCCTATGTTTAGTGAATTTTAGATTGAATATCGTGACTACCTACAATATTAGTGAGCATCAGTAAATCCTACGGAGTTATTCTGTGTCCCTGTATACCTGTAGACCAGCCTATAGATGGCAGTTTTTATTGAACAGAGTCTTTGTTTCAAAACAACTCTAATTCTGAGCAGAAGGGGACCGCATGTATCAACACATTTCCTTTTATTATTGATTTGATTGAGGGCTCCCCAGAAGTTACACAGCGTGGATTAAACAGAACAGAAATTAAGCTTGGAACCAAAATAATAGATGCATTGCAAAATGAATATAGAATTTTCGTCCATAATGACAAAACTGAAACACATTAAAAGTTACCTTTTTAGATGCTGAATATGCATCACATTGCACTCACAATAAAACCAACCACGTACATTCTTAATTTCCTGGACAGGCTATAAGCTTGACAGTATTTAAGAAAATCAATCTGTTTATTTATTCAGAGAGATTTATTTTCGCCAAGCATCAGTCCTATATTGTGGATGCATTCAAGACAAAGACTGCAGACCCTTGGGTGGTCTAATTTGCATGTTTACTTGAAATGTTTGGCTCAGAGATACATTTACATGCGTGTGCATATCTTTTTGTGTGTTTTCCAGGTGTGCAGATGTACGTGTGTAACAGAGAGCACTATGGTTTTCTTCCTGTTCCTCTAAAAGCACAGCAAAATGTTGAAGATGAAAGGGAGAGTTTCATACACACCATCACTGAAGCTCTGAGTAAGTACACACATTAAAAAACACAGAAATATGGAAATGGCTTCAGGTGCCTAAAAATGCACATTTTTGAAAGCAGGTTCAAGAGTGGATACGTCTTTGAAAATGCCAGCCTTTTGTTCCAATGTGTACAACAAATAAGGATTTTTTATGAAACAATGACGTCTTAGGCCCACCTCTCCCTTTAACCGCATGTGTTAACCCTGACAGCAACAGAAACAATGGTTGTGTTCGTGCTGCATAAGCTACTGAGGTTGCTGGCCTTTACAATAAAATCTTCTGTTCCTCCACTACCACTGTGAGCAACATGAAGATCCAGAAAACAGCATATACTAGTTTGTTCTCATTCTGGTAATGTATGCCTGTGCTCCTTGTCTTCTTCTGTGCTTTTGGTGTATGTCTGTCACAGTGTTACGGTGCCACTTACAGGCCAGGCATGCATCACACAGCATTTTCTTGAAACTCACATTTGTTGAAACAGTGCTGTCTTTTAAAGAGAACATTTTCAATGCAAAAACATTTTCATCTCCATGTGGACAGGGCCTTGGTCACTCCACCTATTAATTTTGTTTCCTCTCCTTCTCGACCTCTACAACCCTCACCCCCATGATTGCATCCCTTCAACTATCTGCTTTGAACCCCCTCCTCCACCTTTTACTTCAACCTCTTTTTAGCTCATTCACTACCCCACTCTCTGGCTTTGACTTAACCAAATCAAATAAACCGCCCTCATAAACAGGAAACTCTGTTTTTTCTAATCATAATTGTGTCGTTTTTACCTCTTACCTCCTTTCTTTCCTTGCCAACAGTTGAACATGATATTGAGCCAACTGAGCACCTGTATGTCCCACCATCACCACAGGACACAATTGGCTTTGAGAAGGTGAGTTTCAGCTCACTCTTTCAGGAACTACAGCATCTTTTCTGCTGTACCATATCATCATATTCTCTTTTATCTGATTTCTTTTTCCTTGTTTTCCAATATGCATCCAAACAAAGGGGAAAATGCTCCGATTGAGTGAAAATGTCTCTGTTTTCTGCCTCATTGTCCAGATTTTCCTAATCAACCTGAAGCGCCGTTTGGACAGAAGAACCAGGATGTTAAAAACAATGGCCTCATTGGGTCTACACATCACCCTGATGGATGCTGTGGACGGAAAGTAAGTTACAAATACAAATCTCAGCATGCACCCCATGAACCATCCTAAAGCTGACTTAATCCAGAATAAAAACAACTTCCTGCACTCTCCTTTGAGGTCTAGACTTTGACTGTGCTCCCTGAAAATCTTCAGTTTGACTAAGTTGTGTGTGTCCCATCTGTCGCTACATCTTCTTTCATCAAAATCCGGACATCCTGTCTAAACAGAGACTTGATGTTTACAGAAATGCTCTGACTTACTTACATCCCCCCATTCACGCTTACTTTAATCCACTGATGTGCATGTCCTAATCCTTCCTCCGCTGTTTGTTTGTCTGGAAAAATGTGTAGCTTGTTGCAACTTGTTGAGATTCACCGTGAGGCTGTTTCCACTGATGACAGACTTGCACAGTTTATGTGATTACAAAACATATTTATAACAGGTACTCATGCTTTATATGTCTCTCTTCACCTCAGGGCTCTCAATACATCCCAGCTGCAGGCACTGGGAATAGAGATGATGCCAGGCTACAAGGACCCGTATTCTGGTCGAGTCCTGACACGAGGAGAGATTGGTTGCTTCCTCAGCCATCACTCAATTTGGACTCAAGTAAGAGTAACACACTGGTTTATGGAGATCAATTAATCAGAAATTTATTTACATGGCACAGTTCATATAAATTGAATTGTAGCTCAAAGTATTTTTCACCAAGACAAAATAATTGACAACAAAAAAGTATGAATAAAAAAAATAATCATATGTATATATATATATATGTATGTGTATATATATATATATATATATATATATATATATATATATATATATATATATATATATATATATATATATATATATATATATATATATGTGCGTGTGTGTGTGTGCACATATACATATATTTACATGAATAATGCTAATAATAATTTTGACTAATGACTGAAATATGACTAAATAAAGAACATATTTAAAGATTAAAATTAAATCTAAAATAGTAAAGTTTTTAAATATAGAAACTGGGGCTGGGTGATAAGCTTTTCTCCCAATTCGATTTTTTTACCATTTTTTTAGGTGCCGATTCGATTTAAATTGCTATCCTACAATATTGCCGATTTTTGCAATCTTTAGCTAGCTTTTTTTCACCAGCGAAAAAGATAAGCAATGATGATGCTTACAGACTGTATCAGGAAAAAAACACATTACATGTGAGTCTGCTTTTAGGATTCATTCAGCAACATATTTTAACCAGCTCTTTATAACTCTCTCTTCAAAAGCCTGGATTGCATTTAGAAGTGGCTTATTAACACAGACTAAAATGAAGCATTTAAATTTAGAAAAAAAAAGATTTTTGAGCAAAAAAATCGATTTAAAAATTGTCAAACAAAAAAATCACAATACTTATGTGAATCAATTTTTTCTCCCACCCTGTAATAAAAACTATATAGACATATCCACTGTCTCTCTCCTATCAGTAAAGGCACAAAATGCCCAAAAAAATACATTTAAAAAAAAAAAGAGCATCTCAGCAAGAGACATAATTTATTTAAAGATCAGACTGAGTTTCTGAAAAAGACTAATGTCAAACTCCCTTTTGGACTTGTTGTTTTTAGCTCTGTGCTCACACTGAAGGCACTGCACTGTAGACATTTCTGTTTGTGCTGGATTTACTCAAACATGTTTGACGAATGTTTTTGGTTCTTGTTTGATTTTTTTATGTTTAAACCCTTCCCTGTCCAACCCATAGTTCTACCACATGTGGGGGAGGAGAGACAGTGGTGCCTAAACAGGCAGTAAATTAATAATTCAAACACTCGTTTCGTCTGAAACACTTCAAGTGATTATCTAATCAACTTTTAGCTCATGTTTACATAAGGTTAATGCTACGGCCAACCCGCACGCGAATTGGTGAATTTAAATGCATGTAGTGCCTGTGACGCGCCGCGCGAAACGCCCGAGGCTGGACGCTTGACCATTTTGACAAGCTGAGGGGTGACACGCGTTACTGCACAGGCAGAGTAGAGAGCCAGTCGGACTCAGTGATGACCCGTGCATGCAAATCCAGCTGGAAACGAATATTTGCAAAACTTACCTTCAAAACCTGTCTCCTCAGCAACTTTCACCCAAGCCTGCTCCTTTTTGTTCCAGTCTCTGTAGAGTACACATGTGGAATCGTATAGCTCCGGATGATGGCAAACAGATAAACCTCTCCTCCATCTTTCAGTGGGGTTTGAGCAGGAGCAGGTGGCCAGTGCGTCACACGTCATCAAATCAATGACGTCGGGGGGGAATGTCATCGCTGATTGGCTGCTGCGGCACAGCGTCACGCGAACTTGCGTCAAAAGTTCAATATTTTCAACTCGAGCGTAGAGGCGTTTGACACCCCAAACGCGCCGGATGCTCCAAACACGCCGTGCCAAACGCGTCCAACGCGCTGCCCGGAGCGAATCTGTGTCCAAACGCGTCTTTGCATTGACTTTTATGTAGTCTCAACGTGCGTCTTTGCAAATTCGCATGCGGTGTGGCTGTAGCATTAGTCTTAAAAACAGCTCTAAGAGGCTAGGATGTATAGTAAGGTCTCAAAGAGGTAGGGATGCTGTGAACTGAAGAATAATTGAGAAGTCAAACATAAACTTTGTCTTGGTCTGGGGACCATTGCCAAAGAGCAGCATTTATTGTATCAAAAGTGGTAAAATGTGTTTTTAAGAATTCTTCTTAAACAAATGTTACAGTAGATCTTTAAAAGAAAGAAAGCTTATCTGTAAATTTTAATTAGCTACTTAAGCCAAATGTGGCATCAGGTAAACCCAAAGACATCTCAGTTTTTTTTAGCTTTATTTTTAACTTTTTCTTCTAGATGTTGGAGCAGGGCCTCCAGAGAGTTCTTGTTTTAGAGGACGATGTGAGGTTTGAACCTCGGTTTAAACGGCGACTTCAGGCCATAATGGGTGATATAGACCGGGTCCAGCTGGACTGGGACCTCATGTAAGAACACACACACAGACTCGTAAACAGATTCCATTTCAAATATCTGAGTACATTTCATTTGAACATATCTAAAAGGATAGCTTAAAACCTCACTAATACTCTCTTTTGGTTTCTGTTTCAGCTATGTTGGGCGTAAGCGTATGCAGGTGCAGCAGCCTGAGCAGTCGGTGGATGGGGTCAACAACCTGGTAAAGGCTGATTACTCCTATTGGACGCTGGGCTATGCGCTTTCACAGCAGGGAGCAAGAAAGTTACTGGCTGCAGACCCCTTTTCAAGGATGCTACCGGTCGATGAGTTCCTGCCAGTCATGTTCAACAAGCACCCCAAGTGAGTCATTTTGCCTCCCCTCAAAATAACAGTTCTGCATATATTTTATACATGTAATACAAGTCATGTGCACATGCACCACAGATAGATTTATTTTAGGCTTGTCTTGAAGAAAATCACAAGGCTACAAGAAGGACTTTTTCTGTGCAGAAGGAAGTTTTTAGCCTGCCTGGATTGCAAACATTTACCCAAGGCCACAAATAGATAATAACAGGTGCACTCTTACATAAGAATGAATATATCAGCTAAAATTAAAAGGCTGTAAACTCAGAAAAAAATGAACCTTGGTTACATTTAAAGCACATAGTGAGTGTTCTTTTTGCATGTATGGACCAAGTGCTTGCACAGAAATAGACTTGGGAACAGCAGGGCAGTACAAAGAGCTATTGGATCTACTATACAGTAATTATCTATATATAGATACAAACATACATGTTGCGGGTCCATTTTAGACTACAGAGCAGTGTGTAATCTTCATGTTAGTTCACCAGTGGTAAGCCACAACCTCCAGCCAATTTTACTGTACATTTTGCTCCTTGTATTTTTCTCCCCCATCCTTTTTTAACTTTCCTCTCCCCTGATTGTGTCTCCTTTATTTACTTTTTCTTTCTGATATGCCCCACCTCCTTCTTTCTGTCCTTCTTTTTTGGTCATATGCTCATACAAGGCACAGATTGTTCTCCAGGGTTCAGTGGGTACGGGGCACACAATGCTTGCCTTGCTGTGTTTTTTCTTCTGCATATCCTGTTCTCATTCACATTCACCTTTTTCCTCTCTCCAGTTTTAACATGTTCATCCTATAAGCCAGCCATTAATGTCTACTGCTTCTCCCCTTTTTTGTTTGTTCTGTTCAATTTCTGTTTTGTCAATCTTCACACTCCTCAATTCTCCGCAATAGGCCTGTACTTTTCTGTACCTCTCCCCTCCCCGTCAACCTCCTCCCCTTCCCTCCCCTTCCTCCTCACTCTTTGAGGAATGTGGGCCAGCACAGCTCTTCCGGCTGGTTGGAGACGGGGACAGGATTCCCATTGATAGAAGCCTGAATGGGGGTGTGGGGTAGAGATGGACACAGTATGAGTGTATGTGTGACTATATAAATACATGGGGATGTGTGTCTAGTGTGGCGTATGTAGATTACCAATGAATACGCTGTGTGTGTATTCAACAGAGAGAGAGTGTGGGAAAAACAAATGGAAATGTGGAGAGCTGGCAGGGAAAATATGTTCAATGTGTATGCAACTTAGATTTACAGTATGTCTCCTATGTGGAGTTTGAATATTATGTCACTCCTGTTTTGTTTTGGATGTAGGGCACTATGTGGTCTCTCTTTGCTTCATTATCAGTCTTCTTTTTGCCCAACAATGCACAAAAACAACTCTAAATAAATGCAGAGAACATGTATTTGACTGTTTGTTAATTGCAGGAGGTCAGCACTTCTTAACTTAAGAGGTGTAGGGTTTCACAGTCATCTTATAGAGTGCTGACAGACTTTAAAGAGGCAAGCGGCGGCAGGGAGTTGACCTCTGTGGTGACCTCTGTCTGCAGGAGTGTGACTCCTCTTGGCTGACGTGTCAGACCAACACAGGCCTCATGGCTCCGTCTGACCCCGCTACAGGCTGATAGTAGAGTAAAGAGAGTGTGGAGAACTTACCTGGTGTTTATTTGTGGTCATGTAGGGCTTTGTGTACTACGAGGTGGATATTATGGAGAACACAGCTTTGTTTGTATGCTGTGGTGTCTGGTTCACATCCAAAAGGCATTTTAGGTCACTGTAAAAGTGCAATTTAAAAAAAAACCTGCCTGAGGGGCAATTTTTAGAGACTCTTTCAAGGGTTCACATGCAGAAGGGCAAAAAGGCATTTGTGACGTGATAAATGACATAGTGCTTTGGTCCCCCCTCTGTATTCACAATATTTATATATAATTAAGATTTAAGCCTCTGTGACATATCACCTCCACTATGAACATTAATGAGATGTTCACAAAGTGGACAAAGTGTCTTCCTCCTTGCTCCGTCTTAAGAGGTAAGAGCAGAGGCATGATATTGGAGATGGAGGCACACAGGCTCAGTGGGAGACAGGGGCGCTGTGAGTCTCTCTGCCTTTGTGTGTAGGTGTTGACATGTGCCATGTCACTGCTTCCAAGTCATATTGCAGTGCGGCGTTAGAGCCATTTCTTATTAATGTTAATGTCTCTAGGTGTAAATAAAACAGATTCTTGTTACAGTGCTTTTGTGCAAAGGTACTGTAAAGTGGGTTTGACTTCTCTGCATACTGTTGTTTCTTATGTTTCAGCAATGCAAGGCAACTTTATTGACAGGACATTATTCACACATACAACAAGCCACAGTGCTTTACAGAGTTAAAAAAATATGATTACAGTAGCATTGAAGACACAAAATTAGCAAAAGAAAGAAAGTAAAATATAATTTAAAGGGAAAAATCAGAGAAAAACGGATAAGAAATACATATATTCTTAGCTTAAAGAACAGAGGATATAAAGCAGAAAAACAATAAGAGAAAGCTGAACTTATGAGAAGGTAGTTTAACAAAAAATGAAGTGCTGTTTTAAAAGAGTTCAAAGATGAAGACGTCGGTTTTCACTCATTAAGCGCCATATAAAGCGGACATGTTGCAGCTGGTCTCAATAATCTGACACCATGCCTAGAGGGTGAAAGACACCAAAGGTCAGTACTCGATGGCATAAACAAGCATGTTGTATCAATTGTTGGAATTTTTAAGCATAAGCTACATTTTTCTACTTACCTGATGAGCATCAGCGTTGCCAACTGACATTAAGGTTGTTCTGTGTGGCAAGACCTAGCTTGACCAACATGTTTCCCTACACATAGGTGAAGTTAGTCAAAACGTCAGTGTGTGGATGAGGCTTGACTTTTGTTTTCTTTATATTTTTATTTATTTATTTATTTTCGTGGAGCATTTAGATCCAATATACAATCAGTTAAAAAATTTGGACTCGATTTGTTGACATTACAAATGTGTTTGTAAGCTTGGAGTTATATGAAGCTCAGATATAAAATGGCACATACGTAATATTTATTTAAGGTAGTTAAGAAATAGCGAAGCAGTTAAAGAACAGGAAAGTAGACGGAATACAGAAAGTACAAACCAAGAGAAGAAAATGAGCCTACCCACCCAACCCTTGAAGACATCCAGTCTTCAACCATCACAGTTATTGTACAGTGTATGCTAGGGCGAGGACGAGGCTCAGCATTGCTCGTCTTAATTCTGTCAGTTGTACTTTTTTACATGTCACATCTTCTCTCCCACTATATTGCTGCTTCATTCAACACTTAGGTGATTTGCTGCTTGGAACTCAAAAATATTAAGGGTATGTGTCCACAGCTGCAATTTTTATCTGCTAAAGTACTCTCAACCTCGGTTTCAGAGAGCTTCTCCTCAGCTCTTAATGTTGTCGACTTCAGCTCCCTAAGTACTATCAGTGAGGCTGTTATGAGTTGCTTCAAGTTTGTCATTTTTTCTTTTATCGTATGAACAGAGCAGAAAATGGGGGGAAAAGATGTTTGAGGGTCGTGCCTCTTCTGATTTTGATTCATCAATGAAATCAAAAGAAATTGCACTGCAGGCCCTGTGTTCTTTCAAAAGGTGGGGTTTGCTGCTTGGGGTGCTTGTCTCTAAGAAAGCTGCACCACATTGGATTTAAGGCATCTACTGCCTGCAAAAAAGGGGACTGTGGGCACAGGCTTAAACAAGAAAGATCTAATAATGAATGAAGTACTCTAATAATCACCATCAAATTCCCCTTTTTATTTTTTTTCCCTCAGCACTCAGTTCATGTCTCACTTTGAGCCAAGGGACCTGCAAGCCTTCTCCGTGGAGCCATTGCTGATCTACCCCACCCACTACACTGGGGAGCCTGGCTACATCAGCGACACGGAGACCTCCACCATCTGGGACGATGAAAATGTGGCGACAGACTGGGACCGACAGCATGCTCGCAAAACAGCCCAGCAGGGCAGAATCAGGCCCGTGGCGCAGAACAGTGTCACTGGAGACTCGCCGCCTCCTGCAGCTCGAGCGTCACGAGATGAACTCTGATACATACAGCAAAGACTGTGAGAGACTCCTGTTCACTGTTCATTAAGGGCACAGTGGATGTTGGGTGTACACACTTTTAAAAAGACTTTTGAACTATAAGCAGACATACTGTACATTCACTCATGGATAAAAGATGGATTCTGATGTCAATGAAAGGACACCGAGGAGAGGAAGCGTAGGAGAAACTTGGACGAGGGCCAGCCGGCCTTTCCCATACCTTTATTTATTCCCCATGTGCCTCCTCAAGGCACATGCAGACAAACACAGCAAACACACAGAGGACAGATGACATTATTTTCAGAATGTGAAATAATAAAAAGAAAACAAATCAAGTTTTATATTTTAAAAGATTGTTGTTATTTAAAAGTAAAACATGTTTCTTTAACAGCAGAGGAATAAAGACATTGTCAAGCTGTTTGAACATTTTTGGTCCTGTGTGTGTTTGGGAGGGGGAATATGCACAGAATTGAAGAACTGATCACCAGTGGGAGTAGGCTGACATACTGTACCCAAGAATGTCATAAGATGATAATACAAAGACAACTAAGGCTTATTTATGCTCTCTTAATAGATGAAAATATCAAAACAATCCCCTTTTATAAAAACAATCCCCTTAAGTACCACACCAGATTACCAAATTCTAATAATTTTAAAGTTTAGCCATTACCAACATCTCCAGAAAATTTCAGCAAAGTTCGATCTGAAGTTTTTGCTTAATCTTGCAAAAAAAAAAAAATAAATAAATCAGACAAACAAGCATATGCAGATCAATACATAACAGTGCTTAGCAGAGTTGCAAAATAGTGATACTAGCACTGCTATAAGTAGAAATCGTCGTATTCCACTCTACCAATCAGTTTTGTATTGTGTATTTCATTCTGATGCTGTGATCTTATATATTAAAAATTGCTGTTTGATCATTTTCTGAGTTATCCATAGTAATTTAATTGTTCCAGTACAATTAGAATTTACTTTTATCTGCCTGAATTTATTGACTGATGGCACAACACTTTTCTGCATAATCCCCCTTTTTTTGGGCTGCAACAAAGGTCATAAATATCACCTCTCTCATGTCAGCAGATGGGACTTGGGTCATGCAATAAAGTTAAAATACATGTCAGATACATTAAACAATGCTTAATAATCCCAGGCTTTGGTTGCCTCACAGCAAGAAGGTCCCTGGTTTGCAGCCCCATCAGATATGGCCTATCAGGCAAGTTTGTAAGTTTTCCCCAAGCATTTTTGGTTCTCTTTGGGTACCTTGATGATTTCCGTAGGCCACATGCATGGTAGCTTCACAAAGGACTTCCCATGATCGTGAGTACGAGCATATGATTGCATGTGTCAGCACTTTGATCATTGTTCAGCCAATGACAACTGCAATTTGCCCTCTACTGTGAACCCAAGCATAACAGGCATCAAGGATAATACTGTATATGGATACTGTTGAGATGGTAGCTTACCACATGGAATGAGAGCTCCCATCCAGTGTTTCCAGATTTTTCTTCTGAAATAAGCAACCAGATCAATAAAACAAGCCCTAAAACAAGCAACCTCCAGCTATTTCTTTTTCTAATGTGATGTATTACTTTAAAAAACAAAACAAAACAGAAATCTAAACAAAGTGTTTCCGTGTGCATTACATTTTAATTTCACAGTTCCAAGCAACTACTCAAAAAAAGAAGCCCAACGTCACTTATAAAGAGCAGACCTGGCAACTATGTGGCTCTGGCACATCCCACTGCACAGTGTGATGTTGGAGTGATGTCATAGCTGTGTCATTTTTGGACATCCAATTTCGATCCACTAAAGGGGTTGTTTGTTTTGCGTAGAGACCTGCAGCTCACGGGACAGGGATCCTGAATCACTTTGTGTGTTTATTGCAATACAATCGGTGCCTCAATGGCTCATGTGCACAGTTAAAGAGAACAAAGCAATTTAAAAAGTGACGAGTCAGTCTTTTGAGTTAATTTAAACTCAACATTCTGAGCAGTGCAGCTCTTGTTTTCACTTGCCTTTCTCTAAATGATAAATTTATCCTACAATATCCAGCAACACTTATTCCTCATGTTACGATAGCAATCTGTAAAGCTCCCAGTGCAGTGGTTCTCAACCTGTGGGTCGAGGCCCAAAAGTGGGTCTCAAAGCTGTTCTCAATGGACGATGTTTAATGCTGCGTTCACACCGCACGCGACCCAGCTACCAAAATCGCGTCACCTACTGACGTATCGTCGCACGTCCATAAATACCTCATTTTGGTCAACGTTGTCATCGACCGTCACTCGGTGACGTCACGTCCGCTCGAGATTCACCGCGATCATATCATAAATCATATAATAGGAAGTATAAGCGGACATTATTCCAGCTGGATCCTTTTCATTCATTTATCAACCACAAAACACTGCAGCTGATGCCCTGCAGCAGCAGCTCTGTGAGTTTCTGGCGGTCCGTCTAGGCGGAACTAATGTCCTCACTGACTAATGATTCCCACACGGCCATAATGCCCTCTGTAGTCTGGATGAAAAAACTGTCTGTCATGGGCATCGTCACACACGCACACACCGCTGATTAGCTGTTGCTGCACAGTCACACTCGACATTGTATGAATAGATCAACTTTTTTTACTTTGACATCGCGCAACAAGCTTTGTGTGGTAGTGTGAAAGGCGGCTGTCGCATCGCGGGGGGGTTAGCCCCGCCCCATCACGGCTGTACATTGACTTTGCATGGAGAGTGATCGCCGAGGTAGTACATGTAGCGTGCGGTGTGAACGGAGCATAAGTTGGATAAAAATGTGGTAGAAATGTCTTAAGTGTGAGACGCCCTGAGTGGACAAACTTCCATACATGTTACTTTACTCTGATGTGCTGTATCAAGTTCATATTAGCTGGTTTCTCAGGAACTCAATGTATCCTGTAATCTTAGCATAGACATTGTTTTTTTTCTGTGACAAAATTCCAACTTGGGATATCTAGAAAACAACCAAAATTTGTAAGATGGAAAACAGTGTATAAGAGTTATGGAAGTGTGGAGTCCCAGTGCTCCTATTATTATTTAATGTTCCAACATTTTTTTCTCCAGTCTCTTTGCACAAAATGTCTGTTTTTTCAATATTTGGTCCAAAGTGCAATGTTTTTTCTCCTAAATTAAAGTGGTTGATCTTTTTGTGATTTGGGTCATTATGACTGTTGAGACGGTGATTGTTTTCTCAGGATAGAGCTGTAAGAGTCGTCCCTTGCGTGTATATTTCATCTAAAACGTGAAATATTAATGTTTTCTTCCAGGTCCCAAATGAACTAATTGTGAAATCTTTCAAACATTTCCAGCAAAAGAGGGTGGCATGGTGGCGCAGCAGGTAGTGCCATGTGTCTCACAGCAAGAAGGTTCCTGGTTTGATTCCTGGGTCAGACAGGGGCCTTTCTGTGTGAAGTTTGCATGTTCTTCCCGTGCATGCGTGGGATCTCTCTGGGCACTCTGGCTTCCTCCCACAGACCAAAAACATGGTCATTAGGTTAATTGGTGACTCTAAATTACCCTTAGGTATGAGTGTGAGCATGAATGGTTGTCTGTCTCTCTGTGTGACCCTGCGATCGACTGGCAACTGGTTCAGGGTGTACCCCACCTCTCGCCTAATGACATTTGGGATAGGCGGAGGACTTTGAGTCTGAAGGTTCAGGGATTGAGACTTGATTAGTTTCATTTGTTTTTATTTTTCACTGTCTAAATGAGGTAGTGAAGACCTCTTAGAAGGACCAACAACTTCTGAGACAGTTACTCAAGGATTTAGAAAGTGGACTGTGAGCTTGAAGGACAGAGGTTCAACTCTTGGCTGATCTTGTTGGATTTAAAGTCTACTGTTCAAAGACAGAAGTCAAGGCCTCACAGAAATATGTGTGTCCATAGCTCAAGGAGATAAACAAGGGGTTGATAGTGTGACAGTCACACTATCAAGCCTGCCAGGTCTGTCTTCGGATACGATGTCCTAGTTGGGTCATGGTTGTGCTTTGCATCATAGCATTATTTTGTTTAGGTCGGTGTATTTTAGTTCATGTATGTTTGCTGTAGTTTAAACTTATTTCACAAATTTAAGTTTTTACCTAAAATCATCTTGTCTTAAACCCTATAACTCAAGTTTATAAAGTGTTGGGCAAATTATTCTAAAGTTGAAATGTTAAATTTATCTCATTAGTCCCTCAAAATGTAGTAAACTACTTAACTCAGTGTTTCCTAGACTTTTTCTGCCCTCCCTTGAACAGATAAGGTTTTCAAATCTCCTCACCCATTACCGTAGACTTTAACAAATGTAGCATACTGATAAACAATAAAGACACAGTCAGTCATGGTCTGAATTTCTACGTATGGAATTAATCTGAAACACCTACTGCAAAAAATACAGAACAACAGCTTGAAAGTTGCAACTATAAAAAGTGATACTGTGATTAAAAGTGATACGACAATGTAAAACTGCCAAGATTTCCTCATAACAAAAGAAAACATAACCGTTGTACATTAACAGTCAGTGAAGGTGAGACGTGACTTCTTATACTTTAAGTTGTTTTGTCAGGTGGGGTTTAATGTTGACCTCTTAGGGAAACTGGAAGTTCTCCAAATAGATTAGCAAGAGCTTTGCCATAACAGCTTGTATGATTTGATTCCAGTTATAATGCCAACTATGGAAATCACTGCTGTAACAGGTAAGTAGTTACTGTTCAACATTGAATTAAGTTTAACTTAAATTGATAATCAGTTCAGGTTTGGTCACTTAAACTACCTTAGTTAGCTAACCTAGTTTATTCAATTTCGTAAGTTCGCTTAAATCTTGTCAATCAGCCCTTTTTTGCAAAGTTAAGTTAATTTTATAAATAAAATATAAAAAGCTATTGCCTCTGTCATTACAGGTACCAAAGCAGGTTGTCCCTTCTACTGATATTTTAAAGTAAATATCATATATACTTCACATGTAGCTTTTTAGATTTCAACTGCATGCTTAGTAATTCACCTTTGGACCTTTTCTTCAGACCGTCTGTGTTATGTTTTTAACTATGGCTTTGAATTAGTTGTGTTCTCAGCACAGGCAGTTCTTGATTTAATTTAGGTGCTGCTAAATCAAACAAATTCTTTTACAATATGGATACATTGATAGAGAGATGCTGATACCTTCTCACACTAATTGTGATAACTTATGACAAACAACAAAAGCAAGTAGTCAGCACTCTTAATCTCTGTGGGCGGCAGTGTGCAGCCTTTATCACCCGCAGTTTATTATTGTTTATAGTGAGGAACAAACTTGCATCTTCTGTTTCCCATGACCTTCTGATGTCTCCTGGAATGAAAACCTTCTGAAAATAAGCTGTGTGACATATTGCACACGATGGTGAAACATGAAAGGATCTGCAGCATCCCAATAAACGAGAGCTCTGATTGTTTATTACACAGAGGACTCAGCAGGAGTGTTGGCTCTCACTGTTCACTGCCTGAGAGAAACTCTGCTCACTGTTTTATAGTTCCTGTCTGCTGTTGGATCTGACAGAGGGGATGGAGTGAGTGGAGTTATAGGGTAGATGGGATTGGGAACTGTTAAAGAGGGAAGGTTGCAGGAACTATTAAAAAGTGGAAGAGGGAAAAGACTTAAAAATGTTTTAACAAAAAAACTAAACCCTTTCATACTGTTCAATGGATACAGAAACTTCTCTTGTTGTCAAATAATTTGACAAATTTTATATTTTGATACAAAGAATACATTTTGAAGTCTTGTCCTGCTCAAAACATCAGCTCTCACTTTCCTTTATTATGTTGAAATGCTGAGTCAGCATTTCAACATATTGTTCTCCCTAACCTCCATTTTGTTCTTTTTCTTCTTCTTATTCCTCAGGTTTGCCACCTTTCACAGGCTTCAAATTTGCACATATTTTGTTCATGAGAAGTGCGCTTGTATTTTTCACAGGTTTAACAGTTATACTTTTTACAGTAAAAAATAATTTCTGCATGTATTTTTACATTGAAATCAATGGGACATTTCCGCAGCTCTGCTGAAAACTTCTGCAACTTTGAAGCTCCACAGCTTGGGCATGCTTCCACCTACAGACTTCATTCGTACTTTAAAAGCTGCACTGACTTCTCAGCCATTTTTACATATTTTTATTTTTATTTTATTTTTCATATTTTTCATTTTTCACATATCTTCAGCTTTTTGCTGGCGTCTACGGTTTTTTAAATATGAATTTTTAAGCAACACCAACTTTTGAGGAAATCCTTCATGTTAGAGCGCGTCAGACCGAAGATCCGGACAGCCGAGTGAAGCGCGTTTTTAACTCGCCACTGTGTTAACATTTTAAGCAGTATAGACATGAGAATTTTATTAAACGTTTCAGTAGGGTGTTGGGACGCTCACAGTGAAATCCTTTTCCTGATATCTATCCCGATTTAGACACAGCGAGTGTTCGTTTACCCGGAAGCACCAAGTGTTATCAGTGCTGAGCTGCTGTGCTCAGCAGAAATAGCATGCTTTCCATATCTCAGCATATTTAACCCCACGGATAAATAGATAGTATAGTGGATTGTGGAGTGGGAAACTGGGGTTCAATTCCTGGCAGAGGTACTTTTCTTCTCCAGCTAATACAGATCCTTCTTTATAATGGCGTAATCATGCTTGTCTTTACACTCTCAACCTTACTTTGGACGTATTACACTGACTGGCCACTTTATTAGGTACATCTACAAATATCAACACATTTAACCATGTTACAAAACAGTCATTCATTTTCTGCTTTCTTTCACATCTGCAAACAGTTTTGATGTACTTTTCACCATCTGCTACAGTTTCTGAGATATGACTGTTGAAGCAGCATCAACTTTGGCCCATTTCTTTGAAGTTAGAGCGTGGTCACGACGCACACCTGAGCTCCAGTATCTATAATGTTCTGCAAACATTTTTATTGCACATTTCACACATTTTCAGCCCTGATTTACTGCTTACAACTATTCATGTCACAATTTCAACTTTCTTTGCATTACTTTGAACACTTTCATTTCACAGTTTCAGCAGTCACACTCAGCATTTCAATGCATTTCCTGCATGGAAATGCAAATTCTCTAGTCTATAAATGTTATTCCTTAGCTTCGCGGTCAGGTCTGACAGGGCTGGACTGGCCTGGATACTCAACTTCAGGAACAAGACAATTAAAACTAGAGCAAATTCATATTATTCAGACACATCTTAGTGCATGGGGCTGTAAGTAGCGATATATAGCCGGCTACAAAACTACAATACTATGTTTTCCAAAAATTACTTGTCACACATCAAAAACTATCGCTATGTAACTAGAAAGAGATACATTACCTCGTCACTTTGCATCCTGTAAGTTGTTGAAAAAAGAAGTTGAAAAGCAATACAGAGTTCTGAGGAAGGTCTGAGCTGCATTCATTAGCATCACAACAAACGCACGCTTGGGTCACGTCTTTATGACAGTTGCCACACGTGCTCATGGGTAGCAGAGTCTTTATGTCGCCGGAAACAGATTCTCCACATAGCACCTTTAAATAGTTAAGGATATAGTAAAATAACTTACAATACAGCAAGTTGACTATAATTTCAAATGCATTCAAGACATTGTAGAATGTTAAACACCAATGATAATGTAAATGAAATTACAGTGAGAATGCTGGTTTTGAAAATCCAGTTATTAGCTGTTACTTAGAATAGAGTAATGCTACTTTAAAGACATCTACAGCTACTTAGTGGCATCTTGTTGCAAGGAAGTTAGTTTAAATTTTACAGGAACCTGTTTACAGTGTTCAGTGCCTCCCAAAAATATTAGAGCACTTGTCATAAAATTAGTAAACGTACTTTTTTCAGAAATCTTTCAAAAATATGTTTGAAACTGAACTGCTATAAACTATAATCTGACATCTTGATTAATAGTTTGTACGAACGCAACATAAGAAAAAAGGTAAGAAAAATTTAGGGTGAGAATACGAAAATGTTCTTGCATGAGTCCCATTGTCTAATATAATGAGCTGTAACATGGACACAAATGCTGTAGGCAAACAAAAATGTGAGTGTATACAAAATAGGCTGAGCTCATTTTTTGTCATCTCAAAACTTTGAACATGTTCATTTACAGCTGTTTATAAAGAGAATCCTGTTTGAAGTTCAGATCAGTTGTTTTCTTTTTTTGTAATCACACCTTTTATAACATAATAATGACAAATACTTTCCAGGATTGTTTACTTTTATTTCTCATGAAAATAGGATAAAAATGTACTCAAAGGGCATTTCTTGACATATTATTGATAAAAAAGACAAAAAAAGAACCATTATGATTATAATATTGAAGGGATTAAGTGATTAAATTGTGTGTAAAAGTACTTTTTGAACATTTTGAGCACACTGCAACAATATCGTGATAATAATGTACCGTGATAAATTTGGTCACAATAACCATGAAACAAAATTTTCATATCGTTACATCCCTAGTACCAACACTGGTTTCACTGTATTGCTTCCTCAGCTAGGCTGGAATTAGAGGTTTAAGTCTCAGAGTCTTTGGGGCACAAGACAACTCTCTAGCTGGCAAATGTACATTTGCCAAAACAAATACTATCTTTGGAAAAACTGAAAAATTGTGATGTCAGTAAATTAAGGTTTTATGTTACATATTTAGGATAAGATGGCCATTTTGTTTATTTTGAAAATAAATCAGAATAACTCATAGATCTGTGTTATTCTGTGTTGCCATGGAAATAATTTTGACTAAAGTCATGGAAATCAACTCATCAAAGGATTAAAGAGGATCAGAGCAGCTGCTGAAAGTATAAATTGAAGAGCTCGAGAGAGAGGCCCCTCAGACTGAGGCCCCGCAGCTGGAGGACCTTCAGCCTGAGGCCCTTCAGCCAGAGGCCCCTCAGCCGGAGGACCTTCAGCCTGAGGCCCCTCAGCCGGAGGACCTTCAGCCTGAGGCCCCTCAGCCTGAGGCCCCTCAGCTTGAGGCCCCCCAGCTTGAGACCTCCCAGCTTGAGACCCCTCAGCTTGAGGCCCCTCAGCCGGAGAACCTTCAGCCAGAGGCCCCTCAGCCAGAGGCCCCTCAGCCTGAGGCCCCTCAGCCAGAGGCCCCTAAGCCAGAGGTCCCTCAGCTTGAGGCCCCTCAGCCGGACGACCCTCAGTCGGTGGACCTTCAGCCTGGGGCCTAAAGCGTAAGGTTCTCAGGCTGAGGGCCTCTGGCTGAAGGTCCTCCGGCTGAGGGGCCTCAAGCTGAGGGGCCTCTGGCTGAGGCTTGAGGCCCCTGAGCTTGAGGCCCCTAAGATGAGGGGCCCCTGGCTGAGGGGCCTCGAGCTGAGGGGCCTCAAACTCAGGGGCCTCAAGCTCAGGGGCCTCAGGCTGAGGGACCTCAAGCTGAGGAGCCTCAAGCTGAGGGGGCCTCTGGCTGAGGGGCCTCAAGCTGAGGCACCTCAGGCTGAAGGTCCTCCGGCTAAGGGGCCTCAGGCTGAGGGGCCTCTGGCTGAGGGGCCTAAAGCTGGAGGTCCTCCGGCTGAGGGGCCTCAAGCTGAGGGGTCTCAAGCTGGGAGGTCTTAAGCTGGGGGGCCTCAAGCTGAGGGGTCTCAGGCTGAAGGGCCTCCGGCTGAGGGGCCTCAGGCTGAGGGGCCTCTCTCTCGAGCTCTTCAATTTATACTTTCAGCAGCTGCTTTGATCCTCTTTAGTCCTTTGATGAGTTGAATTCCATGACTTTAGTCAAAATTATTTCCATGGTTCACAGAATGGCAAACACAGAACACAGTAGAGTTATGAGTTTATTTGGGAAATTTTCAAAATGGCCATATCTTATCCCATTATGTAACAACATACAGAGACAAACCAATACATTTTCTCATATAATTTTGACCCAAGGAAATCATTGGAATAGTTATTTTTGACATTTGATGACATTTAGACTCCATTTCTGGCCAAAAACTGCAAAAAAAAAAAAAAAGGCCAAAAATGCCTGTATGACCATCTATCTTTTCATTTTTTCAAGCTCACAGGTTGACTTTTATTCACCACCAGTTTTTTCTTCATCCTTTAAGTGTCTATTTAAAGATTATATTGAGTACCAAGCTGAAACTATGTCCA
This sequence comes from Scarus forsteni, assembly GCA_036419115.1. Classification (NCBI taxonomy): domain Eukaryota; kingdom Metazoa; phylum Chordata; class Actinopteri; order Labriformes; family Labridae; genus Scarus; species Scarus forsteni. The sequence continues at coordinate 15,499,952 of JAZDUH010000136.1, forward strand.
AAAGACTTCATTTTAACACTTTACTGTACCTAGTCCAAAACTGAAAAATAGATATGATGTGCAAATATAGGCATAACTTTGGGAGTAAACAACATACAAAGACAAATGAACAACATCTGCCATACAATTCTGACCCCGGGAATTAATTTGAATGGTTATTTCTTACATTTGATAACATTTATACTGTATAACAGGACAAAAACAGTAAAAAAAAAAAAATTAATTAAATTAAATTAAATGTAAAAAAAAAACAGCAAAAATTTATGTATGGCCTGTTTATCTCTTTATATGATTTTATTAGGTACCAAGCTGAAATTATATCCCAAATGTTTTATCTCCAGCTTTTTACATCAATGCTGACAACTTCCATTGACAAAAATTTATACAATTCTGACCCACTGTATTATATTAATAGGTGATGATGGCTGGCTTCCACTGCTCTCTCTTTTGGAACAATTTCAGGAGAGACAGATAGCTCTTCACCCTTAGCAAAAAAGGAAATACTTGAAGTTTATTTTATTAAGTATGCTTGAGTTTACGTATAGCAAGATGGACCATGTACTTTGTGCACCAGAAAGAATAGGAATGTAATACTTCTAATACTTTTTGATGAAATTGGAACTTTTTAGTCTACAAAAGTACACTTCCAAATACACTTCCCAGTATACCCATCTAAATGCTACAAAAATACTAGTCATGTACTTCTAGTCCACATTTTAGTTTACTGAAGTATACTATAGGCATACTTTGATGAGCTAAAAATTAATATTTTTTGAGTCTAGGTTGAAGCTAGTTTACTTGTTGCATACTTGTAAATTCTACATTCTTGTAATTCCCCTTCATGCACAGATGAAACAAAAAAACTTCTGTATCACAGTAAAAGCTCTGACGGGCTAAAGAAGAGAAACAACAGTGCTTTATGCTTGAAAGATGGTACATTTGGTTGAATTAATTTGGTTTATCTTTTTACAATCGCATTCACATCAAAGTTCTGCTTTTAATCCATGTGCCAAACTCTGCTGTGTTAAAGTTGAGGTACTTCCTAAATCAGACAGGCCTGTATGCAAAGATTCACAGATCAGTGAGCAAAGTAATTTCATATATGAGGTCAAAAAAACTGTTAATGCTGTCTGGCCTGAAATAATTTAAACAAAATGTGTTCTTGTTTAAACAGATGTACATAACTCTATTGCCAGACCTTCATGAAGGAACAGGAATTTGATCAATAAAGTCAAATTAAATGTTTCTCTGTTTATGTTTTTAAGGTACTGAAAGATAATGCAAGATTCTGAACATGTAAGTTTACAACAAGGATAAATATCTCAATTGTTATTCTGCTAAATTAAATGTAAGAACAATGACTTGACCTTAATCTGTACCTGGATCAGATATACTAAGTCTAAGTACTTTGTGGCAGAAAAAATGAAAATCATTCTAAAGTACAGGGTTTAGTATTTAAGTGTTAGTGTAAGTTTCAGTGTTAATGTAGTTAGTCTTTGACTTTTCTTTATACCTTTCAGTATAAGCCAAGTTTACTTCACTATACTATTCATAAGTAAATGAAATATAGTATATAAAAAGTAAACTTAAAGAATACTCTTTCTGTGTTAGTGTAGAATACATATACTAGTACACTTGAATGAGCTACTTTTTGCTAAAAATCAACAAGTTTGTACAACTTTTCTTCCACTCACACTGCCTGCCATCCAAGACCTTAAGACCCCAGTCAACCTTAACTCAACGCAGTGATTACTGATGAAAACAAAAACCCTAAAACACCCACATGAAGTACAAGCAAATCAGAATGGGACATTATTGTCATATAACCATGAAAGAGGATGTATTACTGTACTAATTGTAATGTTATAATTAGGGACTAGACGTAGGCTTAATCCAGTTAAAGTCTTGTAGTTGGTGACCCCCCAGTCTTTGTGAAATCTCAGTCTGAGACAAAAATCTCTGAGAATTATCTTTAGATGCACGAACAGTTCAGATCATGTTATTAAGAAAGTTTTTTTTTTGTGCCAGAAAGGCATAAATAATGCAACTTTCTGTGAGATCACTGCCAGTAATTCTTATTTGATAGAGTATGGTTTCATGCTCTGGCTTAATCATCAGGTCTTCTCTTTTAGGATTATGACGTTAAAATCAAAACTCTCCCAATTTTCTGAGGTTTTCTAATTTTTTTCTCAATAAAAAATAGTTAGACTCCAAACTCATGAGTCTTGTTTTGAATCCTGGTGATAACAAGTATTGTGGAAATGTTTACGAGGCCCCTCACTCTATGAACCAAAATTTAAAGAGAGATGATTCCAACAATCAGAGTTTTCCAAAACATTGAGAGGACTGGCGTGGACTGCAGCAGGTCAGTCTAGTCCCTGTTGTTGAAACTTGAGCAGAATGTGTCTTCATGTCTCTGAAATAATCATTTAACACACCCCTATACCATCACAGATGCTGTCTTTTGCCCTTTGCTCTAACAGTCTGGATGGTCCTTTTCCTCTTTAGCTTGGAGGACACCACGTCCATGATGTCCAAAAACAGTCTGAAATGTGGACTTAGACCACAGCAGACTTTCCCACTTTGCCTCAGTCCATCTCAGAAGAGCTCCACCCAGAAAAGCCGGCAGTGTTTCTGGGTGTTGCTGATATTTGTCTTTGTCTTTGCATGGTAGAGTTTGACCTTGACCTAGTACAAAACCCAAACCAGTGAAGTTGGCACGTTGTGTAAATCGTAAATAAAAACAGAATACAATGATTTGCAAATCCTTTTCAACTTATATTCAATTGAATACACTGCAAAGACAAGATATTTAATGTTCGAACTGAGAAACTTTCTTTTCTTTTGCAAATAATCATCAACTTAGAATTTAATGACAGCAACACATTGCAAAAAAAGTTGTCACAGGGGCATTTTTACCACTGTGTTACATCGCCTTTCCTTTTAACAACACTCAGTGAACGTTTGGGAACTGAGGAGACCAATTTTTGAAGCTTTTCAGGTGGAATTCTTTCCCATTCTTGGTTGATGTACAGCTGAAGTCGTTCAACAGTACGGGGTCATCGTTGTTGTATTTTAAGCTTCATAATGCACCACACATTTTCAATGGGGGACAGGTCTGGACTACAGGCAGGCCAGTCTAGTACCCGCACTCTTTTACTCCAAAGCCACGCTGTTGTAACACGTGCAGAATGTGGCTTGGCATTGTCTTGCTGAAATAAGCAGGGGCGTCCATGAAAAAGACGTTGCTTGGATGGCAACTAGGGCTACGATATTGGAAAAAACTGACATTACGATTTTTGGGGGCTTTGTGATATATTGTGATATTAAAAATAGAAGAATTTTTACCAGATGACTTGAATAGCTCTGTTTGGGAAGAATTTGGTTGACTCACAATGACACCATTGTTTTCATATAATACCATTTAATCCAGGCTAAGGGGGTTCATCTGTGAATGATGCAGATTGCTGTATATAAAAGGGATCCAGGAGGCCATGTCTCTGTACAAAATAGAATAGGTTTCAATTTCAGTTGCTTTTTTTTCATTTCCCCAATAAATGTTGATGATATACAGGAGCTTGTGAATCAAAACACAAGTTTGTGTGTTTGTGATAGTAACATTGCATGTGCAATGTGACTATTGCGCATGCGCACATCTCAATGGCGATGTTCAAACAGTATATTGTGCAGGCCTAATGGCAACATATGTTGCTCCAAAACCTATATGTACCTTTCAGCATTAATGGTGCCTTCACAGATGTGTAAGTTACCCATGCCTTGGGCACTAATTTTTTTTTATTTAACCTTTATTTAACCAGATAAATCCCATTGAGATCAGGATCTCATTTACAAGGGCGACCTGGCCAAGAGGTCAGCTATACACCCCCTTACCATCACAGATGCTGGCTTTTGAACTTTGCGCCTATAACAGTCCAGCTGGTTCTTTTCCTCTTTGGTCTGGGGGACACGACGACCACAGTTTCCAAAAACAATTTGAAATGTGGACTCGTCAGACACAGAACACTTTTCCACTTTGCATCAGTCCATCTTAGATGAGCTCGGGCCCAGCGAAGCCGGTGGTGTTGCTGGGTGTTGTTGATAAATGGCTTTGGCTTTGTATAGTAGAGTTTTAACTTTCACTTACAGATGTAGACGAACTGTAGTTACTGACAGTGGTTTTCTGAAGTGTTCCTGAGCCCACGTGGTGATATCCTTTACACAGTGATGCCAGTTTTTGATGCAGTACCGCCTGAGAGATCGAAGGGCAGTCAATGTTGGATTTGGGCCTTGCTGCTTACGTGCAGTAATTTCTCCAGATTCTCTGAACCTTTTGATGATATTACGGACCGTAGATGATGAAATCCTACATTCCTTGCAATAGCTGGTTGAGAAATGTTGTTCTTAAACTGTTGGACAATTTGCTCACGCATTTGTTCACAAAGTGGTGACCCTCGCCCCATCCTTGTTTGTGAATGACTGAGCATTTCAGGGAAGCTGCTTTTATACCCAATCATGGCACCCACCTGTTCCCAATTAGCCTGTTCACCTTTGGGATGTTCCAAATAAGTGTTTGATGAGCATTCCTCAACTTTCTCAGTCTTTTTTGCCACTTGTCCCAGCTTTTTTGAAACATGTTGCAGGTATCAAATTTCAAATGAGCTTATATTTGCAAAAAATAAAGTTTACCAGTTTGAACGTTAAGTATCTTGTCTTTGCTGTGTATGCAGTTGAATATAGGTTGAAAGGGATTTGCAAATCATTGTATTCTGTTTTTATTTACGATTTACACAACGTGCCCACTTGACTGGTTTTGGTTGGTTTTGTAGATGTAGAGATGAACTGTGTTAACTAATGAAGCTGCTTATAAGGCAGAAGGTCACAGGCATTCAATGAGGTTCCAGCATCTCCAGATCATCAGAATCTTTTGATGATATCATGGACTGTAAACCACATAAGTTTCATCAAACATAAAAATATATTTAAGAAAAAGCTTTAGGCATTAAAATGCAACCAATAAATATGAAAAAAACAACAATTCAACCATGGAAGAGCAACAACTTCTTAGCACAGTAATAATTAAAAACACAGGCACTGTACAAAGGATAGTGAGTGATGAAATTCATAAACTATTTGCAGTTAAATGTTGAGAAATGTTCTTACTGTTCAAATGTTCTTATATTCAATAATTAGTTGATCACTCATTTGTTCACACAGTGTTGAACCTCACCACAGCCTTTTTGGCACGCTCCTTTAATACTCAATCATGACACTCACTTGTTTCCAGTTCACCTGTGCGATGATCCAAACAGGTGTTTTTCCTCAACTTTGATTTAATTAATTTTAATAAATCTGCAGAACGTTTCTTCTGGATATTTCTGCATAGTGACCCTCGCTGTCACAGCTCTATTTGGCAGTCAGGTCCACTTCAGATTTTTTTTATTCTCGATAACTTGTATCAGTTTCAGATTTTTGGGGACTGCCTTTGAAAAGAAGTGACTTTTCAGGCGAGTGGGTTCTGCCTCCATCTTAGAGGAGCTGTTTCTGCTCCATAAGGGGGTTCAGGAGTCTCCTGTGAAACAGTGGTGCAATGTTGTATCAAAAATACTCTTATATAGAGTCAAATTTATATTTCATCAATATACATCTCATAGTGTCAAAGTTACAAAAATAATAATGTCAAATAATTACTGAAATTGCTACCCAGTATGCTGAGATTGTTCCAAAAGAGAGAGCAGTGGAAGCCAGCCATCATCACCTATTAATATAATACAGTGGGTCAGAATTGTATAAATTTTTGTCAATGGAAGTTGTCAGCATTGATGCAAAAAGCTGGAGATAAAACATTTGGGATGTAATTTCAGCTTGGTACCTAATAAAATCATATAAAGAGATAAACAGGCCATACATACATTTTTGCTGTTTTTTTAAAATATAATTTAATTTAATTAAATTTATTTTATTTTTTTTTCTGTTTTTGTCCTGTTATACAGTATAAATGTTATCAAATGTAAGAAATAACCATTCAAATTAACTCCCGGGGTCAGAATTGTATGGCAGATGTTGTTCATTTGTCTTTGTATGTTGTTTACTCCCAAAGTTATGCCTATATTTGCACATCTTATCTATTTTTCGGTTTTGGACTAGGTACAGTAAAGTGTTAAAATGAAGTCTTTTGGACATAGTTTCAGCTTGGTACTCAATATAATCTTTAAATAGACACTTAAAGGATGAAGAAAAAACTGGTGGTGAATAAAAGTCAACCTGTAAGCTTGAAAAAATGAAAAGATAGATGGTCATACAGGCATTTTTGGCCTTTTTTTTTTTTTTTTTTTGCAGTTTTTGGCCAGAAATGGAGTCTAAATGTGATCAAATGTCAAAAATAACTATTCCAATGATTTCCTTGGGTCAAAATTATATGAGAAAATGTATTGGTTTGTCTCTGTATGTTGTTTCCATCAAAAGTTAGGCCTATTTCTACATCATATTACTATTTTTCGTTTTTTTGGGTTGGATGCAATGAAGCACAAAAAAAAGCCTTTGGCCATTTCAGCTTGGTAACCACCAGATTCTGAAAATAGACACTAAAGAGAGTGACAAAAATCAGGTGGACCCCCCTTTCCATCTGGACTACAACTCTCTAGCTGGCAAATGTACATTTGCCAAAACAAATACTATCTTTGGAAAAACTGAAAAATTGTGATGTCAATAAATTAAGGTTTTATGTTACATAGGATAAGATGGCCATTTTGTTTTTTTTTTTTTTGCAGTTATTCTGTGTTGCCATGGAAATAATTTTGACTGAAGTCATGGAATTCAACTCATCAAAGGATTAAAGAGGATCAGAGTGTATTAGTTTGTCTCAGCCAGAGGCCCCATCAAAAGTTAGGCCTATTTCTACATCACGCGGGTTGGATGCAATGAAGCACAAAAAAGCCGGCCATTTCAGCTTGGTAACTACCAGATTCTGAAAATAGACACTAAAGAGAGTGACTCAGGTGGACCCCCTTTCCATCTGGACTGCAACTCAGCTGGCAAATGTACATTTGCCAAAACAAATACTATCTTTGGAAAAACTGAGTGATGTCAATAAATTAAGGTTTTATGTTACATAGGATAAGATGGCCATTTTGTTTATTTTTAAAATAAATCAGCCTAGATCTGGTTATTCTGTGTTGCCATGGAGATAATTTTGACTGAAGTCATGGCCCTCAAAGGATTGAGGATCAGAGCAGCTGCTGAAAGTATAAATTGAAGAGCCTGAGGACCCTCAGCCTGAGGCCCCTCCGCTGGAAGGGGCCTCAGCTTGAGGCCCCTCAGCCAGAGGCCCCTCAGCCTGAGGACCCTTAGCAGAGGCCCCTCAGCTTGAGGCCCCTCAGCCAGAGGTCCCTCAGCTTGAGGCCCCTCAACTTGAGGTCCCTCAGCCTGAGACCCCTCAGCTTGAGGCCCATCAGCCTGAGGCCCCTCACCCGGAGGACCTTCAGCTTTAGGCCCCTCAGCCAGAGGCCCCTCATCTTGAGGCCCCTAAGCTTCGGGCCCCTCAGCCAGAGGACCTTCAGCCTGAGGCTCCTCAGCCAGAGGCCCCTCAGCTTGAGGACCTTCAGCATTAGGCCCCTCAGCCAGAGGCCCCCCATCTTGAGGCCCCTGAGCTTGAGGACCTTCAGCTTTAGGCCCCTCAGCTTGAGGCCCCTCATCTTTAGGCCCCTGAGCTTGAGGCCCCTCAGCCAGAGGACCCTCAGCCGGAGGACCTTCAGCCTGAGGCCCCTCAGCCAGAGGACCTTCAGCCTGAGGCCCCTCCGCTGGAAGGGGCCTCAGCTTGAGGCCCCTAAGCCGGAGGACCTTCAACAAGAGGCCCCTCAGCTGGAGGACCTTCAGCCTGAGGCCCCTCAGCTTGAGGTCCCTCAGCCAGAGGCTCCTCAGCCGGAGGACCTTCTGCCTGACGCCCCTCAGCTTGAGACCCCTCAGCCAGAGGCCCCTAAGCTTGAGGCCCATCACCTGGAGGCCCCTAAGCTTGAGGCCCCTCAGCTTGAGGCCGCTTAGCTTGAGGTCCCTCAGCCAGAGGCTCTTCAGCCAGAGGACCTTCAGCCTGAAGTCCCTCAGCTGGAGGCCCCTAATCCAGAGGCCCCTCAGTTTGAGGCCCCTCAGCCAGAGGCCCCTCATCTTTAGGCCCCTGAGCTCGAGGCCCCTCAGCCAGAGGTCCCTCAGCTGGAGGACCTTCAGCCTGATGCTCCTCAGCCAGAGGCCCCTCTGGCCCTCAGCCAGAGGCCCCTGAGCTTGGGGCCCCTCAGCTTGAGGCCCGTCAGCTGGAGGACCTTCAGCTTCAGGCCCCTCAGCCAGAAGACTCTCAGCCTGAGGACCCTCAGCCAGAGGCCCCTCAGCTTGAGGCCCCTCAGTCGAAGGCCCCTCAGCCGGAGGAACCTTCAGCTTGAGGCCCCTCAGCCAGAGGTCTATCAGCCGGAGGCCCCTCAGCTGGAGGCCCCTCAGCCTGAGGCCCCTCAGCCGGAGGACCTTTAGCCTGAGGCCCCTCAGCCAGGGGCCAGTGATCTTGAGGCTCTTGAGCTTGAGGCCCCTCAGCCAGAGGACCCTCAGACGGAGGACCTTAAGCCTGAGGCCCCTCAGCCTGAGGCCCCTCAGTCAGAGGACCCTCAGCCGGAGGACCTTCAGCCTGAGGCCCCTCAGCTTGAGGCCCCTCAGCCGGAGGACCTTCAGCTTGAGGCCCCTCAGCCAGAGGCCTATCAGCTTGAGGACCCTCAGCTGGAGGACCTTCAGCCTGAGGCCCCTCAGCCGGACAACCTTCAGCCTGAGGCCCCTCGCCAGAGGCCCCTCAGCTTTAGGCCCCTCAGCCAGAGGCCCCTCAGCTGGAGGACAGTCCACCTGCACAGCAGGACAATGAACAAGCAACCAGTGACATAGCCGAAGAGCTGAAAAAAGCCAAAAATGACCTTCTACAGAAGCAGAAAGAGTGGATTGATTGATTGATTGATATCTCCGGGATGTTCCAGTGCTCACCTGAAAAAAAAAAAAAAAAGACAAAAGAAACCCTTGTGCATCTTGAGTTTATTTATGTTTCACCTTAATGTCAGGTTGAGTCTACACTGATCATTAACTCTGTGTTTTTTTATGTTACTCCCTGGGACTGATTTTTGACATGGTCATTATGGTTGAGGATCTGAAAGGAAATGCATTTATAAATGTGAGTTTGGACAGACAGACACACAAACAAACTTCATTACACCTCACTCATAACAAATAAACATGTCCTGTCCCGTAATGAGACATTATCAGGAGACTCAGACAAAGAATTAGCTCTAAAGCTCAGAATGAATTTAGACCTCAGAGATTATGACACTACAAAAGCTCATGCATCTGACTCTGATCAAAGAAGAAATGCATCATCATTTCCTTTAAGGTAAAATTCTCAAACTGATCTTCAAACTATATTGATTGATTTGTTCATCAGTATTATTATTCTATTAAATAAAGCTTCAAGAGGGATTGATACCTTTCTATCATATCTGACCTTATGACCTTTAGCCTTACCTTAGTAAATCACTTTTTTGTACCTTGTTTTATGTTTGGCACACTGTAGAAAGGTTGTGAGTTTTTGGGTAATTTACTGGCAACAAGATCCCAGTAAGTAACTTTAAATGCCTTTACAGTAGCCTAACTCTTATATTATTTACAGTAAATTTACTGTATTTTCAAAACAGCACCCTTACTCTTTTGCAGTATCTTAGCACTCACAGTATTTTCTTATACTACGTTTAATGTATTTTGTATTCTGGTGAACTTGCTATTTTGATTTATATTACTATGTCTTTCACTAATTAACTGACCATTTATGAACAAGGTATGATTTTATTAAACAAAAAACACATACATACACATACATCCAGTTTTATGCAATAAAAGACTTTCAGTCAAAAATGTGATACATTTACCAAAAGAAAACTTGTCTGCTATTGGCCAATTTTCCTGGGCAATATTGATTTTTTTTTTGTTGATTACTTTAGATTGTACTTTCCTAATCCCTTTAGGAGATCAAAATCAAAGATCTCGATGAGTGCTACACATTTACCACATTTTACAGACTTATGAAAAAATGGCCAATGATCATAATCTAGAGAGGGTGCTACTGACTTTTTTTCATGCAATAGTTTTTGCGGCCATTCAAATAAGGGAATTTTTGCTGGACCCGAACCACCTGCCAATTTCCTTCACTTTTTTAGCATGTTCAGGGGTCACAATTGCAATAATTGGAAGGAATAATTCCTCGGGATGCAAATGCGCTCTCGCCCAGCTTGCAGCTGTGGCTCTGGCTCTAACAAGACTTATTTCTGAAATTAAAGCTCAGTCTCAACTTCTACACTTGTTGCTCAATGTGAAACTAAAGACAGTAAGACATCAACAACGAGATCTGCCAGGGAGAGGGGAGACCAGAGGAGAATCATGAAAGGGGTTAATTGCTTCAGGGACGATCATCATGAAAAGAAAGTCCTGGACATTGGGCCTCATGCAAGAACCATTCGTACGAACAAATAAGTTCGCAAGTGTTGGGTACGAATGATTTAGGAGAATTTGTCGCATTCAGCATTTTTTTCGTATTTAAAATTTTCTTTCAAGTACGAACACAAATCACAAGTGGTAAAGACTTTTCTTAAATATCACAACAAATTAGTCTGCTCTTTTCAAATCATGTACCTTACATACTGATTATGACTAATTTCAAGCGTTTTTAATAAAATATAGCATAAGACGAAATAAATCTGAGGATCTCAAACCAGAGAATACATTAAAATCTACTAACTGAAGGTTTATTAGACTGACCTATATAAAACGTTAAATGAGAGAGTAACCAGCTGCTTCATGGCTGAGCTTCTTCTTTTGGATGCCCTGGCACGCCAGGCACTTGGAAGAGAGCATTTATGAATGAAAACTCCTATTTTATGGTGTGGGAAATATATCCTTACATGGTATTCTTGGGGAGTAACTTGTACAAATATGCTATCCTCATGCATGCACGCTTAAGTACGCACAGGTTGCATTCATCATGTTTCCGCGGGTCATTTACACACTTTTCTAAAGATAGAAGTGTTTGTTAAATCTGACGCAGCATGTTTGAAGGAACGCAACATAAGAAAAAAGGTAAGAAAAATTTAGGGTGAGAATATGAAAATGTTCTTGCATGAGGCCCATTGTCTAATATAATGAGCTGTAACATGGACACAAATGCTGTAGGCAAACAAAAATGTGTGAGTGTATACAAAATAGGCTAAGCTCATTTTTTGTCATCTCAAAACTTTGAACATGTTCATTTACAGCTGTTGATAAAGAGAATCCTGTTTGAAGTTCAGATCAGTTGTTTTCTTTTTTTGTAATCACACCTTTTATAACATAATAATGACAAATACTTTCCAGGATTGTTTACTTTTATTTCTCATGAAAATAGGATAAAAATGTACTCAAAGGGCATTTCTTGACATATTATTGATAAAAAAGGCAACAAAAGAACCATTATGATTATAATATTGAAGGGATTAAGTGATTAAATTGTGTGTAAAAGTACTTTTTGAACATTCTGAGCACACTGCAACAATATCCTGATAATAATGATAACCGTGATACAAAATTTTCATATCGTTACATCCCTAGTACCAACACTGGTTTCACTGTATTGCTTCCTCAGCTAGGCTGGAATTAGAGGTTTAAGTCTCAGGGTCTTTGGGACACAAGACAACTCTCAAGCTGGCAAATGTACATTTGCCAAAACAAATACTATCGTTGGAAAAACTGAAAAATTGTGATGTCAATAAATTAAGGTTTTATGTTACATATTTAGGATAAGATGGCCATTTTGTTTATTTTTAAAATAAATCAGAATAACTCATAGATCTGTGTTATTCTGTGTTGCCATGGAAATAATTTTGACTAAAGTCATGGAATTCAACTCATCAAAGGATTAAAGAGGATCAGAGCAGCTGCTGAAAGTATAAATTGAAGAGCTCGAGAGAGAGGCCCCTCAGACAGAGGCCCCTCAGCCGGAGGACCTTCAGCCTGAGGGACCTCAGCTTGAGGCCACTCAGCCAGAGGCCCCTCAGCTGGAGGACCTTCAGCCTGAGGCCCCTCAGCCAGAGGCCCCTCAGCTTGAGGCCCCTTGGCCGGAGGACCTTCAGCCTGAGGCCCCTCAGCCAGAGGCCCCTCAGCCGGAGGACCTTCAGCCAGAGGCCCCTCAGCTTGAGGCCCCTCAGCTTGAGGCCCCTCAGCCGGAGGACCTTCAGCCTGAGGCCCCTCAGCAAGAGGCCCCTCAGCCTGAGGCCCCTCAGCCAGAGGCCCCTCAGCCGGAGGACCTTCAGCCTGAGGCCCCTCAGCCAGAGGCCCCTCAGCCGGAGGACCTTCAGCCTGAGGCCCCGAAGCCAGAGGCCCCTCAGCCAGAGGCCCCTCAGCTTGAGGCCCCTTGACCGTAGGACCTTCAGCCTGAGGCCCCTCAGCTTGAGGCCCCTTAGCCAGAGGCCCCTCAGCCGGAGGACCTTCAGCCTTAGGCCCCTCAGCTTGAGGCCCCTCAGCTTGAGGCCCCTTGGCTGGAGGACCTTCAGCTTGAGGCCCCTCAGCAAGAGGCCCCTCAGCTTGTGGCCCCTTCGCCGGAGGAGTTTCAGCTTGAGGCCCCTCTGCCAGAGGCCCCTAAGCCAGAGGCCCCTCAGCTTGAGGCCCCTCGGCCGGAGGACCTTCAGCCTGAGGCCCCTCAGCCAGAGGCCCCTCAGCTTGAGGCCCCTTGGCCGTAGGACCTTCAGCCTGAGGCCCCTCAGCTTGAGGCCCCTTAGCCAGAGGCCCCTCAGCCGGAGGACCTTCAGCCTTAGGCCCCTCAGCTTGAGGCCCCTCAGCTTGAGGCCCCGTGGCTGGAGGACCTTCAGCTTGAGGCCCCTCAGCAAGAGGCCCCTCAGCTTGTGGCCCCTTGGCCGGAGGACCTTCAGCCTGAGGCCCCTCAGCTTGAGGCCCCTCAGCAGGAGGACCTTCATCCTGAGGCCCCTCAGCCAGAGGCCCCTCAGCTTGAGGCCCCTCAGCCAGAGGACCTTCAGCCTGAGGCCCCTCAGCTTGAGGCCCCTAAGCCAGAGGCCCCTCAGCTTGAGGCCCCTAAGCCAGAGGCCCCTCAGCTTGAGGCCCCTTGGCCGGAGGACCTTCAGCCTGAGGCCCCTAAGCCAGAGGCCCCTCAAACAGACGCCCCTCAGTCGGAGGACCTTCAGCCTGAGGCCCCTAAGCCAGAGGCCCCTCAGCCGGAGGACCTTCAGCCTGAAGCCCCTCAGCCAGAGGCCCCTCAGCTTGAGACCCCTCAGCCAGAGGCCCCTCAGCTTGAGGCCCCTCAGCCAGAGGACCTTCAGCTTTAGGCCCCTCAGTCAGAGGCCCCTAAGCTTGAGGCCCCTGAGCTTGGGGCCCCTCAGCTTGAGGGTCCTCAGCCTGAGGACCTTCAGCTTCAGGCCCCTCAGCTTCAGGCCCCTCAGCCAGAGGCCCCTCAGCCGGAGGACCTTCGGCCTTAAATGAGAGAGTAACCAGCTGCTTCATGGCTGAGCTTCTTCTTTTGGATTCCCTGGCGCACCAGGCACTTGGAAGAGAGCATTTATGCATTTAAGTTCAGATCAGTTGTTTTCTTTTTTTGTAATCACACCTTTTATAACATAATAATGACAAATACTTTCCAGGATTGTTTATTTTTATTTCTCATGAAAATAGGATAAAAATGTACTCAAAGGGCATTTCTTGACATATTATTGATAAAAGAGACAAAAAAAGAACCATTATTATTATAATGAAGGGATTAAGTGATTAAATTGTGTTGTAAAAGTACTTTTTGAACATTTGAGCACACTGCAACAATATCGTGATAATAATGATAACCGTGATAATTTTGGTCACAATAACCATGAAACAAAATTTTCATATCATTACATCCCTAGTACCAACACTGGTTTCACTGTATTGCTTCCTCAGCTAGGCTGGAATTAGAGGTTTAAGTCTCAGGGTCTTTGGGACACAAGACAACTCTCAAGCTGGCAAATGTACGTTTGCCAAAACAAATACTATCTTTCAAAAAACTGAAAAAATTTGTCATGTCAATAAATTAAGGTTTTATGTTACATATTTAGGATAAGATGGCCATTTTGTTTATTTTTAAAATAAATCAGAATAACTCATAGATCTGTGTTATTCTGTGTTGCCATGGAAATAATTTTGACTAAAGTCATGGAATTCAACTCATCAAAGGATTAAAGAGGATCAAAGCAGCTGCTGAAAGTATAAATTGAAGAGCTCGAGAGAGAGGCCCCTCAGACTGAGGCCCCTCAGCCGGAGGACCTTCAGCCTGAGGGACCTCAGCTTGAGGCCACTCAGCCAGAGGCCCCTCAGCTGGAGGACCTTCAGCCTGAGGCCCCTAAGCCAGAGGCCCCTTAGCTTGAGGCCCCTTGGCCAGAGGACCTTCAGCCTGAGGCCCCTCAGCTTGAGGCCCCTCAGCCGGAGGACCTTCAGCTTGAGGCCCCTCAGCCAGAGGCCCCTCAGCTTGAGGACCTTCAGCCTGAGGCCCCTCAGCCAGAGGCCCCTCAGCTTGAAGCCCCTCGGCCGGAGGACCTTCAGCCTGAGGCCCCTCAGCTTGAGGCCCCTTGGCCGGAGGACCTTCAGCCTGAGGCCCCTCAGTCGGAGGACCTTCAGCCTTAGGCCCCTCAGCTTGAGGCCCCTAAGCCAGAGGCCCCTCAGCTTGAGGCCCCTTGGCTGGAGGACCTTCAGCTTGAGGCCCCTCAGCTTGTGGCCCCTTGGCCGGAGGACCTTCAGCCTGAGGCCCCTCAGCTTTAGGCCCCTTAGCCGGAGGACCTTCATCCTGAGTCCCCTCAGCCAGAGGCCCCTCAGCTTGAGGCCCCTAAGCCGGAGGCCCCTCAGCTTGAGGCCCCTCAGCCGGAGGACCTTCAGCCTGAGGCCCCTCAGCTTGAGGCCCCTCAGCCAGAGGCCCCTCAGCCGGAGGACCTTCAGCCTGAGGCCCCTCAGCTTGAGGCCCCTAAGCCAGAGGCCCCTTGGCCGGAGGACCTTCAGCCTGAGGCCCCTAAGCCAGAGGCCCCTCAGACAGAGGCCCCTCAGCCGGAGGACCTTCAGCCAGAGGCCCCTAAGCCAGAGGCCCCTCAGCCGGAGGACCTTCAGCCTGAAGCCCCTCAGCCAGAGGCCCCTCAGCTTGAGACCCCTCAGCCAGAGGCCCCTCAGCCTGAGGCCCCTCAGCCAGAGGACTTTCAGCTTTAGGCCCCTCAGTCAGAGGCCCCTCAGCTTGAGGCCCCTGAGCTTGGGGCCCCTCAGCTTGAGGGCCCTCAGCCTGAGGACCTTCAGCTTCAGGCCCCTCAGCTTCAGGCCCCTCAGCCAGAGGCCCCTCAGCTTGAAGCCCCTCAGCCGGAGGACCTTCGGCCTGAGGCCCCTCAGCCTGAGGCCCTTCAGCCAGAGGACCTTCAGCCTGAGGCCCCTCAGCCAGAGGACCTTCAGCCTGAGGCCCCTCAGCCGGAGGACCTTCAGCCTGAGGCCCCTCAGCCAGAGGCCCCTCAGCTTGAGGGCCCTCTGCCTGAGGACCCTCAGCCAGAGGACCTTCAGCTGGAGGCCCCTCAGCCTGAGGCCCCTCAGCTAGAGGCCCCTCAGCTGGAGGACAGTCCACCTGTACAGCATGACAATGGACAAGCAACCAGTGACATAGCCGAAGAGCTGAAAAATGCCAAAAATGACCTTCTGTGAGGACTGCTTGCCATTCCTCCTGTTTTGCTCCTCTCTCCCTCCCCTCTCGGGTTGTCTCCTTTGTTTTCCTGTCCTGCACTTCCCCTGAGCACCGGTGGTGGAGTTTGGTGCTATGGAGCTTTCCTTCCCTCTCTCATGTACCTGCGGGCAACCGGAATGGGCGGCGCCCTGGAGCTGCTCTCTGCTACTCTCACCACCTTTTCCTGATCTGCCTGATGAGACTCTGGTCTACTTAAGCCGGTGGCTGACTTAAGTAGTCTGTGCTGGCTTCAGTTCCTTCTTTCATCTTTATGAGCGATCTCTTTGCTATTTTTATGTGGGTAGTGATTTGGACGTTTGGGTTTTTCCTGAAGACTAACCAGTTGTCTCCTCTGTTTTTCTCCAGGTCTCCACGAGCTCCTGCCACTGCCACCACCTTTTTTGTACATATCACTTCTTTTTTGTCCCCTGTAAATAAACCTTGGTGTTTTCAAATTGATCTGATCTCTGCCTCTGCTCTCGGTCCATCACACGTAAAACCAACACCTAACAGAATCAGCCGGCCTCTTCTTGGAGTCCGCGAGGATGGATCAGATTAAGGAAGCTCTGGTCTCTCATGGAACACTTTTGGGTCAGCATGATTCCCTGCTGAAAGGAGTCACAGGCAAGCTGGAGGAAGTCGCTCGCCAGGTGCAGCTGATTGGCACTCAGCTCAGTGAGAACACTTCTCCCCCGTCTGCAGCGGTGAGTGCTTCGTCTGCTCCTCCTCCTGCTCCCTCTCAAAGTTCTGTTCACATTAAAGAGCCTTTTGTCACTCAACCAGAGCCTTTTTCCAGGGATTTTGGCGAATGCAGTCGCTTTTTGTTTAATTGTAGTTTGGTTTTTAGACTCCAACCCCATAGTTATGCGTCTGAGGAGGCCAAGGTTGCCTATACTATCAACCTCCTTAGAGGAAAGGCAGATTAATGGGCTACAGTGTTATGGGAGGGGGGTTCCAGTTTACTCACCTCGTTTGATGATTTTTCTACCCAATTACGCAGGGTTTTTGATCACCCTGTTTCTGGCCAAGACGCAGCTAAAAGACTATTAGCGTTATCTCAGGGTTCACAATCTGTAGCTAACTATGCTGTTGATTTTCAAATTTGTGTGGTTGGGACGAGGGTGCTTTAAAGACACTGTTTGTTAAGGGGTTGTCAGAAGATTTAAAGGATGAATTGGCCACTCGGGATGAACCTAACACGCTTCAAGATCTTTTTGATTTAACTATTAAGATCGATGGTAGGTTGAGAGAGAGGAGCAGGGAGAGGGCTGCGGGTACTCACCGAAAGACTCCCCCTGCTGGTCATCCTGTTTCCACTACTCACTCTGCTTCAGCACCCCCGTTGCTTACAGCATCGACTCCCCCTGTTGACGCGGAGGAACCCATGCAGCTGGGAAGCACTCGATTAAGTTCCCGTGAGAGGAGGAGACGTAAGGCGGAGAAGCTGTGTCTTTATTGTGAGAGAGCAGACAACTCAATTCAGTCCTGTCCGCTGCTGCCAAAAGACAGGACTCACCATTAAAGAAGGGCGTAATGGTGAGTCAGACATCCACTTCTTCGAGCCCTTCCCTCAGATCCACATTCCCTGCTTCACTGAGTTTTCCCTCTTCCAAGCTCAAGACTTCAGTTTTTTTGGATTCAGGTGCAGATGACAACTTTATTGATGAGGACTTTGTCAAGAACAATAACATTCCCACTGTGTCCCTTTCTCAGGCTAAACAGGTTTTGGCGTTGGATGGAAGAGTTTTTCCAGAGGTTAAGTTAGAGACAATCCCTCTTACATTACTGTTATCTGGTAATCACTCTGAAAAGATTAAGTTTTTTGTGATTTCGTCCACCAGTTCTCCGGTTATTCTCGGGTTACCTTGGTTTAAAATCCACAGTCCGCACATTAATTGGGCCACCTCCTCTATTGTCAGTTGGAGCACTCATTGTCATGCTTTTTGCCTTCAATCGGCTGCTGTTAACTCCTCACCTCCGTTAACACATTCGCCTCCTGACCTCACTTCGGTCCTCCTGCTACCATGACTTAGCCCAGGTTTTTAGCAAGGAGTTAGCTAAGACTTTGCCACCTCACCGTCCGTATGACTGCGCCATAAAAGCTCCCTGGCGCCCCCCTGCCGTCTAGCCGTCTTTACAACCTTTCTCGTCCTGAAAAGGAGTCCATGCAGGATTACATCTCAGAGTCGTTAGTTTCCGGGCTAATTCGGCCTTCATCTCCGGTAGGGGCGGGATTTTTCTTTGTGGGTAAAAAAGACTCATCCCTGAGACCTTGCATTGACTTTCGTGGACTAAATGAAATCACGGTTAAGGACAAGTCACCCATCCCTTTGATTGATCCGTCTTTTGAGCGCTGAATGCTAAGGTGTTTCTAAGCTCGACCTCCAAGCGCTTACCACCTTATGCATTAGAGGTGGCCAGAGAAGACTGCATTCAATACTCCCATGGGCCATTTGAATATCTGGTCATGCCATTTGGCCTCACTCTCCTGCAGTGTTCCAGTCTTTCATGAATGACATTTTTTAGGGATGTACTTAACAAATTGAGGTTCATTTACCTTGATGACATTTTTCATTTTCTCCGGACTTAGCTGAACATAAGCAACATCTTAATCTCCCTCCAATGCCTTCTTGAGGCAAACTTGTTAAGCCTGAGAAATGTGAATTTCATACTCAAGTTAGCTTCAGAGCTCGTCATTGAGGCAGGTCAGCTACGTCCAGATCCCAATAAAATCAAAGCTGTCACCACTCCTACCACCCATAAGGAGCTCCAGCGTTTTCTGGGTTTTGCCAACTTTTACCGGAGGTTCATACGGAACCACAGTGTGGTAGCTAGACCCCTCACTCAACTTACCTCCGTTAAGATCCCCTTCATCTGGTCACCAGAAGCAAACCAAGCATTCCAAAATCTCAAGAACCTGTTCACAACTGCTCCTGTCCTCCTTCATCCCAACCCCTCTCTCCAGTTTGTGGTCGAGGTAGATGCCTCGGAGTCCGGACTAGGAGCCATCCTGTCTCAACGGGACCCTGTCACTAACAAGCTGCACCCCTGTGCATTTTTCTCTCGTGTCTAGCAGAGCACAACTACGACGTGGGCAACCGGGAGCTTTTGGCAGTGGTAGGGGCTCTGCAAGAGTGGAGGCACTGGTTAGAGGGTGTGGAGAAGCCCTTTGTGATATGGACTGATCACAAAGACCTGTCTTATCTTCAGACTGCAAAACGGCTCAACCCACAACAGGCCAGGTGGTCCCTTTTTTTGAGCAGGTTTAACTTTACTCTTTCCTATCGTCCCGGCTCTAAGAATGTTAAGCCTGACGCCCTCTCCCGGGTGTATTCCCCACCGACTGAGTCTGAAGACCCCGCGACTATCCTTCCTCCCTCCTGCATCATCGGAGCAGCACAGTGGGAGATTGAGAGAGTGGTCAGAGACGCTCAGACATGACACCCTGACCCTGGAACTGGTCCACCTAACAAGTTATTCGTCCTTGATCCTGTCAGGTCTGAGGTCCTCCAGTGGGGACACTCATCTAAACTTGCCCGTCATCCTGGTATTAACCGCTCTCTCCTCCATCCGGCAGAAGTTTTGGTGGCCTTCTAGCTAAGGACAGGGAGTTTGTAGCTGCCTGCTCAGTCTGTGCCTAAGCCTCTCAAACCACCTGCTGGTCTGCTGCCCCTGCGGTCTAATGCCCTTGGTCCCATGTAGTCGACTTTGTTACTGGTCTCCCTCCGTCTCAAGGTAACACAGTCATTCTTACAATTGTTGACCGATTTTCCAAGATGGTGCACTATGTCCCTCAACCCAAGCTGCCGTCTGCCCTGGAGACTGCCAACCTGCTAGTGAACCACGTATTCAAGCTTCATGGCATCCCACAGGACATTGTTTCCGACAGAGGTCCCAGATTTTCATTTGGAGATTTTGCCAAACTCTGGGCGCCAGTCAGCTTGTCTTCTGGTTTTCACCCACAGACCAAGCCAGACTGAGCCAAACCAGGACCTGAGCCCCTCAGTTTTGTCCTGGTGTGACATCTGCCCCGAATATCTAGATCCAGGTATGTCCATTCCAGACATGTTTTGGGTGCCAACCATATTCCCTGAACAGAGAGACTCAGTGGCCAAGAATCCATAATCTGTGAAGGAGGTTTGAGGCTTGTTCATGCAATAGTTCTTCAAGGAATTTTGCTGGACCAAACTACCACCTCATTCAAGGTCATCCCACATTCCATGTTCACTGCTCAAGCCTGATAATTAATTCCTCGGGATCCAGCTCGCCGACAACCATCCAGCCTTCACTTTGCATTCTGATTCAAAACTCAGTCTTCTACACTTGTTGCTCAATGTGAAACTAAAGACAGTAAGACATCAACAACGAGATCTGCCAGGGAGAGGGGAGACCAGAGGAGAATCATGAAGGGGGTTAATTGCTTCAGGGACTATCATCATGAAAAGAAAGTCCTGGAGATTGGGCCTCATGCAAGAACCGTTCGTACGAACAAATAAGTTCGCAAGTGTTTGGTACGAATGATTTAGGAGAATTTGTCGCATTCAGCATTTTTTTTTTCGTATTTAAAATTTTCTTTCAAGTACGAACACAAATCACGAGTGGTAAAGACTTGTCTTAAATATCACAACAAATTAGTCTGCTCTTTTCAAATCATGTACCTTACATACTGATTATGCATTTGACTAATTTCAAGCGTTTTTAATAAAATATAGCATAAGACGAAATAAATCTGAGGATCTCAAACCAGAGAATACATTAAAATCTACTAACTGAAGGTTTATTAGACTGACCTATATAAAACGTTAAATGAGAGAGTAACCAGCTGCTTCATGGCTGAGCTTTGATGCCCTGGCACGCCAGGCACTTGGAAGAGAGCATTTATGAATGAAAACTCCTATTTTTGTGGGAAATGTATCCTTATATGGTATTCTTGAGTAACTTTTATATCTATCACCTCATGTAAGAAGTTGCATTCATCATGTTTCATGGTCATTTACACACTTTTCTAAAGAAGTGTTTAAAATCTAATAAAGAAAAATTTAGGGTGAGAATAAAATTTGTCTAATATAATGAGCTGTAACATGGACACAAATGCTGTAGGCAAACAAAAATGTGTGAGTGTATACAAAATACATTTTTGTCATCTCAAAACTTTGAACATGTTTAATTTACATATAAAGAGAATCCTGTTTGAAGTTCAGATCAGTTTTTTTTTTGTAATCACATCTTTATAACATAATAATGACAAATACTTTCCAGGATTGTTTATTTTTATAGGATAAAAAATGTACTCAAAGGGCATTTCTTGACATATTATTGATAAAAAAGACAAAAAAAATTATGATTATAATATTGAAGGGATTAAGATTGTAGTATTGAAATGAGCACACTGTGTGATAATTGATGTGATATTTTGGCACTCATCATTAGTAAAAATATACTTTGACAATTGGTCTGGGTTTGAACAAACCAGAATCTCAGATGATCAATAACTGAGGAGCATTAAAAGGATTCAGATCAAGAGATCTGGAGAGGATGGGAATTCAGCTGAGGACAAATGAGGCCCTCAGCAGGACCTGGTGCCCTCAGCTGAGGCCTCAGAGAGGCCCTCAGCCACAGGCAAACCTCAGCAGGCCCTCAGGGAGGACCTTCAGCCTGAGGCCCCTCAGCCAGAGGCCTCAGCGGAGGCCTCAGCCTGGTCAGCCTGAGGCCCCTCAGCCGAGGCCTCAGCCAGGCTCAGGTCAGAGGCCTCAGGCTCAGCCTGGGGCCCCTCAGCCTCAGAGGGGACCTCAGCCTGAGGCCTCAGCTGAGGCCCCTGGGCTTGGGGGCCCCTCAGCTGAGGGGCCTCTGGCTGAGGGGCCTCTGGATGAGGGGCCTCTGGATGAGGGGCCTCAGGTTGAGAGGCATCTGGCTGAGGGCCCTAAAGCTGAAGGTCCTCTGACTGAGGGGCCCCTGGCTGAGGGTCCTCAAGCTGAGGTGCCTCTGGCTGAGGGGACCTCAGCCTGAGGGCCTCTGGCTGAGGGCCCTAAAGCTGAGGCCTCTGGCTGAGGGGCCTCAAGCTGAGGTGGGCTGAGGCCTCAGCTGAGGTCTGGCTGAGGGCCTCAAGCTGGGCGGCCTCTGGCTGAGGGGCGTCAGGCTGAAGGTCCTCCGGCTGAGGGGCCTCTGGCTGAAGGTCCTCGCGCTGAGGGGCCTCAAGCTGAGGGGCTCAGGCTGAGGGCCTCGGCTGAGGGCCTCTGCTGAGGGCCTCTGGCTCAATGCAGCAACTGTTAGTCCAGTGGAAAGGGTCACGCCACCCCCGGATTTTTCGCCACCTGATTTTTTTTTACTCCGAGTGTCTATTTTCAGAATCTGGTGGTTACCAGCTGAAATAGCCAAAGGCTTTTTTTGTGCTTCATTGCATCAACCCAAAAATGAAAAATAGAAATATGTAGAAATAGGCCTAACTTTTGATAACATACAGAGACAAACCAATACATTTTCTCATATAATTTTGACCCAAGGAAATCATTGGAATAGTTATTTTTGACATTTGATGACATTTAGACTCCATTTCTGGCCAAAAACAGCAAAAAAAAAAAAATGGCCAAAAATGCCTGTATGACCATCTATCTTTTCATTTTTTCAAGCTCACAGGTTGACTTTTATTCACCACCAGTTTTTTCTTAATCCTTTAAGTGTCTATTTAAAGATTATATTGAGTAACAAGCTGAAACTATGTCCAAAAGCCTTCATTTTAACACTTTACTGTACCTAGTCCAAAACCGAAAAATAGATATGATGTGCAAATATAGGCATAACTTTGGGAGTAAACAACATACAAAGACAAATGAACAACATCTGCCATACAATTCTGACCCCGGGAATTAATTTGAATGGTTATTTCTTACATTTGATAACATTTATACTGTATAACAGGACAAAAACAGCAAAAAAAATAGAATTTTAATTAAATTAAATAAAAAAAAAAAACAGCAAAAATGTATGTATGGCCTGTTTATCTCTTTATATGATTTTATTAGGTACCAAGCTGAAATTATATCCCAAATGTTTTATCTCCAGCTTTTTACATCAATGCTGACAACTTCCATTGACAAAAATTTATACAATTCTGACCCACTGTATTATATTAATACGTGATGATGGCTGGCTTCCACTGCTCTCTCTTTTGGAACAATTTCAGGAGAGACAGATAGCTCTTCACCCTTAGCAAAAAAGGAAATACTTGAAGTTTATTTTATTAAGTATGCTTGAGTTTACGTATAGCAAGATGGACCATGTACTTTGTGCACCAGAAAGAATAGGAATGTAATACTTCTAATACTTTTTGATGAAATTGGAACTTTTTAGTCTACAAAAGTACACTTCCAAATACACTTCCCAGTATAACCATCTAAATGCTACAAAAATACTAGTCATGTACTTCTAGTCCACATTTTAGTTTACTGAAGTATAGGTATACTTTGATGAGCTAAAAATTAATATTTTTTGAGTCTAGGTTGAAGCTAGTTTACTTGTTGCATACTTGTAAATTCTACATTCTTGTAATTCCCCTTCATGCACAGATGAAACAAAAAAACTTCTGTATCACAGTAAAAGCTCTGACAGACTAAAGAAGAGAAACAACAGTGCTTTATGCTTGAAAGATGGTACATTTGGTTGAATTAATTTGGCTTATCTTTTTACAATCGCATTCACATCAAAGTTCTGCTTTTAATCCATGTGCCAAACTCTGCTGTGTTAAAGTTGAGGTACTTCCTAAATCAGACAGGCCTGTATGCAAAGATTCACAGATCAGTGAGCAAAGTAATTTCATATATGAGGTCAAAAAAACTGTTAATGCTGTCTGGCCTGAAATAATTTAAACAAAATGTGTTCTTGTTTAAACAGATGTACATAACTCTATTGCCAGACCTTCATGAAGGAACAGGAATTTGATCAATAAAGTCAAATTAAATGTTTCTCTGTTTATGTTTTTAAGGTACTGAAAGATAATGCAAGATTCTGAACATGTAAGTTTACAACAAGGATAAATATCTCAATTGTTATTCTGCTAAATTAAATGTAAGAACAATGACTTGACCTTAATCTGTACCTGGATCAGATATACTAAGTCTAAGTACTTTGTGGCAGAAAAAAGGAAAATCATTCTAAAGTACAGGGTTTAGTATTTAAGTGTTAGTGTAAGTTTCAGTGTTAATGTAGTTAGTCTTTGACTTTTCTTTATACCTTTCAGTATAAGCCAAGTTTACTTCACTATACTATTCATAAGTAAATGAAATATAGTATATAAAAAGTAAACTTAAAGAATACTCTTTCTGTGTTAGTATAGAATACATATACTAGTACACTTGAATGAGCTACTTTTTGCTAAAAATCAACAAGTTTGTACAACTTTTCTTCCACTCACACTGCCTGCCATCCAAGACCTTAAGACCCCAGTCAACCTTTACTCAACACAGTGATTATTGATGAAAACAAAAACCCTAAAACACCCACATGAAGTACAAGCAAATCAGAATGGGATATTATTATCATATAACCATGAAAGAGGATGTATTACTGTACTAATTGTAATGTTATAATTATGGACTAGACGTAGGCTTAATCCAGTTAAAGTCTTGTAGTTGGTGACCCCCGTCTTTGTGAAATCTCAGTCTGAGACAAAAATCTCTGAGAATTATCTTTAGATGCACGAACAGTTCAGATCATGTTATTAAGTACGTTTTTTTTGTGTGTGTGCCAGAAAGGCATAAATAATGCAACTTTCTGTGAGATCACTGTCAGTAATTCTTATTTGATAGAGTATGGTTTCATGCTCTGGCTTAATCATCAGGTCTTCTCTTTACGGATTATGACGTTAAAATCAAAACCCTCCAAATTTTCTGAGGTTTTCTAATTTTTTTCTCAATAAAAAATAGTTAGACTCAAAACTCATGTGTCTTGTTTTGAATCCTGGTGATAACAAGTATTGTGGAAATGTTTACGAGACCCCTCACTCTATGAACCAAAATTTAAAGAGAGATGATTCCAACAATCAGAGTTTTCCAAAACATTGAGAGGACTGGTGTGGACAGCAGCAGGTCAGTCTAGTCCCTGTTGTTGAAACTTGAGCAGAATGTGTCTTCATGTCTCTGAAATAATCATTTAACACACCCCTATACCATCACAGATGCTGTCTTTTGCCCTTTGCTCTGATAACAGTCTGGATGGTCCTTTTCCTCTTTAGCTCGGAGGACACCACGTCCATGATGTCCAAAAACAGTCTGAAATGTGGACTTAGACCACAGCAGACTTTCCCACTTTGCCTCAGTCCATCTCAGATGAGCTCCGCCCAGAAAAGCCGGCAGTGTTTCTGGGTGTTGCTGATATTTGTCTTTGTCTTTGCATGGTAGAGTTTGACCTTGACCTTGTACAAAACCCCAAACCAGTGAAGTTGGCACATTGTGTAAATCGTAAATAAAAACAGAATACAACGATTTGCAAATCCTTTTCAACTTATATTCAATTGAATACACAGCAAAGACAAGATATTTAATGTTCGAACTGAGAAACTTTATTTTCTTTTGCAAATAATCATCAACTTAGAATTTAATGGCAGCAACACATTGCAAAAAAAGTTGTCACATGGGCATTTTTACCACTGTGTTACATCGCCTTTCCTTTAAACAACACTCAGTGAATGTTTGGGAACTGAGGAGACCAATTTTTGAAGCTTTTCGGGTGGAATTCTTTCCCATTCTTGGTTGATGTACAGCTGAAGTCGTTCAACAGTACGGGGTCATCGTTGTTGTATTTTAAGCTTCTTAATGCACCACACATTTTCAATGGGGGACAGGTCTGGACTACAGGTCTGGACTTGTCTTGCTGAAATAAGCAGGGGCGTCCATGAAAAAGACGTTGCTTGGATGGCAACTAGGGCTACGATATTGGAAAAAACTGACATTACGATTTTTGGGGGCTTTGTGATATATTGTGATATTAAAAATAGAAGAATTTTTACCAGATGACTTGAATAGCTCTGTTTGGGAAGAATTTGGTTGACTCACAATGACACCATTGTTTTCATATAATACCATTTAATCCAGGCTAAGGGGGTTCATCTGTGAATGATGCAGATTGCTGTATATAAAAGGGATCCAGGAGGCCATGTCTCTGTACAAAATAGAATAGGTTTCAATTTCAGTTGCTTTTTTTTCATTTCCCCAATAAATGTTGATGATATACAGGAGCTTGTGAATCAAAACACAAGTTTGTGTGTTTGTGATAGTAACATTGCATGTGCAATGTGACTATTGCACATGCGCACATCTCAATGGCGATGTTCAAACAGTATATTGTGCAGGCCTAATGGCAACATATGTTGCTCCAAAACCTATATGTACCTTTCAGCATTAATGGTGCCTTCACAGATGTGTAAGTTACCCATGCCTTGGGCACTAATTTTTTTTAATTTAACCTTTATTTAACCAGATAAATCCCATTGAGATCAGGATCTCATTTACAAGGGCGACCTGGCCAAGAGGTCAGCTATACACCCCCATACCATCACAGACGCTGGCTTTTGAACTTTGCGCCTATAACAGTCCGGCTGGTTCTTTTCCTCTTTGGTCTGGGGGACACGACGACCACAGTTTCCAAAAACAATTTTAAATGTGGACTCGTCAGACACAGAACACTTTTCCACTTTGCATCAGTCCATCTTAGATGAGCTCGGGCCCAGCGAAGCCGGCGGCGTTTCTGGGTGTTGTTGATAAATGGCTTTGGCTTTGCATAGGAGAGTTTTAACTTGCACTTACAGATGTAGACGAACTGTAGTTACTGACAGTGGTTTTCTGAAGTGTTCCTGAGCCCATGTGGTGATATCCTTTACACAGTGATGCCGGTTTTTGATGCAGTACCGCCTGAGAGATCGAAGGGCAGTCAATGTTGGATTTGGGCCTTGCTGCTTACGTGCAGTAATTTCTCCAGATTCTCTGAACCTTTTGATGATATTACGGACCGTAGATGATGAAATCCCTAAATTCCTTGCAATAGCTGGTTGAGAAATGTTGTTCTTAAACTGTTGGACAATTTGCTCACGCATTTGTTCACAAGTGGTGACCCTCACCCCATCCTTGTTTGTGAATGACTGAGCATTTCAGGGACGCTGCTTTTATACCCAATCATGGCACCCACCTGTTCCCAATTAGCCTGTTCACCTTTGGGATGTTCCAAATAAGTGTTTGATGAGCATTCCTCAACTTTCTCAGTCTTTTTTGCCACTTGTCCCAGCTTTTTTGGAACATGTTGCAGGCATCAAATTTCAAATGAGCTTATATTTGCAAAAAATAAAGTTTACCAGTTTGAACTTGTCTTTGCTGTGTATTCAGTTGAATATAGGTTGAAAGGGATTTGCAAATCATTGTATTCTGTTTTTATTTACGATTTACACAACGTGCCAACTTGACTGGTTTTGGTTGGTTTTGTAGATGTAGAGATGAACTGTGTTAACTAATGAAGCTGCTTATAAGGCAGAAGGTCACAGGCATTCAATGAGGTTCCAGCATCTCCAGATCATCAGAATCTTTTGATGATATCATGGACTGTAAATCAGATAAGTTTCATCAAACATAAAAATATATTTAAGAAAAAGGTTTAGGCATTAAAATGCAACCAATAAATATGAAAAAAATAACAATTTCCCTATGGAAGAGCAACAACTTCTTAGCACAGTAATAATTAAAAACACAGGCACTGTACAAAGGATAGTGAGTGATGAAATTCATAAACTATTTGCAGTTAAATGTTGAGAAATGTTCTTATTGTTCAAATGTTCTTATATTCAATAATTAGTTGATCACTCATTTGTTCACACAGTGTTGAACCTCACCACAGCCTTTTTGGCACGCTCCTTTAATACTCAGTCATGACACTCACTTGTTTCCAGTTCACCTGTGCGATGATCCAAACAGGTGTTTTTCCTCAACTTTGATTTAATTAATTTTAATAAATCTGCAGAACGTTTCTTCTAGATATTTCTGCATAGTGACCCTCGCTGTCACAGCTCTATTTGGCAGTCAGGTCCACTTCAGATTTTTTTATTCTCGATAACTTGTATCAGTTTCAGATTTTTGGGGACTGCCTTTGAAAAGAAGTGACTTTTCAGGCGAGTGGGTTCTGCCTCCATCTTAGAGGAGCTGTTTCTGCTCCATAAGGGGGTTCAGGAGTCTCCTGTGAAACAGTGGTGCAATGTTGTATCAAAATACTCTTATATAGAGTCAAATTTATATTTCATCAATATACAACTCATAGTGTCAAAGTTACAAAAATAATAATGTCAAATAATTACTGAAATTGCTACCCAGTATGCTGAGATTGTTCCAAAAGAGAGAGCAGTGGAAGCCAGCCATCATCACCTATTAATATAATACAGTGGGTCAGAATTGTATAAATTTTTGTCAATGGAAGTTGTCAGCATTGATGCAAAAAGCTGGAGATAAAACATTTGGGATATAATTTCAGCTTGGTACCTAATAAAATCATATAAAGAGATAAACAGGCCATACATACATTTTTGCTGTTTTTTAAAAATTTAATTTAATTTAATTTAATTTTTTTTTGCTGTTTTTGTCCTGTTATACAGTATAAATGTTATCAAATGTAAGAAATAACCATTCAAATTAACTCCCGGGGTCAGAGTTGTATGGCAGATGTTGTTCATTTGTCTTTGTATGTTGTTTACTCCCAAAGTTATGCCTATATTTGCACATCATATCTATTTTTCGGTTTTGGACTAGGTACAGTAAAGTGTTAAAATGAAGGCTTTTGGACATAGTTTCAGCTTGGTACTCAATATAATCTTTAAATAGACACTTAAAGGATTAAGAAAAAACTGGTGGTGAATAAAAGTCAACCTGTGAGCTTGAAAAAATGAAAAGATAGATGGTCGTACAGGCATTTTTGGCCTTTTTTTTTTTTGCTGTTTTTGGCCAGAAATGGAGTCTAAATGTCATCAAATGTCAAAAATAACTATTCCAATGATTTCCTTGGGTCAAAATTATATGAGAAAATGTATTGGTTTGTCTCTGTATGTTGTTTCCATCAAAAGTTAGGCCTATTTCTACATCATATTTCTATTTTTCGTTTTTTTGGGTTGGATGCAATGAAGCACAAAAAAAAGCCTTTGGCCATTTCAGCTTGGTAACCACCAGATTCTGAAAATAGACACTCCAAGGAGTAAAAAAAATCAGGTGGCGAAAAAAAATCCTGGGGGTTCGCGTGGACCCCCCTTTCCATCTGGACTACAACTCTCTAGCTGGCAAATGTACATTTGCCAAAACAAATACTATCTTTGGAAAAACTGAAAAATTCTGATGTCAATAAATTAAGGTTTTATGTTACATATTTAGGATAAGATGGCCATTTTGTTTATTTTGAAAATAAATCAGAATAACTCATAGATCTGTGTTATTCTGTGTTGCCATGGAAATAATTTTGACTGAAGTCATGGAATTCAACTCATCAAAGGATTAAAGAGGATCAGAGCAGCTGCTGAAAGTATAAATTGAAGAGCTCGAGAGAGAGGCCCCTCAGACTGAGGCCCCTCAGCCGGAGGACCATCAGCCTGAGGCCCTTCAGCCAGAGGCCCCTCAGCCGGAGGACCTTCAGCCAGAGGCCCCTCAGCCGGAGGACCTTCAGCCTGAGGTCCCTCAGCCAGAGGCCCCTCAGCTTGAGGCCCATCAGCCAGAGGCCCCTCAGCCAGAGGCCCCTCAGCCTGAGACCCCTCAGCCAGAGGCACCCTGAGCTTGAGGCCCCTCAGCCAGAGACCCCTCAGCTTAGGGGCCTCAAGCCTCAGCCAGAGGCCCCGCAGCTTGAGGCCCCTCAGCCGGAGGACCTTCAGCCTGAGGCCCCTTAGCCAGAGGCCCCTCAGCCGGAGGACCTTCAACCTGAGGCCCCTCAGCCAGAGGCCCCTCAGCTTGAGGCCCCTCAGCCAGAGGTCCCTCAGCTTGAGGCCCCTCAGCCGGAGGACTTTCAGCTTTAGGCCCCTCGGCCAGAGGCCCCTCATCTTGAGGCCCCTGAGCTTGAGGACCCTCAGCCAGAGGACCTTCAACCTGAGGCTCCTCAGCCAGAGGCCCCTCAGCTTGAGGACCTTCAGCTTTGACCCCTCAGCCAGAGGCCCCTCATCTTGAGGCCCCTGAGCTTGAGGACTTTCAGCTTTAGGCCCCTCATCTTAAGGCCCCTGAGCTTGAGGCCCCTCAGCCAGAGGCCCCTCAGCCGGAGGCGCCTCAGCTTGAGGCCCCTCAGCAAGAGGCCCCTCAGCCAGAGGCCCCTTAGCCTGAGGACTCTTAGCCAGAGGCCCCTCAGCTTGAGGCCCCTCAGCCAGAGGTCCCTCGGCTTGAGGTCCCTCAGCCTGAGACCCCTCAGCCAGAGGCCCCTCAACTTGAGGTCCCTCAGACTGAGACCCCTCAGCTTGAGGCCCCTCAGCTTGAGGCCCCTCAGCCTGAGGACCTTCAGCTTTAGGCCCCTCGGCCAGAGGCCCCTGAGCTTGAGGACCCTCAGCCAGAGGACCTTCAACCTGAGGCTCCTCAGCCAGAGGCCCCTCAGCTTGAGGACCTTCAGCTTTAGGCCCCTCATCCAGAGGCCCCTCATCTTGAGGCCCCTGAGCTTGAGGACTTTCAGCTTTAGGCCCCTCATCTTAAGGCCCCTGAGCTTGAGGCCCCTCAGCCAGAGGACCCTCAGCCGGAGGACCTTCAGCTTTAGGCCCCTCAGCCTGAGGCCCCTCAGCAAGAGGACCCTCAGCTGGAGGACCTTCAGCCTGAGGCCCCTCAGCCAGAGGCCCCTCAGCCAGAAGACCTTCAGCCTGAGGCCCCTCAGCTTGAGGCCCGTCAGCCGGAGAACCTTCAGCTTGAGGCCCCTCAGCTTGAAGCCCCTCAGCCGGAGTGCCTTCAGCCAGAGGACCTTCAGTCGGAGGCCCTTCAGCCTGAGGCCCCTCAGCCAGAGGCCCCTCAGCTTGAGACCCCTCATCCAGAGGCCCCTCAGGTTGAGGCCCCTCAGCTGGAGGCCCCTCAGCCGGAGGACCTTCAGCTTTAGGCCCCTCAGCCAAAGGCCAGTCATCTTGAGGCCCTTGAGCTTGAGGCCCCTCAGCCAGAGGACTCTCAGCCTGAGGACCCTCAGCCAGAGGCCCCTCAGCTTGAGGCCCCTCAGTCGAAGGCCCCTCAGCCGGAGGAACCTTCAGCTTTTGGCCCCTCAGCTTGAGACCCTCATCTTTAGGCCCCTGAGCTTGAGGCCCCTCAGCCAGAGGTCCCTCAGCCGGAGAACCTTCATCCTGAGGCCCCTCAGCCAGAGGCCCCTGAGCTTGAAGCCCCTCAGCCGGAGGACCCTCAGCCAGAGGCCCTTCAGCCTGAGGCCTCTCAGCCTGAGACCCCTCAGCCAGAGGCCCCTCAGCTTGAGGCACCTCAGCCGGAGGACCCTCAGCCGGAGGACCTTCAGCTTGAGGCCCCTCAGCCAGAGGCCTATCAGCTTGAGGACCCTCAGCCGGAGGACCTTCAGCCTGAGGCCCCTCAGCCGGACAATCAGCCTGAGGCCCCTCAGCCAGAGGCCCCTCAGCTGGAGGACAGTCCACCTGTACAGCAAGACAATGAACAAGCAACCAGTGACATAGCCGAAGAGCTGAAAAAAGCCAAAAATGACCTTCTACAGAAGCAGAAAGAGTGGATTGATTGATTGATTGATTGATTGATTGATTGATTGATGTCTCCGGGATGTTCCAGCGCTCACCTAAAAAAAAACAAAACAAAAAAAAAAATCTCTTGTGCATCTTGAGTTTATGTTTCACCTTAATGTCAGGTTGAGTCTACACTGATCATTAACTCTGTGTTTTTTTATGTTACTCCCTGGGACTGATTTTTGACATGGTCATTATGGTGGAGGATCTTCAAGGAAATGCATTTATAAATGTGAGTTTGGACAGACAGACACACAAACAAACTTCATTACACCTCATTCATAACAAATAAACATGTCCTGTCCCGTAATGAGACATTATCAGGAGACTCAGACAAAGAATTAGCTCTAAAGCTCAGAATGAATTTAGACCTCAGAGATTATGACACTACAAAAGCTCATGCATCTGACTCTGATCAAAGAAGAAATGCATCATCATTTCCTTTAAGGTAAAATTCTCAAACTGATCTTCAAACTATATTGATTGATTTGTTCATCAGTATCATTATTCTATTAAATAAAGCTTCAAGAGGGATTGATACCTTTCTATCATATCTGACCTTATGACCTTTAGCCTTACCTTAGTAAATCACTTTTTTGTACCTTGTTTTATGTTTGGCACACTGTAGAAAGGTTGTGAGTTTTTGGGTAATTTACTGGCAACAAGATCCCAGTAAGTAACTTTAAATGCCTTTACAGTAGCCTAACTCTTATATTATTTACAGTAAATTTACTGTATTTTCAAAACAGCACCCTTACTCTTTTGCAGTATCTTAGCACTCACAGTATTTTCTTATACTACTTTTAATGTATTTTGTATTCTGGTGAACTTGCTATTTTGATTTATATTACGATGTCTTTAACTAATTAACTGACCATTTATGAACAAGGTATGATTTTATTAAAAAAAAACACATACATACACATACATCCAGTTTTATCCAATAAAAGACTTTCAGTCAAAAATGTGATACATTTACCAAAAGAAAACTTGTCTGCTATTGGCCAATTTTCCTGGGCAAAATTGATTTTTTTTTTTTTGTTGATTACTTTAGATTGTACTTTCCTAATCCCTTTAGGAGATCAAAATCAAAGATCTCGATGAGTGCTACACATTTACCACATTTTACAGACTTATGAAAAAATGGCCAATGATCATAATCTAGAGAGGGTGCTACTGACTTTTTTTCATGCAATAGTTTTTGCGGCCATTCAAATAAGCGAATTTTTGCTGGACCCGAACCACCTGCCAATTTCCTTCACTTTTTTAGCATGTTCAGGGGTCACAATTACAATAATTGGAAGGAATAATTCCTCGGGATGCAAATGCGCTCTCGCCCAGCTTGCAACTGTGGCTCGGGCTCTAACAAGACTTATTTCTGAAATTAAAGCTCAGTCTCAACTTCTACACTTGTTGCTCAATGTGAAACTAAAGACAGTAAGACATCAACAACGAGATCTGCCAGGGAGAGGGGAGACCAGAGGAGAATCATGAAGGGGGTTAATTGCTTCAGGGACGATCATCATGAAAAGAAAGTCCTGGACATTGGGCCTCATGCAAGAACCGTTCGTACGAACAAATAAGTTCGCAAGTGTTGGGTACGAATGATTTAGGAGAATTTGTCGCATTCAGCATTTTTTTCGTATTTAAAATTTTCTTTCAAGTACGAACACAAATCACGAGTGGTAAAGACTTGTCTTAAATATCACAACAAATTAGTCTGCTCTTTTCAAATCATGTGCCTTACATACTGATTATGCATTTGACTAATTTCAAGCGTTTTTAATAAAATATAGCATAAGACGAAATAAATCTGAGGATCTCAAACCAGAGAATACATTAAAATCTACTAACTGAAGGTTTATTAGACTGACCTATATAAAACGTTAAATGAGAGAGTAACCAGCTGCTTCATGGCTGAGCTTCTTCTTTTGGATGCCCTGGCACGCCAGGCACTTGGAAGAGAGCATTTATGAATGAAAACTCCTATTTTATGGTGTGGGAAATGTATCCTTATATGGTATTCTTGGGGAGTAACTTATGCAAATATGCTATCCTCATGCATGCACGCTTAAGTACGCACAGGTTGCATTCATCATGTTTCCGCGGGTCATTTACACACTTTTCTAAAGATAGAAGTGTTTGTTAAATCTGACGGAGCATGTTTGTACGAACGCAACATAAGAAAAAAGGTAAGAAAAATTTAGGGTGAGAATACGAAAATGTTCTTGCATGAGGCCCATTGTCTAATATAATGAGCTGTAACATGGACACAAATGCTGTAGGCAAACAAAAATGTGTGAGTGTATACAAAATAGGCTGAGCTCATTTTTTGTCATCTCAAAACTTTGAACATGTTCATTTACAGCTGTTTATAAAGAGAATCCTGTTTGAAGTTCAGATCAGTTGTTTTATTTTTTTGTAATCACACCTTTTATAACATAATAATGACAAATACTTTCCAGGATTGTTTATTTTTATTTCTCATGAAAATAGGATAAAAATGTACTCAAAGGGCATTTCTTGACATATTATTGATAAAAAAGACAAAAAAAGAACCAGTATGATTATAATATTGAAGGGATTAAGTGATTAAATTGTGTGTAAAAGTACTTTTTGAACATTTTGAGCACACTGCAACAATATTCTGATAATAATGATAACCGTGATACAAAATTTTCATATCATTACATCCCTAGTATCAACACTGGTTTCACTGTATTGCTTCCTCAGCTAGGCTGGAATTAGAGGTTTAAGTCTCAGAGTCTTTGGGGCACAAGACAACTCTCAAGCTGGCAAATGTACATTTGAAAAAACAAATACTATCTTTGGAAAAACTGAAAAATTGTGATGTCAATAAATTAAAGTTTTATGTTACATATTTAGGATAAGATGGCCATTTTGTTTATTTTTAAAATAAATCAGAATAACTCATAGATCTGTGTTATTCTGTGTTGCCATGGAAATAATTTTGACTGAAGTCATGGAATTCAACTCATCAAAGGATTAAAGAGGATCAAAGCAGCTGCTGAAAGTATAAATTGAAGAGCTCGAGAGAGAGGCCCCTCAGACAGAGGCCCCTCAGCCGGAGGACCTTCAGCCTGAGGGACCTCAGCTTGAGGCCACTCAGCCAGAGGCCCCTCAGCTGGAGGACCTTCAGCCTGAGGCCCCTAAGCCAGAGGCCCCTCAGCTTGAGGCCCCTTGGCCGGAGGACCTTCAGCCTGAGGCCCCTCAGCTTGAGGCCCCTCAGCCAGAGGCCCCTCAGCCGGAGGACCTTCAGCCTGAGGCCCCTCAGCCAGAGGCCCCTCAGCTTGAGGCCCCTAAGCCGGAGGCCCCTCAGCTTGAGGCCCCTCAGCCGGAGGACCTTCAGCCTGAGGCCCCTCAGCCAGAGGCCCCTCAGCTTGAGGCCCCTTGGCCGGAGGACCTTCAGCCTGAGGCCCCTCAGCTTGAGGCCCCTCAGCCAGAGGCCCCTCAGCCGGAGGACCTTCAGCCTGAGGCCCCTCAGCTTGAGGCCCCTCAGCCGGAGGACCTTCAGCCTGAGGCCCCTCAGCTTGAGGCCCCTCAGCCAGAGGCCCCTCAGCCAGAGGACCCTCAGCCAGAGGACCTTCAGCCTGAGACCCCTCAGCCAGAGGCCCCTCTGGCCCCTCAGCCAGAGGACCCTGAGCTTGGGGCCCCTCAGCTTGAAGCCCCTCAGCCAGAGGACATTCAGCCTGAGGCCCCTCAGCTTGAGACCCCTCAGCCTTAGGCCCCTCAGGTTGAGGCCCCTCAGCTGGAGGCCCCTCAGCCGGAGCACCTTCAGCTTTAGGCCCCTCAGCCAAAGGCCAGTCATCTTGAGGCCCTTGAGCTTGGGGCCCCTCAGCCAGAGGACTCTCAGCCGGAGGACCTTCAGCCTGAGGCCCCTCAGCCAGGGCCCCTCATCTTGAGGCCCCTGAGCTTGACGCCCCTTAGCCTGAGGCCCCTCAACCAGAGGCCCCTCAGCTTGAGGACCTTCAGCTTTAGGCCCCTGAGCTTGAGGACCCTCAGCCAGAGGACCCTCAGCTGGAGGCCCCTCAGCCGGAGGACCTTCAGCTTTAGGCCCCTCAGCCAAAGGCCAGTCATCTTGAGGCCCTTGAGCTTGAGGCCCCTCAGCCAGAGGACTCTCAGCCGGAGGACCTTCAGCCTGAGACTCCTCAGCCCGAGGACCTTTAGCCTTAGGACCCTCAGCCAGAGGCCCGTCAGCTTGAGGCCCCTCAGTCTAAGGCCCCTCAGCTGGAGGAACCTTCAGCTTGAGGCCCCTCAGCCAGAGGCCTATCAGCCGGAGGCTCCTCAGCTGGAGGCCCCTCAGGCTGAGGCCCCTCAGCCGGAGGACCTTTAGCCTGAGGCCCCTCAGCCAGAGGCAAGTCATCTTGAGGCCCTTGAGCTTGAGGCCCCTCAGCCAGAGGAACCTAAGACGGAGGACCTTCAGCCTGAGGCCCCTCAGCCTGAGGCCCCTCAGCCAAAGGACCCTCAGCCGGAGGACCTTCAGCCTGAGGACCCTCAGCCAGAGGCCCCTCAGCTTGAGGCCCCTCAGCCTGAGGCCCCTCAACCAGAGGACCCTCAGCCCGAGGACCTTCAGCCTGAGGACCCTCAGCCCGAGGACCTTCAGCCTGAGGACCCTCAGCCACAGGCCCCTCAGCCGGAGGACCTTCAGCCTGAGGCCCCTCAGCCAGAGGCCCCTCAGCTTGAGGCCCCTCAGCCAGAGGCCCCTCAGCTGGAGGACAGTCCACCTGCACAGCAGGACAATGAACAAGCAACCAGTGACATAGCCGAAGAGCTGAAAAAAGCCAAAAATGACCTTCTACAGAAGCAGAAAGAGTGGACTGATTGATTGATTGATATCTCCAGGATGTTCCAGTGCTCACCTAAAAAAAAAAAAAAAAAAAAAAAAAAAAAAGAAACCCTTGTGCATCTTGAGTTTATTTATGTTTCACATTAATGTCAGGTTGAGTCTACCCTGATCATTAACTCTGTGTTTTTTTATGTTACTCCCTGGGACTGATTTTTGACATGATCATTATGGTTGAGGATCTTCAAGGAAATGCATTTATAAATGTGAGTTTGGACAGACAGACAGACACACAAACAAACTTCATTACACCTCATTCATAACAAATAAACATGTCATGTCCCGTAATGAGACATTATCAGGAGACTCAGACAAAGAATTAGCTCTAAAGCTCAGAATGAATTTAGACCTCAGAGATTATGACACTACAAAAGCTCATGCATCTGACTCTGATCAAAGAAGAAATGCATCATCATTTCCTTTAAGGTAAAATTCTCAAACTGATCTTCAAACTATATTGATTGATTTGTTCATCAGTATTATTATTCTATTAAATAAAGCTTCAAGAGGGATTGATACCTTTCTATCATATCTGACCTTATGACCTTTAGCCTTACCTTAGTAAATCACTTTTTTGTACCTTGTTTTATGTTTGGCACACTGTAGAAAGGTTGTAAGTTTTTGGGTAATTTACTGGCAACAAGATCCCAGTAAGTAACTTTAAATGCCTTTACAGTAGCCTAACTCTTATATTATTTACAGTAAATTTACTGTATTTTCAAAACAGCACCCTTACTCTTTTGCAGTATCTTAGCACTCACAGTATTTTCTTATACTACATTTAATGTATTTTGTATTCTGGTGAACTTGCTATTTTGATTTATATTACTATGTCTTTAACTAATTAACTGACCATTTATGAACAAGGTATGATTTTATTAAAAAAAAAAACACATACACACACATACATCCAGTTTTATCCAATAAAAGACTTTCAGTCAAAAATGTGATACATTTACCAAAAGAAAACTTGTCTGCTATTGGCCAATTTTCCTGGGCAAAATTGTTTTTTTGATTACTTTAGATTGTACTTTCCTAATCCCTTTAGGAGATCAAAATCAAAGATCCCGATGAGTGCTACACATTTACCAAATTTTACAGACTTATGAAAAAATGGCCAATGATCATAATCTAGAGAGGGCGCTACTGACTTTTTTTCATGCAATAGTTTTTGCGGCCATTCAAATAAGCGAATTTTTGCTGGACCCGAACCACCTGCCAATTTCCT
Organism: Scarus forsteni; assembly: GCA_036419115.1. Taxonomy (NCBI): domain Eukaryota; kingdom Metazoa; phylum Chordata; class Actinopteri; order Labriformes; family Labridae; genus Scarus; species Scarus forsteni. Next base: position 15,537,510 of record JAZDUH010000136.1, read on the forward strand.
TCACTTTTTTAGCATGTTCAGGGGGTCACAATTGCGATAATTGGAAGGAATAATTCCTCGGGATACAAATGCGCTCTCGCCCAGCTTGCAGCTGTGGCTCGGGCTCTAACAAGACTTATTTCTGAAATTAAAGCTCAGTCTCAACTTCTACACTTGTTGCTCAATGTGAAACTAAAGACAGTAAGACATCAACAACGAGATCTGCCAGGGAGAGGGGAGACCAGAGGAGAATCATGAAGGGGGTTAATTGCTTCAGGGACGATCATCATGAAAAGAAAGTCCTGGACATTGGGCCTCATGCAAGAACCGTTCGTACGAACAAATAAGTTCGCAAGTGTTGGGTACGAATGATTTAGCCTCCTGAGACCCGACAATTCATTTTTGTGCACTGTAGTACACATTTGTTTTTCCTTGATTTCTCTGAGAGTTTAAAAATCACTCAGTTGAGTCCTGATGTTCCTTACAGAGGACAACCAAAGCTTTCCAATGATGCATCATGTGTAGGGGTGTGGCTATGACAAGTTTCTTTTTCCTGTCTTTTCAAAATGGCATCCATCTCAACAAGCACATTTTATGGTTTTTTATGGATTAAATTGTGTGTAAAAGTACTTTTTGAACATTTTGAGCACACTGCAACAATATCGTGATAATAATGATAACCGTGATAATTTTGGTCACAATAACCATGAAACAAAATTTTCATATCATTACATCCCTAGTACCAACACTGGTTTCACTGTATTGCTTCCTCAGCTAGGCTGGAAATAGAGGTTTAAGTCTCAGAGTCTTTGGGGCACAAGACAACTCTCAAGCTGGCAAATGTACATTTGCCAAAACAAATACTATCTTTGGAAAAACTGAAAAATTGTGATGTCAATAAATTAAAGTTTTATGTTTCATATTTAGGATAAGATGGCCATTTTGTTTATTCTTAAAATAAATCAGAATAGCTCATAGATCTGTGTTATTCTGTGTTGCCATGGAAATAATTTTGACTAAAGTCATGGAATTCAACTCATCAAAGGATTAAAGAGCATCAAAGCAGCTGCTGAAAGTATAAATTGAAGAGCTCGAGAGAGAGGCCCCTCAGACTGAGGCCCCTCAGCCGGAGGACCTTCAACCTGAGGGACCTCAGCTTGAGGCCCCTCAGCCAGAGGCCCCTCAGCTGGAGGACCTTCAGCCTGAGGCCCCTAAGCCAGAGGCCCCTCAGCTTGAGGCCCCTTGGCCGGAGGACCATCAGCCTGAGGCCCCTCAGCCGGAGGACCTTCAGCCTGAGGCCCCTCAGCTTGAGGCCCCTTGGCCGGAGGACCTTCAGCCTGAGGCCCCTCAGCCAGAGGCCCCTCAGCCTTAGGGGCCTCAAGCTGAGGCCCCTAAGCCAGAGGCCCCTCAGCTTGAGGCCCCTTGGCTGGAGGACCTTCAGCTTGAGGCCCCTCAGCCAGAGGCCCCTCAGCTTGTGGCCCCTTGGCCGGAGGACCTTCAGCCTGAGGCCCCTCAGCTTGAGGACCTTCAGCCTGAGGCCCCTCAGCCAGAGGCCCCTCAGCTTGAGGCCCCTCAGCCAGAGGCCCCTCAGCTTGAGGCCCCTAAGCCAGGGGCCCCTCAGCTTGAGGGCCCTTGGCCAGAGGACCTTCAGCCTGAGGCCCCTAAGCCAGAGGCCCCTCAGACAGAGGCCCCTCAGCCAGAGGACCTTCAGCCTGAGGGCCCTCAGCTTGAGGCCCCTAAGCCAGAGGCCCCTCAGCCGGAGGACCTTCAGCCTGAGGCCCCTCAGCCAGAGGCCCCTCAGCCAGAGGCCCCTCAGCCTGAGGACCTTCAGCCTGAGGACCCTCAGCCAGAGGCCCCTCAGCTTGAGGCCTCTCTGCCGGAGGACTCTCAGCCGGAGGACCTTCAGCTGGAGGCCCCTCAGCTTGAGGCCCCTCAGCTTAAGGCCCCTCAGCTTGAGGGCCCTCAGCCTGAGGACCTTCAGCTTCAGGCCCCTCAGCCAGAGGCCCCTCAGCTTGAAGCCCCTCAGCCGGAGGACCTTCGGCCTGAGGCCCCTCAGCCTGAGGCCCCTCAGCCAGAGGACCTTCAGCCTGAGGCCCCTCAGCCGGAGGACCTTCAGCCTGAGGACCCTCAGCCAGAGGCCCCTCAGCTTGAGGCCCCTCTGCCGGAGGACCCTCCGCCCTGAGGACCTTCAGCTGGAGGCCCCTCAGCTAGAGGCCTCTCAGCTGGAGGACAGTCCACCTGTACAGCAGGACAATGGACAAGCAACCAGTGACATAGCGGAAGAGCTGAAAAATGCCAAAAATGACCTTCTGTGAGGACTGCTTGCCATTCCTCCTGTTTTGCTCCTCTCTCCCTCCCCTCTCGGGTTGTCTCCTTTGTTTTCCTGTCCTGCACTTCCCCTGAGCACCAGTGGTGGAGTTTGGTGCTATGGAGCTGTCCTTCCCTCTCTCACGTACCTGCGGGCAACTGGAATGGGCGGCGCCCTGGAGCTGCTCTCTGCTACTCTCACCACCTTTTCCTGATCTGCCTGATGAGACTCTGGTCTACTTAAGCCGGTGGCTGACTTAAGTAGTCTGTGCTGGCTTCAGTTCCTTCTCTCATCTTTATGAGCGATCTCTTTGCTATTTTTATGTGGGTAGTGATTTGGACGTTTGGGTTTTTCCTGAAGACTAACCAATTGTCTCCTCTGTTTTTTTCTAGGTCTCCACGAGCTCCTGCCACTGCCACCACCTTTTTTGTACATATCACTTCTTTTTTGTCCCCTGTAAATAAACCTTGGTGTTTTCAAATTGATCTGATCTCTGCCTCTGCTCTCGGTCCATCACACGTAAAACCAACACCTAACACCTTCTACAGAAGCAGAAAGAGTGGATTGATATCTCCGGGATGTTCCAGTGCTCACCTAAAAAAAAACAAAAAAAAAGAAACCCTTGTGCATCTTGAGTTTATTTATGTTTCACCTTAATGTCAGGTTGAGTCTACACTGATCATTAACTCTGTGTTTTTTTATGTTACTCCCTGGGACTGATTTTTGACATGATCATTATGGTTGAGGATCTTCAAGGAAATGCATTTATAAATGTGAGTTTGGACAGACAGACACACAAACAAACTTCATTACACCTCACTCATAACAAATAAACATGTCCTGTCCCGTAATGAGACATTATCAGGAGACTCAGACAAAGAATTAGCTCTAAAGCTCAGAATGAATTTAGACCTCAGAGATTATGACACTACAAAAGCTCATGCATCTGACTCTGATCAGAGAAGAAATGCATCATCATTTCCTTTAAGGTAAAATTCTCAAACTGATCTTCAAACTATATTGATTGATTTTTTCATCAGTATCATTATTCTATTAAATAAAGCTTCAAGAGGGATTGATACCTTTCTATCATATCTGACCTTATGACCTTTAGCCTTACCTTAGTAAATCCCTTTTTTGTACCTTGTTTTATGTTTGGTACACTGTAGAGAGGTTGTAAGTTTTTGGGTAATTTACTGGCAACAAGATCCCAGTAAGTAACTTTAAATGCCTTTACAGTAGCCTAACTCTTATATTATTTACAGTAAATTTACTGTATTTTCAAAACAGCACCCTTACTCTTTTGCAGTATCTTAGCACTCACAGTATTTTCTTACACTACTTTTAATGCATTTTGTATTCCGGTGAACTTGCTATTTTGATTTATATTACTATGTCTATTTTATATATGTATATATATCTATATCTATATATATATATATCTATATATATATATATATATCTATATCTATATATATATATATCTATATATATATATATATATATGTATATATATATATATGTCTACTATATTTTATCCAATAAAAGACTTTCAGTCAAAAATTTGATACATTTGCCAAAAGAAAACTTGGCCAATTTTCCTGGGTAAAATTTATTTTTTTTATTTTTTTATTACTTTAGATTGTACTTTCCTAATCCCTTTAGGAGATCAAAATCAAAGATCCCGATGAGTGCTACACATTTACCAAATTTTACAGACTTATGAAAAAATGGCCAATGATCATAATCTAGAGAGGGCGCTACTGACTTTTTTTCATGCAATAGTTTTTGCGGCCATTCAAATAAGCGAATTTTTGCTGGACCCGAACCACCTGCCAATTTCCTTCACTTTTTTAGCATGTTCAGGGGGTCACAATTGCGATAATTGGAAGGAATAATTCCTCGGGATACAAATGCGCTCTCGCCCAGCTTGCAGCTGTGGCTCGGGCTCTAACAAGACTTATTTCTGAAATTAAAGCTCAGTCTCAACTTCTACACTTGTTGCTCAATGTGAAACTAAAGACAGTAAGACATCAACAACGAGATCTGCCAGGGAGAGGGGAGACCAGAGGACAATCATGAAGGGGGTTAATTGCTTCAGGGACGATCATCATTTAAAGAAAGTCCTGGACATGGTCTAATATAATGAGCTGTAACATGAACACAAATGCTGTAGGCAAACAAAAATGTGTGAGTGTATACAAAATAGGCTGAGCTCATTTTTTGTCATCTCAGAACTTTGAACATGTTCATTTACAGCTGTTTATAAAGAGAATCCTGTTTGAAGTTCAGATCAGTTGTTTTCTTTTTTTGTAATCACACCTTTTATAACATCATAATGACAAATACATTCCAGGATTGTTTATTTTTATTTCTCATGAAAATAGGATAAAAATGTACTCAAAGGGCATTTCTTGACATATTATTGATAAAAAAGACAAAAAAAGAACCATTATGATTATAATATTGAAGGGGTTAAGTGATTAAATTGTGTGTAAAAGTACTTTTTGAACATTTTGAGCATGCTGCAACAATACCGTGATAATTTTGGTCACAATAACCTTGATACAAAATTTTCATATCGTTACATCCCTAAAAGTGAGTACACCATATCAAAAGCAATGCATTTTAATTACTTAAGAGCATTTAACTGTTACTGGAAGGTTAAGAGCTTTTGAATTAAAAAAAAAAAACAATAAAAAAGTGGGGGAAAAAAACAATGAAAATGACATGGACTCTCTTTCAGGAAAAATTGCATGTAAATAAAACTAGTTATACTAATCAACAACAATTAAAAAATAGACCCTGTCTCTGTAAAGAAAAAAATGAAACTCCAATAAAAACACAAAAATTAAAACAAGAAATAAAATGTAGTTTATACAGTTCCTGAATTGTTTGTGACATGTACTTTTTCCCAGTCAATTCGTACTGTCTGTCAAACCTTTGTAGCATTTCTGGCTTTTCAACCGAATTGAAAGGCTGCATTTCTTTTGGAACGTAGCAAACAACACTGTTTGTGAATGTGCACAATTTTGCTCTGTTTTATTTATATTTACTTTGCCGACCAAACGCCTCAGTAAGTGCTGATTATTGGGACGAAGAGTCTGCTGCACCTTCCCTTCTTCGTCGTCACTACTTTCAAACAAGTATGACATATTGGCTTGTTGGTGTTCATGAGCTCACACCTTGTTGATTCTGTTAAAAACCAAAATGTTCCCACACTTGTACTGTGGCTTTTGGATTAGAAACCATCGCTTTCATGCCATCATTCATATTAGTGTCTGTTTCCTCGTTACTCCTCACAACGCTCGTTTCAGCTCAGTGTGTATATACGTGTGAGGCCCCGCCTCCCCCTCAAAGATTGAATGATAGACAGATGGATCACTAACCCTAACCACGCTCATTTGGCTATAGAACCAACGCGCCCAGGTGTTGAGAAAGATGGACGTAGTGAGCCATCTTCTCATTCAGCTTCTTTGGTACAACGACAGGAGGAAAACAAACATGCATGTCAATTTATCGAGGCTGGCAAACTTACCGAGGATGTTTTTATTTATCGTTCGGTTAATTGATTTACTGATTATCGCAACAGGCCTACATAACACTTAACCTTGGGGCCACTGGCATTTCCCTTCCCTACTGATAAAATAAATTCCTAAACTACAACTGTTGCCAGAGCTCTTCCTTGTGGTGGCTGACAAGGGCATACACAGTGCAAATAGCCAAATGCTTCAAACACAGGAATGATGCAACACCGAAAAACACAAACACAGAAAACAAATGCAACAGAAAAGCGCTACAGGAAAAAAAAAAATGCAATCACAGACACGCTACAGAAGGAAAAAGGTATAAACCGACAAAACTAATGCGAAAGAGAAATGCTGCAAATTCCTGACCAAATGGATGGACCAGACCCTCTTCACAGACAGGAGATACTCAGAAGAAAGCTAGCAAATGTTTGTAGAGGAGAATAAAAAGGTATGTTTTACTTTACGTATGTTTTAAACACTTGGGGCCAGATCTACTAAGATCCAAAATAACGGGTGCTAAATTGCATGTGCAGACTAAAAAATTGCAGATGCTATCAGTGGGTGTGTTGTGGGTGATCTACTATCACTGCGTGTGCAATTGATAACAGTAACAAAAAGTCCCGTTTAGAGAGAATTTTGCGTGTGCTATGGGCTGTCACCATGGAGAGTTTGGGAGAACAGAGAAGCCATAAGTCTTTCTGTTTTTCATTAAAAAATTCAGTTAGTGATGGGAAATATTCAGTTTATGTGGCCCCTGTTTGCCACCATGATCACAGCCTCTCGTTCGTGACACTCTGCCCTTTTTTGCACCTGCTTTCCAAACGTACTAAATTCAGACGCAAACACACCTCGCGCAATCACTTTCGGGTTTGATAGATCACATTGCAGGTGCTAAATGATCACATCTGCATCTTCTCCTCACAGTATTTTGCACATTTTGATGATCTGCATGCATTCTGCATATTCATGAGGGCAAACAGGCTAAATGGACTGTGTGTGCTATTTTGCTCTTTTGTCAGACGCAATCCACAGTGCACCCTGTTAGTTGATCAGATTTGCTTGTGCTATCCAGTTGCACATGTTTTTATACACGTAAACCTTTCGTAGATCGGGCCTTTGGTCATAATCTTTTGCAACTCTTGCGGTTGTCACATCTATTTTGTCGGTTTGTTGTTGCTTTTGCCGGGTTTCTGTGATTGCAGCATTTTTTCATGCAGCATTTTCTGTTGCATTTGTTTTATGTGTTTGTGTGTTTTTGGTTTTGCACCATTCCAGTGTTTGCTGCACATTTGTTTGCGGCATGTATGCCCTTGTCAGCCACCGTACTTTCTCCTTTACAGTTTGCCTATTTTCATGACCCTGTTTTGGGTCCAAACCCACCATCTGAGAACCACTTAACTGGATGAATATCAGCTCTTATTTCACAGGGTAGGTTTGTTTTACGAGGTAAATTTTCCCACATTTGCATTAGAGGTTGAATGTTTGTCTCAGCCGCAGAAACACCATGACAACAAGGTCAATAAGTCCACCTTCTGACCACCCATCTATCTCCCAACATACAGAAGACAAACATGAGCTTTACGGTCAGGCTGATTAATAACTGACCTTTTCTTTGACCATATGGATGCAGATCCATTCTTGATTTATAATCTTTAAAAAAAAAGAATGTGCAGTGGGGCTGCTTTGAGATTAATTAAGATGTAACGTATATCATTTATTTCCTGCTGTTCCCTATAGCAGAATAAAGGACCTCTTTCACAATACATGTAATTTTGCCCACAGCCCAATTTTTTGTTTATTGTGTGGTATTTGTAGTACACCCAGAGACTCCCAAGAATATACCTTTAGAAAATCCAAAAGTCATCCAGGGCCTGTACTATGACCTATTTTATGATCATTGCCATAGGTGTGAGCCAGGGTGCACACTTTACCCCAAAACTTACTCAAACACAAATAATAAATCATCAAATTGGGTCAAATCACCTTCACTGAAGTCTGGTGCATCTTTTGACATCAAATGAAAAGCTAAGTATTACAATTGAAAGAAGTTATTGATTTTGAACTGGAAAAAAAATAGTATAAATACCGTATAACCTCCCGCTTTGTGCAAATGTTTCATAAAAAGGGGGGTAAAGTCATAACAATCAAATAAGCTGATGTTTAAGGGTCACAAGACTGTGCGTATGTCTGTTTACTTGACTTATTTTAGTTCAATCTTCATATATATAAACATATAAGTGTGAGAACAAGAGTGAAAGGAGATGATGCAGAACACATCTGCACCGCAGCTTGTAAGCCCCGCCCCTCTGGCCGCTCACATCGAGTCCTCTGCCTGCGTGCTTCTGTGTGTTTTAAACTGCCAAGCGGTGCGGTGAGAGCGGCCAGAGCGTCGGCAAGCGGTTTTGATGCTTTTGGTGTGAACGTACAGTTAGACTCACAGTACAGGCCAAAAGTTTGGACACACCTTCTCATTCAATGTGTTTTCTTTATTTTCATCACTATTTACATTGTAGATTCTCACTGAAGTTATCAAAACTATGAATGAACACATGTGGAATTATGTACTTAACAAAAAAGTGTGAAATAAATGAAAACATGTCTTATATTCTAGTTTCTTCAAAGTATCCACCCTTTGCTCTGAAAATGTCTTCAAGATCCGTTGTGAGCTTCTTGAGTTAATAGTGAAAACTGCTCAATCTTGCAGTCCTTCAAAAAATCTTGGATCAACACTAAAATCATACCACTTCTCCAATGTGCCATGACCAACATTGCCTGAAAATGTCTTTAAAATTTGATGGGAACATTTTGAATTATAAAAAAACAAACAGTCACAGGCAAAAAGGTGTCCTTAAGGCGTAAAAATTAGACCAATTCTTCCTAAATTTACACATTGATGGAGTCTAAAGCTGAATGTTGTTCTTGGTTTACCTATGTCTGTATGTATTGATGGTCAAGTCTCTAAATCAAGCAGCCTGCGGTATCAACCCTGCTAGTCTCGTGTGATAGCGTTGCTATCTACTGAACAAGATCTCATGAGATGTTACTGCAAACAAACATGGTGGAAGCACGATATGGGCACCACTGGCAAGTTTAAAAGCTGATGTTTGGTGTTTTAGATTTAACAAGTACAAAGGAAAATACGTACAGTACAAAAGTAAGTACAAAAAACAAGTAATATGCAGAGTATGCATGAATGCATATCATTAAAATATGATTAATTTAACTGCTTTGGGTTTAGTTCTTCATGTTAAAACAATTTTTAATGATGAACCAGGTCAAAAGGTCACTTTTTAAATTTACAGCACTATTTTAACTAAGATATCCCAGACTGAATAAATATTGAATTGAATCGTGAATCGAATTGATTTGAGACCTTGTAATATCGAATCGATTCGATCCAGAAAATCAGAATCAATACCCAGCCCTACTCAAAGCTGGAATAAGTTAATGAGGTTTGCTGTAGTAACAGAGTTTGATCGACATAACTCCACCAAGGAGTTTGTTAGTTTGTGGACAAGGTTACAGAAAAAGTTATCAATGGATTTGGATGATATTTCAAGAAAATATTGGTCATGACACAAGGGAGATGTTATATTTTGGTTAGGGATGGGAATTGATATTTATGTTGGAATGCTGAGTCAGCATTTCAACATATTGTTCTTCCTAAAATGTATTCTTCTTTTTCTTTTTCTTCTTCTTCTTCTTCTTATTCCTTCAGATTTTGGCACCTTTCACAGGCTTCAAATTTGCACAGATTTTCACAGAAAAAAATTGACATATGCAGAATGTTCAGGAGAAGTGCGCTTGTATTTTTCACAGGTTTAACAGTTATACTTTTTACAGTAAAAAATAATTTCTGCATGTATTTTTACATTGAAATCAATGGGACATTTCCGCAGGTCTGCTGAAAACTTCAGCAACTTTGAAGCTCCACAGATTGGGCATGCTTCCACCTACAGACTTCATTCATGCTTTAAAAGCTGAATTGACTTCTCAACTATTTTTACATATCTTCAGCTTTTTGCTGGCTTCTACAGTTTTTTAAATATGATTTTTTAAGCAACACCAACTTTTGAGGAGATCTGTGTGTGTTCAGCGTGTCACGTGACTTCAGACCGAAGCCCCGGACAGCCGAGTGCTGCAGTTTGAAGCGCGTTTTTAACTCGTCGCTGTGTTAACATTTTGAACAGTACAGATATGAGAAGTTTATTACACGTTTTAGCAGGTTCTTGGGATGCTCACGGTGAAATCCTTTTCCTGATATCTATTCCGGTTTAGACACAGCGAGCGTTCGTTTACCCGGAAGTACTGAATTCAGTCATTAGAGTGCTCTATGAGACAAACAGGAGAAATGCCATGCTTTCCATGAGTCAGCAATTTAGCCCTGTGGTTAAAAGATTAGAGCAGCAGACTATGGAGCAAGAGACCTGGGTTCAACTCCAGACTAAGGCAGACGTACTTTTCTTTCCATCTAGTACAGATTCTTCATTACAATAGCGTAATCATGGGCTGTGTCCGAAATGGCATACTAACGTACTACTCATACTAAGTGTGACATCAAAATGAGTATGTAGTCTGTTCACACTGGATAGTATGAAAAGATTGAATGTGTGAGAAATACCCGGATGTATAAAAAATGTTAAGTATGCGAGGTGGGCATACTACTCACACTCAACCGCCCCATAATGCATTGCGAGCCCCATAATGCATTGCGCCATACACGACCGACCGGCATTCAGCTAAAAATCAGCCACTAGCAAACTTCCCATTTTCAAAATAAATGCGTCTTTTATGATCTCCTTTTAGTTCTTTAACGCTTTTGTAAATGGGCTCTTGTTTTGAAGCCGACCGGAAGTTTGTCGATAGCATAATAGTGGCATAGCGGAATGTCCGAAATGTCGAAATGAAATTTGTATCCGTGCTTTTTATGGCTCAAATGACCGCATTTTGGTATTGTACGTGGTGACTTTCTCGCCTAAAATGCTCTCTGAACTTTCACATGTGGTGAATCAACAGAGATATTTGATAGCCTGGTGTGCTTCTGATTTTTTTCGTCAGAGGTTTGAAATGCAACATGGGAAACTTAGTAGTATACTACAGTGTGAACGGTTGGCATTCTAATCATACTTATAGTATGTAGTATACAGTATGTACACAATGGGTTTGTCGTATGTAGTATGTTAGTATGCCATTTTGGACACAGCCATGCTTGTCTTTACACTCTCAACCTTACTTTGGACGTATTACACTGACTGGCCACTTTATTAGGTACATGTACAAATATCAGCACATTTAACCATGTTACAAAACAGTCATTCATTTTCTGCTTTCTTTCACAACTGCAAACAGTTTTTAGTGCCCTTTTCACTATCTGCTACAGTTTCTGAGATATGACTGTTGAAGCTGCATCAACTTTTGCACATTTCTTTGAAGTTACAGTGTGGTCACGTGACTTGCAGACCTGAGCTCCTTTATCTATAATTTTCTGCAAACATTTTTAAAGCACATTTCACACATTTGCAGCCCTGATTTACTGATTAAAACTATTCATGTCACATTTTCTACTTTCTATGCATTACTTTTCGCAATTTCATTTCACAGTTTCAGCAGTCTAACTCAGCATTTCCTGCATGGAAATGCAAATTCTCTAGTATCATTATAATGCCTGGGAAAAAAAAATACAGAAACTCTAATGATATGGCTGCAATGATATAGCTTACACTGTCACCTGCTGGTCATCTTGTAGAAGTGCAATTTGAGTACCATTTAAATCATCAGACATTTGCAATATTAATTGCATTTTACATCAAGGAAGAAGCATAGATTTAAAATCTTTACATCTACTTTTACATACTTTGTGTCTAGATGTGCCATTCTAGCATTTGAGTGCAGTGTAAATAAAATGAAAATCTAATAAACACATTGTAGCCTCCCATCAACTGATGTGGTCAAAATACCAAAAAAATGTAACTTAGATTCCATCACCAATTTTGGTTTCAATATTATTATTTCTAAACTGTTACTCGATATCAAATTCATGCAATACCAGATTTATTAAGATGAAACAAGTTGGCCCATCGCACTAAGAAACCAAAAGAAAACTAACCAAAAGACAAAGTGCAGGACCCAAATTCAGATTTAACAAAAAAGGCTTTATTAAAAACTAACAAAAAGGGATCAAAACTCAAAAACAAGTCCAATACAGGAAAGTTCATACATTACAAAAACATTGCTTAACAAAGTAGAAAATCAAAACAGTCACAATACCAAACCAAATCGCTAACAAAGTGCAAATCAAAGTCACTGAAAAGTTCAAACAAAACTACAAACTCACTGGGGTACACAGGAATCATGAGAGACTGACACAATTGCCGAAGGATCCAACCCAAAGAAAAGAGAACACATATTGCGTCATGTTTGTATTTGCACTCTCATGATAATGACAGCTACATGACGCCATAAACACAGACTTAACACTGGGAAAACATCAAGCATAGATGGGACAATCACACAGGTGGGGAATCATAAGAGAGACACAGGAGGGCAGGAAAAATACCACAAGGAACACAGGGATTTAAAAATAAAACAGGAATCACACGAAAAGAACCAAAATCTGACATAAAAAGGAAAACTTAACTAAGATGAAGAACAGAATCATGGCAGAAAAAGGAAACACAAGAAGTGAAAAGAAGGGACATAATACGAAATAAAACAGAACTAGCAGAACCATGACATGGTTATATTTAGGAATTGAAACATTATTAGAAACATAAAGTTTACTTAATAAAATCACGATGAAAATATTTCAATTTTAGTAACTTTATTTATTCATCAGAAAACTGTTTTTCTGTATTGAAATATAGTCTATATTTCTTTGGTCAAACACATTGCTTATGCAACAGTACAACTCACAAAGGGTACAAAATACATTTTAACTTCTATTTCTGATATGTAAGTGTAACCTTCTGGTTGTGTTATGCAATGATCGGGTCAATTGTTGTCATTTGCTGTGACATACACTGTAAAAATTTTAAAAACCAACAAAATCTCAAAATTCCAAGGTAAGTGCCTGCACTGGATATTTGAGTTTTGGGTCCAACTCATAATTTTTCTTTGTAAAATGCAGTAATTTTCAGGCAGCCTGGGTGCCAGAAAAATACCATAAAATAAGAGAAAATAACTTTCTCATAAAAAAAGTTATTTTCCATCATGAAAATACAGTTTATAGTTGTAATTTTTAGGAGGTTTTGCCTTTTTTGAGGTTGTTTTTAATGTTAAATTAGAAACAGTTTTGTGTTTTGAAACAATCCAATCACCTATAAATATGGTCAATAAATGTTGTAATGTGAATAATAATGTTTGGATTTACGAAAATGTACTGTTTTGGGTTGGATTTAATTACATCACTTTATGTAAAAAGCCTGTACATTAGTTTAGATTTGATGTAATATAACAGTATAAAACACAAAAATTGTATTTTTCTGCAGATGTAAAAACAAAGATGTAAAAACAAAACTGATAAAAAAAAATAGATGTTAGGTTTACAATTGCAAAAAATAACTATCAATCATAAATCATATCAAATTTAAATTTAGTTTTTCTGGTTGTTTTACTGTTAAATTAAATGTTTTAATACAAATACGAATAGGGTATACATTTTTTAATGTTTTAAAAGTATTACTGCCTAAATTTAACTTTTGCTTTTTTTTTGTAATGATTTGTAGCTTGTAAATTTTGATACGCTCTATGTAGACATTATGGAGATACATCAGCCTGTCGACATGGTTGTCCTAAATCTAAAGAGGAGCTGGAAATACATTGCAGAGAAAAATGAGACCACAATGAGTAAAAATGTGAGAGAAGAAAAAACTATCAGAACTGCTTGGATGGGACCAGTTAAAATATAACATCCAAATCTGAAATAAAAGACGTCAATCTGATGAAACATTTTAATGTACAAAATATGATAGCAAAGACATCAATCTGACGTCAATACAATGTTACTTTACGACGTCCACCCCATGTCACATTTCGATGTCCATACGTCACATTTCAAAGCCGGCCTGACGTTACATTAAGACGCTACATTTCGTCATCAATATGATGCTACTTTTTGACATCAGCTCGATGTTACATTTTCATGCCCATACGACGTCACATTTCAACATCGATCCAACGTTACATTTCAACGTCAATACCATGTTACTTTTCGATGTCAATACAACATTACTTTTCAAAGTCCACTCAAGACCACATTTTAACATCCATACATCACATTTTGATGTCTAAAGCAAACTGTATTTCAATGTCGACCCATTGTTACTTTTAGACCTCAATACCATGTTACTTTTCGACGTCAATACGTTACATTTTGATGTCAATGCAACGTACGTTTCAACATCAACACGACGTCACAATTAGCTGTCAACCCGATATTAAATTTCGATGTAAAAACAATAATACGTTTCTTTTCGATGTCCAACCGACGTCACATTTCGACAATCTTACATCACATTTCGACATCAATACCACATTACATTTCAATGTCAATACAATTTTACATTTGATGTTGACCCTACATTACATTTCAACATCCACTCGTCATCACATTTCGGTGTCCTTCTGATGTAACATTTTGATGTCAACCTGACATTTTGATGTCAACATGGTGTTACATTTCTACGTACATGGGACGTTACATTTTGGCATCGACCCTAAGTTTGATTTGACATCAATGCATCATTTCTTTTTGCCGTCGACCTGACGTTACAGTGAATTTGCAGTTACTTTTCTATGATAAGACATTTCAATAAGACATTGATATGAGGTTAGATTTCGACATCTAACATTTACATGTTTCGACGTCCGCCCGACTTCACATTTCCATGTCCATTATTATGACCTTGATCTGATGTGAAATTACAGTCGATTCGCAGTTATCTTTCGACATTGATCAGACATTACGTTTTTATGTCAATACGACGCTACTTTTCCTCATCAATACGTTACATTTCAATGTCGATATGACGTTACATTTTGTCATTTATCCGACGTTACATCTCGATGTCTACCTGACATAACGTTTTAACATCCATACAACGTCATATTTCGACGTCAACTGACATTAACTTTAGACGTAAGCATGTTACTTTTTGATGTCAGTAAAACGTTACATTTCAACGTCACTACGTGTCCTTGCGACATCCAACTTACGTCACATTTCGATGCCAAAACGACATTACATTTCAATGTCAATAAATGACGTCAATAAGATGCAACGTTTCGACCTTGACCTGACGTTTCATTTTGACGTCAATATGGTTACTTTTCAATGTCCCCCTGACGTCACATTTTGATGTCCATACAATTACATTTCGATGTTGACCTGATGTTACATTTCAACATAAATATGACCCTTCTTTTCGTCATCAATAAAACTTCAGCTTTTGACGTTGATGCAACGTTACATTTCGTTGTAAATACGACATTACTTTTTTGACATCGACCCAAAGTTACATTTTCATGTCCATACAACGTGGCATTTCCACATCAACCCAACGTTACATTTCGACGTCAATAAGTTACATTTCAACATATACGTATAAGACGTTAAATTTCGACATCAATATGACGCCGTTTTTTGACGTCAACCTGACGTGACATTTCAACCTCAATACAACGTTACATTTCGACATCAATATGATGCTACTTTTTGACGTCAATACGATGTCACTTTTTATACATTGGCCCAACGTTATGTTTTCATGTCCATACAATGGGACATTTCCACGTTGACTCAATGTTACATTTCGACATCAATATGACGTTACATTTTTGATGCCAATATGATGCTATTTTTCGAAGTAGACCCGCGTTACATTTTGACGTCAATACGACGTCACATTTCGACGTAAATACGATGTCACATTTTGACATTAGCCTGATGTAACATTTGACATCGACCCAACATTAAATTTCAACATCAATACGTTACTTTTTATGTCTGTATGACATTACATTTCAACATCAATACCATATTACTTTTCAATGTCCAACCGACGTCACAATTCGACATCAATACGTTACATTTCGACGTCCATACGTCACTTTTCAACGTCCAAACGTCACATTTCCATGTCCATATGACGTCACATTTCGACATCTCCTCGATGTTACATTTTGATGTACATACAAAGTTACATTTCCATGTCTTCCTGACGTTATGGGAATAAGACATTACATTTTAATGTCAATCTGATGTTCCATGTCTGCACCGATAGGACGTTACATTTTGACATTGACCCTATGATTGATTTGGTTTCTGGTTTAACTAGATCTCTTTTTTTCTAATCCAATGTGTTTTATTATTCCATGTATAGTTATAATGAATAAGACTTTTTAGTACATCTATTTGACACAGCTAAGGAGTAAAATGGATAAATTAATGGGGATATACCTTCCATTTTGGTGATTAAAACTTTGCCAAATATAGAATGTTGCTTTGAAGCCAGCTTTTTAAAAGGTTTTGATTCTTTCTGATAACAGTTTGAATTTGTTACTTTCTCGGTCAGCTGCGTTGTTCCTGGTGATGACTGTGATATGCAACTTCCCTCCTAATTGGGGTACTATGAATTGAGGTTTGGTTACAGTCATGTATAGTCAAATCCTCACATTTTCTTGAATTGAAATACAATCATGAGGCCTCTGAAAATAATGAAATTGCACTTCAAGCAATTGTTATTTGGTCAGATTTTTAAAAACAATGTCGTAGCATGTAATGTAGCAATCCTTTCAAGCTGGTCATCTCTTTCATAGAGTTTTTCAGAGAGGATTTGAATTATGCTCTGTTGTACTTCAAGCAAAGTTGGTTCCCCTGAATCAGCTGAGGTAATATTCTTTGGTTTTTTTTGGCTGCTTGTTTTTAAGTTGGGGTACCTGGGCTGGACTCTCACTCCCCATCAGATAAAGACTTACAAGCAGATGAGTGGGTTTCAGTGATCCTTCTTTTGTCTTTGGTGTGATCAGTTTTCACGCACGTAACAATATCAAGCAAATCCTGAGTTGACCTTTTGTCCAGCAGTGCAAGCAGACAGAATTGCTGTATAAAAGTTCAGTCCTACATCTTGAACACTACCAAAAATAGATGTATATCAGTTCCTTACAAAAACAGAGAAAAAACTTCGGCTGTACAAACCGCACTTTCAAAGGTTGAATCCGATTTTTTTTTCACATCAAGATGTACTTCCACAAAACCCTACTTTCAATGATTTATTGCTAAACTTAATCAATACTGCACCTCAATGGAATATGTGAAGACCAACAAAGCGACAAAACTTTTCAGATTATTAAAGAAATGATTTTTATATTATTATTGTAAATGCAAACATTGCAATTATTGAACCCCTGACTTATTTGTTCAGTCACATTTTGTACATAAGATGCTGCCTATCCTGCCTCATAATTGTAAATAAAATAGTTAAAAAAATCCATCTCTCTGTGGCAGGTGCTACTGGTTGTGTTGAAAAGTAGTTGTCTATATGAAGCAGATCAGAGCTGTGGTCTCTCTCTCATTTACTTCTCTTCTCTCAGCAGTGGTGACCTGTGTGGGTTTGTGGAGCTGTCCAGTGGCAGTGGAGCCCACAGTGACTTGGTTGTTATTCTTTGTCTACTTTTTAGGTTTACCCTGATGGTCCATCGGCTTTGTACTTGCTTTAAATTGTTAATTTTCTGAATAAACCTTCATCACTTTTTCCTAATTTTCGTCAACCAGGATTTTTCAATTATTGTCAGTAACTTCATCCACTTTAACATATTTTGGTTCGTAACAACTATAGATTTTTTTTTACAGTGAAGATAACTTCAGGCACAAATCGAACCCTGGCCAGTCAAATCATACATGGGATTTTTCGTGGTTGCTTATCACTTTGCTAAACCAGCACAGAAGCTCAAGTTTTTCCATAAATCATATGTGCAGCACCAAGCCTGACCTCAAACCAATTGTTTTAAGTTTTGCCAACTTAAGTTAAGAAATGAGATCAACTGTAATGAAAACATTTAATAAAGAGAGATAAGATAGATACTTCAAAAAAGTTTAGAACACAACAGGAAAACTTCTTTAATTTGTTCTCGAAAATTGCATTTAATTCCAGCAATTTGGAGTTTTCAGCGTCATACTGTACCAGATCAATTAACTTATTATGTGATTACTTATCACAACTCAGCTGGTGTCCTTTTTCCATGTTAATCTCCACCCAAAATACTAAAAGCACATTTCAAATAAAGAATATTTTAAATTCCATATTACATTCAAATAGGGATATTTCACTTATGCTTGTGAACAATTTAAATAATTGTGCTTTAACTTGAGTGCAGTTATGTTGTAATAGGGTAAATTATGCTGGCCATCCTGAAAAACATTATGAACAACAGAATATATGAATAATATTTGCATTGAAAATTTGTCAACTACCTTGCTCTGTGTTTGTGCTCTGACTCTCTATTCACACAGTCACACCAAAAGAAAGAAAGAAAATTGTATTTCAGCAATTCTAATATGTTAAAAAGTACAGGTGTCCTCCACAATGTCAACAAAGAACAAACCACAAAAGCACTCGGAGAGCGCAGACCTCCGCCAAGCAGCACAGTCCCTAGATGGTGATCCGGATTAACACCAAAATTGAATCACTTCTTCCTTTTTCCATGCTGAACATCTCCTGAAAATTTAATCAAAATCCATCCATAACTTTTTGAGTTATTTTGTTCACAGACAGACAGACAGACAGACAAACAAACTCCTGAAAACATAACCTCCTTGGCGGAGTTAAATGTAAATATCAACTTTATTAAATGCATCCACCCATTATTGGTGGGGCAAATTTGATGTAACATTTAAAAACCTGATGTGTCTCTGTGTGTCACACACACACAAAAAAAAAATATGTACAATGCAGTGCAAGACAACAACCTCACACTCGTCAGTCTAGATGTGTTTTTATGTTACAAGCACTGAAGAACAGCGCAAGTGTTTTTTTGGCGACAACGCACATATAATTAAAACACTAGAGAAAACTGAAATTTGACTTGGGACATTTTGCAGCTTTGCAATAAAACAATGCATGTAAGTAATAAAATGTTGACCCAGCCACCTTTCACTTTATTGCTTATAGTCTTAAAGTGGAGAGAAAAATTACTTTCCCTGTACCTATTCTGTGTGTATTTGGGCATCTGTGTTAGTGAGTGTTGTGTTTTCTGAGGCAACAAAGCAATAATAGGACAGCCTCTGAAATGGTTATTCCATCAAGTCTGACCTTTCCACCAGCTCTCCTTTAAAACCTGACAGCCTCCTGCTCACAGCACACTCAGAGACAGAGGTTGTAGTTGATATGTGTGGTGGTGAGTTAAACATGTTGTCATGTGTATGGTGCCCATACTGATAGTCTGTTATTATTTACTATTTGTTTTGAATATGGATACATCACATCTGTCATCCTGCACACCACAAACAGACATGCACATCATTTTAAGAGTTTTATGGGCCATGGACTCCTTTGCCACGCGCGGATAAGGGAAAGAATGGCTCTTTACAAAGCCCGAGCCCCAAACAAGACACGCAGAACAATCAGAATTAATTTAAAGTGGAATGAACGTATAGATGATTGAGGAACTATTTAATTTAAAATAAAAAGAAACCAGCCACTTACTTCAGAATTAACTTTTATTCGGAATTATCATGGTCATTCGAAATTACAGGGTTCCTACAGCTCAAGCCAAGTTAAATTCAAGACTTTTTAAGACTTTTTTAAGGCCGTTTGAAATAAAATTTAAGACCAAGTCGACAACGAACCACAATTCAAACAAACAAACAAACAAACAAAAACACCACATGAATTACCTGGGTTAGAGGCAATTTTAACCCAATGTTTATTTTAAATAAAAGATCACTTTTTGCCTTCTTTTTAACCCAATTTTTACAACTTTATGCCTGTTTTGCCCCCATTCATCTTTTTTTGGCCACTGTAAGAACCATTTTTGGAATTTTTACATGGTTTTTGAAATTTAATTTCAAATTTAATTCCCAATTTTGCTGCCATAATCAATTTTCCTAAGCTACTTTCGGATTTTTTTGCCAATTTTTCCCATTTTTTTTTCTCTCTCCAGGCACTGTAGGTAGAACCAAGACATTTGTCTGCTCTGTAAGATCCGGGTGCAACCACATCACCGTTTTGTTAGTTCTGCTATTGTGATTACACGATGTTGCCATGACAGTAAATCTGTGAAATATTTTTGAAAAATAGATAAATGTTAATCTTTTTTTAGTTCAATCTAACATAAATCTTACTAATGTCAAGTTTTTAAGACTTTTGAAAATTGGATTTAAGACATTTTAATGCCAATTAAGGCCTTATTTTTAGAATTATGAATTCAATGCCTTTTAAGACTTTTCAAGGATCCGCGGGAACCCTGAATTAGGTGCTTACATGGTCATTTCAAATCTTTTAAAGAGGACTTAAGTTTTATTCATAATTAAAGGGTAATAAAGTTCTCATGAAAATGTGATAATTGACAAATTATTCACTCACTCATTCAAATAATGGAATTCAGGTGTTCTGATCACTTCAATAGCCACAAGTGCAAGTGCATCAAAAACCTAGACATGCAGGCTGTTTCTACGAATATTCGTAAAGAATGGGTCGCCCCCTCAGGAGCTCAGTGAATTCCAGCAAGAAGCCACCTGGGCAATAAGTCCAGTCATTAAATATCTTCACTAAGACATTCCTCAGTATACTGTTAGTGGTTTTAAAACAAAGTCACCTTCAGATTAGCCCACAAACAGTGTATAGAGAGCTTTGTGGAATGAGTTTCCATAACAAATATGAGTGATTTTGACTAAAGTGACAATAGTGTTCCTTGTACTGAGAATGCATGTGATGACTTTTATGAACACAAGTATACAAAAGAAGGAATTCTTCAAAACAAGATTCAGCAGAAGGAATCAATACACACATGTGGGAGAACACTTAGCCATAAGCAGTATCACAAAATAGAGCCAAAAAGAGACACACTGGAGGAAAAGTAAAACACAAAATTACAAAATAACCACTTGTCAACAGCGTGGTACCTTACAGGTGATCACAACTTGTCCTCCTTAAAGATACAATGCACTGGGAGCTCTTTCTGCCACATAAGTGACTTTTGTAAAGTACATGAACCAACCCAACTTAAAATATGCTGAAGTGTCCCTTTAAGAGCCTCTTTTGTTTAATGGTCTCTCTAAAAAATCTTTCTAGAGCTGCAAAACAAATTTCAATTCCATAATGCAGACAAAGCTGACAAAATAGTCCAAAACAATAAAGTGGATACATTGTAGGAAAGGTAGCTCATTTTTTACAGCCAGATGATGCAGAAACACTCCAGAATAACATGAATAATTTGAATATAATAATGTAAAGTAAGGAGTTTTTGCTTTATTTTTGTTTTGTTTGGCGAAGATCAGAGAGCAAACTGCTTGGGGCTTAAAATGCCACGGACGTCTCCAGAGTCGGTGAAGAACATAAAAATGTCTAAATCAGTCTAATGCAGCATAACAACACAACATAAGATAACTTCTGTAATCCGTGTTCTTAATAAATGTGTGCTTCTTATAAATGATTTGGTAAATGGTTACTTCTGTCTTTCACAAACATGTAGAGGGAAAAAACAGTTGCTGCTGGCTGTTTGGAAGCCGTTTCTGTCAAATTCATCAGATGCTGCAAAAGTTTTTCTCATGACTCGGTTATGTCAGACTTTCACATCTGTCCATGGTTGTTACTGCTTATACCACCATTATACTTTACCACAATAAAGAGAGACCTTATTGTAAATGTGATGATGTATCTCAAGGGGAAAAACTCTGATAGTTTTCTTTAGTAGAGAAAAATATGACAAGGACTGATTTGTAGTTCAGGCAACCATTAAGGTATCGCTATCATGAGGCATTTGTTCTCTTTGTCTCAGCCCACTTCTCCCTTTGAGTCTGGTTCTGCTCAAGATTTCTTGCCTGCCAAACAGAGAGATTTTTTGTTGCCAGTTGTGGCAAAGTGCTGCACTCATGGTGGATTCAAGTTGGGTCTGGAATAACAACAAAAATAAATGTATTTAAAAAAAGAGTATGGAATTGAATTACTCCTTTGTGCAGTGTCTTGAGATATGATTGATTACGATTTGGTGTGATTTCATTTGACATCATTCAATCTTCAACATGAGCGTTAACATCAGTTAATGTTTTTTGTAAATTATGTCAATAAACAAGATAATTCATTGAGAGCAGGTTTTAGCAACCTTTCTGATAAAGGGATTTTTACTTACATTTGAAGCTGGATTGTATGTGGTACTTGACATTGGTCAGTGAAGTGGCTGAAAGGGCTCACGGCAGCACTGTGCCTTAAGGGATGCCTAGACTACCAGTAAGGTACTCTGTTGTTAGTGGGTGCATTTATTTTGTGTAATTGTGTGAATTTTTGTTAAATCCAGCCACAAAACTTTGTTGAAACAAACATACATTCACCTGAAATGTAGGTGAAATAGGTAAACTGAAGATACACAAAAATATGATTTTTTTTTTACTATTATTATTATTCTAGGTAAGGTTTTTTCTAAAGTTTTCAAAGATTTTTTTATGTTTCATAGTTTTTATTTGTTTAAAAAAACACAAAAATGTAGTTTGTAAAATGTATTCAAATGTATTTTCTAAGGTTTTTAAAATTTTAATGATGTTTTGGGTTTTTTGAGTGTTTAGGTGTTTTTTAGTGTTATTTTCTAAAAGTTTTTAAGTCAGTAGTTTTTTAGGTGTTTATTTTTTACAGTTTTTTGGGGGTGTTTTTTAGCGTGGTTAAAGTTTTTTAGGTGTTTTTGTGTATTTTTCTGAAGGATTCTTGTAGGTGTTTTTTTTTTTTTTCAATTTTTTTTTTTTAAGGAAATAGAGGGAAGGCGGTCTGAGGGGCTGGAGGTTACTCGCTCAGCTGGTCATCAGCTGAAGAGGAAGCAGAAGTGTCTCTTCCAAAGAACCTTCTGAACCTCTTAGTAAAAGAAGAATTGATGTTCCTCAGAGCCTCTGCCAGCCGACTCTTCAGGTTCCTGATCCTCTCTGTGAATTTGCCAGAACACTTAGCTCCCTGGTTCTCCAACTCCTCCAGCATCAGCTTGGTGGTGTTGATGGCCTCAGTGAGGAGCGTCCTCTCCTGCTCCCACCCCCGCTGCTGGTTCTTCAGTTCCTTGTCGGCCTGCTTCAGGGCTATCCTCATTATGGAGGTTTCCTCAAGGAGCTCAGATTTCTCCTCCCCCCACTGGCTTTTCTAGCTGACCAGGTTGTTTTTGGTCTTGGCTAGTTCCTCCTGTAGTTTGGAGGTCTCTCCTTCATACTCAGCCAGGATGTGAAGCTTTTCTACCTGCCAGTTTGACTTCATTTTTTGCTGGTCTTTCCAGGCCTGGCTCAGACAGGCTTCTACGCTGGAGACCTTCCTCTCGTGTTCTGCCTGCAGACTAATTTATCCTCCTCCCATGGCTTTTCTGGATGACCAGGTCATATTTGGTCTTAGCCAGTTCCTCCTGTAGTTTGGAGGTGAGTCCTTCATACTCAGCCTGGATGTGAAGCTTTTCTTGCTGCCAGTTGTTCTGCATTTTCTGCTGATCTCCCCAGGCCTGGCTCAGACTGGCTTCTATGCTGGAAATCTCCCTCTTGTGTTCCGCTTGCAGACTAGTTTTCTCCTCCTCCAGCTGGTTTTCGAGCTTCTTGATGGTGGCGAAAGCCTGATCCAGGGCGATCTTATGTTTGGCCCTCTCATCTGTCTGAGTGATCAAGAAGTGAACCCTTTCTTTGGTCCACTCACACTTCTGCAAGTGGAGATCTTTTTTTAATTTTATCAGTTCCTGGGCCATCTTGCTAGCTTTCTCCATCTGCTCCTCGAGGAGCATAGATGATTTCCCTTTTCCCTGCTGTCTTTTGCTCTCAAGTTCCTCTTTGGCCTGGCTAAGATCTGCCTTTAGCTTGTAGGACTCAGCTTGGAGGTTGGACTTTTCCTCTTCCCATAGCCGAGTCTTGCTCTCAAGGTCCTTTTTGGCCTGGCTAAGATCTGCCTTAAAAGTTGTATTCTCTGAGGTCAGGGCTGTGATGGACTCCTCAGCCTGATGATTGGATCCTCTTTCCTTCACCACCTGTTTTTTAAGGCTTTCTTGGTCCACATTTGCCTCATGGAGATCCTTAGGCAGCGTTTGGATCTCCTTAAGGAAGAGGTCTCTGTCATGTTCAAACTTCTTTGCCTGCCACTGCAGATCAGTCTCAAGCCTGTAATTGTCCTCTTTGAGCAGTTGGACCAGGTCAGGGGTTAGATCAGTAAAGTCCTCTTTACTGTCTCTCTCACTGACCACAGCATTGGTGTTGTCAAGATCTGATTCCTGTTTGTACTCAGGTGAATCTGCTGTTTTCTTCTCACCATTCTCCTGCTTATGTTTTGGCTCTTCACAACCTGTGGCTCTTCCTGAGTCTCTTCAGGTTGATGGGGCACCAGTCTCATATCCTTGGCCTTCTGAGCATTGTCCTCTTGCTGAGGGGTCTTTGGCTGAGGGGCCTTTGGCTGAATCATCCCAGCTTTGTTCTTCTGCTGGTTTTTCTTTTTTTTGCTTGGACAGTTTTGGCTCCTCAACAACCTGTTGCTCTTTCTGAGTCTCTTCAGGCTGATGGGGCAACAGTCTCATATCCTTGGCCTTCTCAGCGTTGTCCTCTTGCTGAGGGGCCTTTGGCTGAATCATTCCAGCTCTTTTCTTCTTCTGGTTTTTCTTCTTTTGCTGGGAGTGTTTCAGCTCCTCAACAACATGTGGCTCTTTCTGAGTCTCTTCAGGCTGATAGGGCAACAGTCTCATATCCTTGGCCTCCTTTACGCTGTCCTCTTGCTGAGGGTTCTTTGGCTGAATCATTCCAGCTCTGTTCTTCTGCTGGCTTTTCTTTTTTTGCTGAGACAATTTTGGCTCCTCAACAGCCTGTGGCTCTTTCTGAGTCTCTGCAGGCTGATGTTTCTCCTGTTTCCCAACAAACACTGGTCCAGGCTTAACCTTGGACACTGATTTAGGTGAGTTCTGCTGGGTCTTTTTGGCACACAACATTTGAGCCAATGTGCGCTTCACAGAGGACTGTGAAAATGAACTCACAAGAGAGTGCTCTGTAATATTCTTGGCCTTCTCTGTGTTGTTCTCTGACTGAGGGGCCTTCGTGGTCTTTGGCTGATGGACTTCTGGCCGAGGGGCCTGTGTGGTGTTAAACACAGGGCGTTTCCTTGGCCAGTCGAAGCCCATATCTCTGTAGTCGATGTCGTCTTCATCGTAGAACCCAGCCGGGACTCCAGTCACTGCATGGCTTGGGTGCCACTTGGACGGCTCATTGTTCAGAATGATGCCAGCTCTGTTCTTCTTTTTCCTGTTCTTCTTTGTTTTCGGTGCAGGTGGGTCGATTTTAAGGATAAAAGTCGACATTTTGCTCCAAAACGGTGTAAATTACCAATGCTCCAAATGCTCTGTTTCACACTGAACACTTGATTGAGTGAGGGTGACTTCAGTCCAGAGCTGAGGCAGTTTTATCCCTGATGAGTGTCTTTGGTGTCACATCAGAGACAGAACACGTCATTTCAGAACTTTTTCCAAATGTTTGAATCTTATTCACCCTCTGCCAGGTCTCAGATTGGTTCACCAACCAGCCAGGTAACATCTGTGTTGTTTTATTTTAATTCAATATGGGAGTTTTTGACTTCAACATTAGAAATGAATAAAAGTTGTTGGTTCAGTACAAATAAAATGACGTTGTGGTTGTAAAATATTACATTAATGACAATTATAAGAAAGTAGAGATATATTCAAAATAACAGAAATGATTAATTAGGATGAATTAAATGAGTAGATTTATGACTGTTTAGTTAGAAAATAGAGATAATATGTCAGTTGTAACTTTGATGGACAGAAATACACTAAATTGGCTACGGTTACATGATGTTTTTAATTTGGAATTCATTATTCAGAATTAATTAATTAGGAATTCAAGTTTTCTTCTTCGTGTTTACATGGAAATAACAATTCAAAATAGAGGTTTACGTGGAAATCATGTTTATTCACCTTTATTCAAGGCCTGGGGGTTAGGAATGGTTCTGATTGGACAGGGGGTGGACGTAACGTAGAGGCGTATTTATGTCTACCGGAAGCAAATTTCCAGTTCAGCGTCTCCAGCGTCTGTGTCGGGAAACCTCGTCTAACTGTGCGTTCACACCAAAAGAGGCAAAAGCGGCCAAAGCGGCCAGCACGCCCGAGAAAGCGGACATCGGCCAAAGCGGCCAAATATTTCAGCCGCTTTGGCCGCTCGTCACTTTACTGACGTCAACGTAAAATCTTGCTTGTCATTTAAAGGAGCCGCGCAGCGGACTTCTTCACAGCAGCAGCTGCTTGATGTTGTTCAACTTCAGCTTAAAACATAGCATGAACATAACGCAAAATCACCATCTAATCAGTCACGAGCGGATTGACAGGCAGGAAGCAATTTACAAAGGAGAGAATATTGATTCATCCACGACATAAAACTTTACAGTTTTGAAATATACTAAAATCCTGTGGTGGTAAGGAGCGCGTATTTGCACAGTGTGTGTTCGTGTGTGTGTGTGTGACATACTCTTCTGTCTCTCCCTCATCTTCCCTGCTCTCCTCGCCCTCCACAGGACCTTCATCAAGGTTGGAGGTGGAAGGACGCTCCTCCAAGAATGGGTCCAAAAAACCCATCACGGAGGCATACCGCCACACACGGCCCACACCTCCAGCAGACCCACTTCTCCTCCTGTCTTTCTCTCTCCTCTTCTCCTTCCTGTAGTGGTCCCTCAGACCTATCCATTTTTTTCTGCATTCTTCCGCTAATGGACAGAGAACACAAGCATTTTTGCTCTTTTTAAATGGCACTTCGTTTTCAAATTCTGCTGATAAAATGCTTTGTTGTGCAGTGTGTCATCCAGGACTCGAGACGCCGGAACTAGGAACCGAAGTTACATGCGTTGTCCTTTAGGGCCCGCTAAGTCGAAGGACATCTCTACTCTGATTGGTTGCCACTGTTTGCCGCGTCATAGCTAATTACCATAAAGTTGAGCAAAGCTCAACTTCAACTTCTCATCTGGTTCCGCTTTAGCTGCTTTAGCCGCTCAGGACGCTTTGGCCGCTCAGGACGCCGGGCTCTCATTGAAAATGTATTAACTTCCGGCGTCGGTGCCGCTTTAGCCGCCTTTGCCTCTTTTGGTGTGAACGCACAGTAACTTGGACGCTGCAACTTTTAAAGAGTCTGCATCTTAATACTTTTGTCCATCCACTCTTTCATGATTTCCAAATCTCTGTAATTGTCTCAACTCAAGTCCAGCGCCTACTTCGGGCAGCAATCCTGTTTCCATCAGCATTTCGTGCGTCATCGTGACAGGACAAGGAAACTAGAACACGAGACAATTTCTCCCAAAGCTTTGCTATGGGGGAGAGTGACTCGTTGCAAAGCCCGAGCCCCAAATTAACTTTGTCAACTTACAAACAAAAAGCTAAAGCAGTGTCCAGACCTTATCCTGCAAGACAGATTCAGTATCACTCATGCACCAAATTAAGCAAAACTCATTCACTCCCTCTAAGCCAAATAAATGTTACTGACAAAAAAGATCATCCCTGTGCAGAGTGCTCATGAATGCATGAACCATTTCAACCAAAATGGTTTTATAGTTTTCTGAAACAGGCTGTGATCGAGTTCATAACTGCTGGTAAATTAGGTCTTTAACAGTATGTAGAGACCTCAGTCAGCCTTAAGAGGACATTGAGGAAACTGAAGCTATTTGCACTTCTGCACGGGTTTAATTTTTCAACACCAAGGCTTTATCATTCTGGATAAATGTGGTAAAGTGCTCCAGAGTGAAGCAGGGGTTAGCGCTGTATGTTTCTGGTTTGGATCCTGATTGGCCCTGTCGAAGTGGAGTTTGAATGTTCTTCCTGTTGAACATGTGGCTATTCTTATGGTCTTAGGACAAGCTTATGGGGTGCTTTTAATTTGCTTGCAGATGTGAGAGTAATTGCTTGTTTGTCTTTGTATGCCAGTCCAGTGGTTGGCATACAGAGCCACAGGACTGACTGGCAGCCAGTCCAAGGTGTACACATTTACTGTCTCAAAGACAGCAATAATAGACCCCCTGGACAAATAAAGTTATATGATCACTGCAATTAAAGAGTCCTGCAATCAAAACACTTAACGTGTTTTACATGTCAACTCTGTGTGACTAAGTACTTCTATGCACAAGACAAAATGGTACACGACAACTAGACTGATCCCTCTTCCCCCTCTTTACAGCACCAGTAGCTGCCTGAAATAGCTCTTTCCCTTGACCCCCTGCATGGACATACCAGTATGTTGTCATATTATTTTGTCTGCTGTCTAAGTCCATTGAATCAGAGTGCAAAGCACAGTGCAGAGCATTTACTGTAGAATGAGTACAAAGTCACTGACAACATGGCCCAGAGCAGCGCCAAACTGACCAATTGCCACTGTGCAGACTGGACCATTATGGGGAGGGGGCCTTGAAGTGACAGCAGCCCCAACAGAGCATCTCATACAGATTAAGGCCCCATCCACACGAAGACAAACCGAGGTCTTAACGCATACGTTTTTTGCAGAATCTGCATATCATCCATACGAAGACAGTGTTTTGGGGGTCTGTAAACGATCATTTTTGAAACCAGGTTCCAGAATGGAAAGATTTTGAAATGCCGTATACGCAGCTCCGTGATTACTGGCTCTCTGCAAGTTTTCAGATACGCTTACGTCATGGTTTCATATCTTCATTGACACGCATGCGCCACACGCGGCAACGACAACAACAATGGCGGCGTACATGAAGCATATGTGTTGATGAAGCTAGTGACCCTACTATCCCTGTTCCAGCAAAATCTTCTTCTCAATCACCACCGAGTTAAACAAACAATTATCGAGGACACATTACGCCACTTTATGATCACTTTATCACAATCTCTGTTTACAACTTCTGCTGCGGGTGTGCATGCCCACTGTGTTTCTGCTTGTTTCCGTCATTTCGTTACAGCGCCCCAAGAATGCTGGCATGTGTTTTATGCATTAATGCTTTGATGCGTATCGAGTGCATTCGTATAGACGCACACATTTTCTGAGACACCTTCATCTTTATGACGATCGTTTTGGAAACTGTTCCGCGTTTTGTCTTCGTGTGGATGGGGCCTAAGAATACAGTTACATCAAGAGTATTCTCATATGATGTTTATCCAGCATTCTTTTTACTCATTGAGAGTTTCTGAAAATTTGTAACAATGTGGCCCTCAGGCTGGGAAAAATGGTTTTATGTGGCCCTCCTGGTAATTAAAGTTGCCCACCCCTGGTCGAATGTGAGCAAAATATTTTATTTGACCTTTTAGGTATTGCAGAGGGCTGAGTAAAAGAGGCTGTGGTCCACAGTTGGTCCCCAGGCCATAGTTTGGGCACTCCTGATTTAGTGAAGGCACAATACACTCTGTTGAGCCCCTGTCTTTGCTAAGTAGAAGCCACTACCTGTGATCCCTTCAATGATGCCAGCTTTATTAATGCCATAAAAACTAATCACAATGTAGATGTTACTAAAGTTACCAAACATGCATCACAGACGTTTGTGTGGATCTTTTGAGAGCCAAGTTTATATTCACAAAATCGGAGCTACAGAATCTAGAAAAAACTTGAACTGTCGATATTGCCACTGTCCTGCAGCTTTCACACCATGAATTGCTAAGGTAGAAAACATTCACATCTGGTCAGTAAACAGAAAAGATCATGTAAAATCTGTGCAGGATGGAAAATTCTTTTTACCAGTTGATTTAGGGTCTTTATTAACTTTCATAAATGTATCTAAGATGTTAAAAGGTGAAGATGGATCATATTATTGTTGGAATATTTACAAACTACTGCGACTGTCAAAAATCGAATTTTTTAATGTATTTATCATGTCTTCAGAAGCTTGCTCTAAGTGGAACAACTGTCAGCATTGGCAATAAAAAATAGGTCGATAATATTTATTTTATGTAATAAAAGCAATATTATTGTGCAAGTGTACAAAGTGGCTCTGAAGCTGCTGACTGAGCAGGGAAGTGGTTTGTGACTAACTGTGCTGTTGTAAGGCCATGTCCTTTTGGCAGACAAACATCACATATACGCACATTCATGAAAGTACAAATCCAAACACATGAGCTTGAGTTGCAACAGATTTCGGAAGCAAGGAAAGGAGAAGGAAATGTAAAATAAAAACATTGTTTTTGAAACACTCAAAGACCCTCTGCCTCCTCCTTCTGTTTTTCTTTCCCTGAGTGTCAGTCATTCGTAGAAAGTGTCCATTGTCTCCTCCTGTCCTCTTCCTTTCGCTGATAATGAGTAACTGTTCAGTGTCAACAAGAGCACCCAGAGACCTTCACTCTCAGTGTGAACAAGTGTGTGCACAGACACACTAAATCAGGGCAGCGTTGTCTGGATAGGAAAATACCGTGGCTGTGTGCAGACATGTAAACTTTCATGTAAACAACTTATTGTTTTGGTTTTGGCTTTTTTTTTCGTACTTACCTTCCTGAGTAACTTCAGAAAAGGATTAAGCAGTCTGATTCTCTGGTTTTGGAGTAATTGTGTGTGTGTGTTATTCCACTATTTTGCAGCAGAGGGCAGTATGGAGTTGTTAAATAGAGGTCAGGCACTGACGTTTTTCTGAAAATCTGATTTGCCAAAACAAGATAGGAAAGTATCCATTAACAGCAAACTACTTGAATTTTCAATGTTCTGTGAAATTATGGCTTTATTCACTTTCTACTATGTTGATTGATTTTTAATACAAGGGTGCAAGATAGTAAAGAATATTTGTCCTTTACTTAATCACAATTTAGACAGTGTTCTACCTTTCTTTATTTTTTTCTTATTGCATACCACCTACATTCATCCGTCTGTCTGTCAGTCCATCCATTTATCCTTTTTCGACATTGCCTTATCATTTTTTAGGGTTGCAAGGGGGCTACACCCTCTCAGCTGGCATTGGACACTGGACACCCCGGACCACCATACACGTACAAGGATGTCATGCAGAGGCAATCATGTACTCACACTTACACCAAAGAACAAAGAGTCACCAGTTGACCGAATAAGATTTCTTTGGTTTAGGGTAGGAAACCAGAGAAAACTGATAAATGCACAGAGAGAACATGCAAACTCCACACAGAAAAGCCAAACCAGATCAGGGAGTCAATACAGCAGCAATTTGAAGCAGCTTTTCCTCATGTGGCACCACCATGCAGTCATATACTGCCTACACATGTTTTTTAATATGTTTAAGTATGATCTGTGGACATTTTAGTTTAGTTACATACTTTTGACAAGGCTGCTTCTATAGCCTGTTTGACTGTGTGAATATTGTACATCTTTCAGCTACAAACGACCTGCAGAAGGTAACAGTGGTCAACACACAATTTATCTTAATACTTTCTCAAACGAATTCAACCAAATGCATTAATGCATAATAAGGCAGAACAGCACTATAAGAGACCAAAATTGCACGAAATCTTGTTTAAAAATAGCACTGCATAAGGAAAACAAACTTATTAAGTTCAAATTTCTGTTTACTTTAGGACAGTGTTTTGCCTCCCCTTGATTTAAATGTAAGAAAGTACATTTCTGTGTGATCTGTAAGATGAGTAAATGAAATCCCTCCTTTCGATGTTATATCATACGCGAGTAAGTCAGTGTTATATTCCCCAGATTTGTGTTCTGTATCTCAGGAAGATAAACTACATCACAATATTTATCAATCTTTTTATGCTTAATGTCTTCCAGGTCCATTTGTGTGCATGATCAGTTTGATTCCAGCTTTTGTTTTAAAAGAAACAAAAGATACTTGTGACCTAATGACAGGTTAAGTGCATGTGATAAGAGTCTCAAACCATTATGTCCTTTTACTGGTTTCACCAACTCCACCGTATAGACTAATGAGAAGCAAAAAGAGGGCACTACACCAGGGTTATCAACTGGGAACTGCCCTCCTCACTGGTCCCGTTTACATGGGTCAAAAAATCCTATTTACAATCAGATTGAAAGGTCAATTAGATTAGAAATGTCTCCAACCGATTTTGTGCCACATTCTAAGTTCACTGTTCCAAAACGATTGGGTCCATGTGCCTGATTTTTATGGCGCTGGATAGTTAGCCAATCTGATTCACCCTGATCTGATTGTAAGAGGTCTATGCTGATTGATTATCTGCTTCGTGCTTCATGTAAACGGCTGAGTGGAGCGGATTGGGTTGATAGAGAGGATTGTTCAACCTGTGCAGGCGCTCCGTAGTACGTAAGAGGCACGTAGTGACGTACGCAGAGCATGCCCAAACAAACATGGCGAACAAACAGAAGAACTGGATGGTGGAGGAAACAAACTTTTTAATAGAAACCCTGCAAGAGTTAAAAATTGTCGATGTAACTGTAACCATAACACAATAAGCGTCCCCAACAAAATACAACATGGATCCATATTTCTAGAGGTAAACAGGAAGCAGGAAGTGCACCTCTTCTTCGCTTACACATTTGCAGGTAGTGGCAGAGTGACCTTCTGCGCATGTCAAAAAAACCCTAATTCAATCGGATTCAGCTGGGGCCATGCAAACGCGGATTGTACGTGGATCTCTTTACTCAAAGTTCATGTATACAGATCGAATCAGATTCACTTAATCAGGTAGATTTCAATCACATGAAGGAAAACTACCTATGTAAACGGGGCCACTGTCTCCACAATGAAGCTGGACAGTGAGCCCCAGCTTCCCAGAGTCACCCCACACTCACCATTCACCATATAATGCAAAGGTCTCCTTCATTTTACTCTCAGACAGCCCCTGTCAACATCGCTACCTTCAACAAACACAGACTCCTTATTTGCAACTCCCAGCTATTGACAGTGTTGATTCTATCTACTCAGTCACATGGCCTCTTAAAGCTCCTATAATCAAAATATAAGTCTTCCCCGGTCAACATGTCACATAAAGGGAGAACACATAAAAAACACTCTGTCAGATAGAGTTGTACGCACTACATCCCCTTACTGCAATATTTTTATAAGGGAAGAGGAGAAGAGAGGGAAAAGTAAATTGAAAAATCAGGAAGAGAACAGTACCTTAGAACCCAAGTAAGAAATGGATTGGGCCTAGGATTACTTCTGACACATTTGGCTTTATGAATTATCTCCCACTACTTAGTGATGATGGGTCATGAAAGATGTTAGAGCAGGGAAGCCAAAGCCAAAATGAGAAGCCCATTTGTGCTGTAGTTAACTCCTGATAAGCTTGGCAGAGGAAAAGTTGGGCAAAAACATGGGAGGTGGAGGTAGGGTGAAGATTGGAGATTTCTCTTCTTATGATCCAAGGATACAGGTCTTTTTGGAGGAGTGTGTGTGTGTGTGTTGGGAGGGTATGGTGTGTATAAAGTGCGTATGCATGCTGGCAGAGTCCAAGTGCATTGGCTCCACTGCTGTGTAAACCACCCTGTGACTGTGTCAGAACTCTTGGGCACGGGCTGAGGAGAAGAGGTAGGCAAAAGTGATTTAATGTAGCATGAAAACAAAGTTACATTACATTATTAGTTATTACAAACTGAGGGCGGAGAAAAGGCTGTTATGGCAGTTACTGTGTTGATACCCCCAAAAAATGTATGTAGGGCAAAGGTCAAGTGAAGATTGCTGAACTGGACTTAAGTGGAGGAAAGTGGAAAGCTGTTAAAAAAAAAAAAAAAAAAAAAAAAAGAGAGAGAGGAAACATAGGAAAGAGGAGGGAAAGGAAGGCAGAGAGCATAGGCCGGTTCACTGGAAGTCCATCCACAAAACAAGAAAACTTCCTGTGTTAACTCACTCTTCCTACAATCATGTTGCTATTCAATCCCAGCAGTCACACTCACCGCCGGCCATGGCCATAGAAATTCTTCCCCCTCTTCAGACACTTCAGCTGAGCTCTATTTATCAGGTCTGATTACAGAGGCATTTTAATCTTTGATGTTTTATTTAATACATGGCCTCCAACCATGAGTCAGAGCTAAATATAAACATAGTTTAGGTGGAGGCTCATGACATTTTTGTGCTGAAGGTTGCAGAGAAATTCTGTCAGGCTGAGTCAGACTGAGGGTCTGAATCACAGCAGAGCTCAGGACTTGACATAAAACTGCAGCCATGGAAGGACCGCTTCCTCTACTGAAAGAACCTTTACTAAGTGGAACAGTGTAACTAGCCAAAAGTACTTAATGCCAAATAGAAATCATAGTTGAATGGTGTTCATTATGCCCTCAGTTTCTTATAAGTTGTTTGATTGTCCTGTCAAAATAATTGACGGGAGGGTCACGCCTCCGTAACACCAACTGATACAATGCGTCTCACCTACCGCCAAGAGACATTTCTGAGGAAGGCTAGAGTTTCCAACGAAACATGTCAAGGCACGTGAAAAAATACATGTCTGAGATAAAAGAAAAAAGAAAACTATTCAAACAGCAATCATGTTTAAGATTCCTTGGTAAATTTTAGCACAGTGGATGGCTTCATACAATAGAAAAAAGACCCTTTGATGATTATATGATGAAATAATCGGTTAGTGTGGTCAGTTAAGACAATTTTTATATTGTGAAGAAGTTTTGATGGACTGCAATGTGGCAACATGAACCCAAAATAGAATTTTTCTCAATTATTTTTTTCCTTCTCATTGCATTGGCATCAGTATATGTTACAGGGCAATTAAACTTTAAAAATAAAAAATGATGTTTAAAGACATGAAAACTATGTAAGAATTAAAAGCAGGTATTCTGCTATTCAAAGAGAAATAGAATGGAGGAATTTTAATGCTATGTCGTGATACATCTTTTTCAATGACTCCCCAATAATACCTATGAAATGAATGAGATGCGTTATAAACAACAGAAGGAAGCACTATTTTCTTACGTAGTTTCATATCCATGATATTGTGAATTTCCAACTTATGGTTAATCTGAACTGACAAATGTGAGTTTTCATAAATTACCATAGACAGATGCACGAATTCAAATTACATTAAATTACATTTATGACGAAGATCTATAAAACTTACCTGTGAATTGTAGTGATGTAAACCCAAAGAAATAGGCTACAACTAATTTAAAATATCTGAAGTTCAAGCTATATAAACCTCAAGCCCACTACTGTGATTCTTTGTATTTAGGTTTATAACAGTGTAAGTATATGTTAGATTGTAACATAAAAAAAACATCAACTCAAATAAAAAACTAGCACTACAACCATGCAGTTTTCTGACAGTGTAAGATATACAATTAAAGAAGTGCTGAATCGTGCATCGACTGAACATATGGCTTGCTAACCCTGGACTTTGACCTTCTGCCACCAAAATGTAATTACTTTGTTGTCACGTTAAAGGGGACATTTGAGCAAAGTTTGACAAAAATCACTCAAATAATTTCTTCAAGTTTGCAAGCAAGGTGTGAGCATGCCACCTAATGACCCTTGGCTTTTGGCCTAGATGCCTCTGATTAATATGATCAGTTCATCTTCCAGTCAGAGAAGACAAATGTGCAAAGCTGGAAAGAAATCTCTTGGACCTTTCTAGAGTCATTTCTTTTGTAGAAAAAGGATGGTTGAGATTTTTTTAAACTTTTTCCTATATTCTCCAAAATCCATTGAGTTGATTTTTGTGTCAAAGAGGGCATTTTTGCAAATATTGAGAAACTCCCCTCAATATTGTTGAGATATTACATCAACAAGAATGTGTTTACAAGCATATGATGATATGAGACCCATGACCTTGACATGGACTTATACCCTTTAAAGGCCAAAAAGGCCATCAGAGAGTGAGAGGGGACATATGCACAGATAGATGAGAATTCCTAATATGTGAGTGTGTAGGTGACACAATGACGCAACAAGTTAGCGCCTCACAACAAGACGGTTGCCAGTTTCAACAGCCAGTTGCTGTGCAGGGCCTTCATTTGAGGAGTTTGAATGTTTTCCGTGTCCCTGTGTAGACTTTCTTCTTGTAATCAAGTTTCCCCCCAATCGACTGCTCATTAGGATTGGTTACTCTAAGGCTGCGTTTACACGGGGCCAAATACGGGCAAATCCGAAAAGTTTTCATTGCGTTTTGGCCTTGCGTTTAGATGGAAACTCTTTGTGTTTTGTCGGAAAACGGTAACTTTTGAAAACAGGCTCCAGAGTGGAAAGTTTTGAATACGCTCTCCATTCAGCTCCGAGTAAATCTGAATCATCATGTGTCTTTGTGCGCCCACTCGCCATCGTTGTTTGTGAAAAGTTTTTCTTCTTTGTACGTGTATTGTAGCAGCGCTGCCTCTCTGCAGACCTACACCACCATCTGTCGAACTGGCATGCACACTGCAGTGGATTTATTCATTTCAGCATGTCCATCTGAACGCAGATCGACTTTTAAAATGCAAAGGAAAAATCTTTGCGTTTTTAAGTCAGGAGTGTCCGTGTAAACGTAGCCTAACTTGACCGTAGGCCCCAGTGATCCTGGACGTACAGAGAATTCAGATAATGGAAGCATGGATGGATATCAATGAGTGCACATTTTTAACAGTTTTTAACAGGATATCTCAAAAAGTTATTGATGGATTTTGATGAAACTTTGATGAAATGTTGGTCACGGCACCAGGAAAAACTGATCACATTTTGTAGTGATCTGAATCTGGATATCAATCCAGGAATCTTTTAAAGGATTTGTTAACAATGCTAGAGAGGGCAGTTATCTACTTTTTTGGCAATTATTTGCCAGACAGGTTTAGAAATGCCTTGGCAGAGGTTTGGTTCTTGGTTTTATACTGAGAGGCACAAAATCAATCAACCTTATGAGCCACTGGAGTTTTCCTGGTCAGAACCTCAAACAGAACTAGACTCACTGGTATATGGCCATCTGCCATGACTGGGCGGGCTCAGAAAGTGAGATAAAGATAAAAAAAGAGACTGACAGGGACAGCCAGACATACACGCTGGAATAAAGACAAGTCATATATAGTAACAGTAATAGGTGAGTGAGTGTGAGGAATAATGTCCCTCTGCCAAGGAGAACTTCACCGGATGCTTCTCTCTCTCCAGTTGTTTTTCCAGTGGCTGTTTATTTACCAAAGAAAACAGGATGCAATGTCCAACTTCAGGCTGAAGAAACATCTTACCTCACACTTTGTGCAATATTAACAACCAAATCTTCATCCACACTATGTGCCTGGGAGTGTGTGTGAGTGTGCTTGTGAGTGTCGGGGCACTGCCTGGTCCCAGATAATCCTCTTCTTTAAAACGCCAGAATTTCACACATGAGTGGCTCTGATTCCTTCCCTGCACTCGATCAGACACACACACTCGAAGACACATGCACTCACGCTTCAGACACGCTCTCCAGAACTGTTACACATTTATGACAGTCCGACTTTTGCCCTGCTGTCTGAAATGTCAGCAACATGTACTGAATAAGTGACTTAATGAAGCATTCACCTGTCATAACATAACATCCTTTTGTTTCCTGCTCAATTTTTTCTTTACTTTTAAGTCTCAAAGTTCTTCCAATGTCCTGTTGAGGTTAGTTGTACAGTATATAGAGGAATGCCCATTGAGTCCCAAATACAAATATACTTTTTCACAGCAGAGAAACACTTCAACAGTCTTGTGCAACAATGATTTTGGTTTCCATTCCTCTTCCTTTTTTCTGGTTAAAGAAGACTGGGGATTTTGTACTTGTCTTATATAAGAACCACAAAAGGCCAAATAAAATTATAAAGAAAGAAGTATCTTAAGGGGTAACGGCCAAAAGTGATATAAGCCTGTGTAAGAATCTGGTCGGCAATCCCAGGTCCTGCACCAAAAATTGAGCCAGTGATTGACTTTCAACCTGATCAAAAGTGTAATTAAATGTAAATGATTTTACACAGAAATAAAAAATCAGTTTTGGAGGTTTGCTGATTGCAGCCAACGTATCTTAACTAGACAATAACGTTTTCTGTGTGCTACTCCTTCTAAAGTGAGGTCTGAAGTTGGGCCACCTTAGTCAAAATAGTATTGACATGGCACTGCATACAAAGCTATCAAAGCTAAAAGGTTTTCAACACGAAGTTTTTATAGTAAAACAAAGAGCAACAAGAAAATTGAATAAGATGTCTAAATTATTATTTAAGTTATTAATAGAAGTCTTGCTTCAATGCGTTGATATTGTCTATGACAGTAAAAGGTTCCACAAAATATTTTATAAATATATGCCAATACAAAAAATGACTTGTAAAAAACTATGTAGCCTAACTTCAGTGAAGCAGGATCTTGTTCACTGCTGGTAAGAAATTTCTAAAGATTTAAAGGGAATTTGACTGGCATTAGGAACCGACTATGACTAAATTCCACAAAATTATGATTCCACATGATGAGAGTAACAGTTGTTCAGCACTGGCAGATTTACTGAGCAGACCAGAAGTCTATCCATCATGGAAATTAATTTCCATTGTTTGTAATTCTGATAGCCTCTTCCCGACCTCCTGTCTGTCTCAGCTTTCCTGCCGCTCTTTCCTTTTCTCCACATTCTTCCACACTCTCTCCAGTCAGTGGGTAGTGTTTTTAAAAGAAGGGGGGAGGCGGGCTAACTACTTATAACTCCTCCTCCTTGTGGGTGAACGCAGGGGGCAGGAAGAAAGGAGGGAGAAAGACAATAGAGTTTAATCACTCATGTGGTTTTGAGTTGTTGGTGAGCCAAGTTGCACGCGTGGAGAGAGAGAGAGGGAAAAAAAACTGAAGAAAAACTGAAAGGAGGAAGGTTAAGAGCAAGAGAGTAACACCTCTGAGGAAAGACCAAACAGCCCAAGGAGGAGAGATATTATCCAGAAATCAGCAAAAGGAAAGCTGAAGCGATCCTAGACCCTCATCTTCTTCTTGAAGACCTCCCAGTTCCAGATTTCCCCAGCTTCTTCATCCAAGCTGAGGTCCAAACAGGAGTATGCTCTGGCCTCCCCATCCTCCATGGTGGTCAGCATGATCTCCCACTACCCTCTGGCCACCCTGCTACCTTGGCCCACCTCGCCCCACTACAACACCTGTCCTGATCTGGACTGCACCCTGCTGCTGGAGGGGGAAGGCGGTGTCTCCCTGCAGAGGTACCAGCCTCGTTCCTCGGAGAGCAGCCCACGCCACTGGGTAAGTGTACATCAGAATATACATATATATTCTAATGGTCTCTGTTCCTGCTTATTGACATCAGCTACTTTTATCAACTCCTTGTTACATTGACATGATACCTGCTAATGTTTATTTTATTGATATGATCAGTTTTTTTTTAGCATGAATGTTTCTTTTTGATCCATGCTGTTGCCTTATTACCTGGCATGGAAGGTTTGCTGCTGTGGACCTATATCAAATTGATACCTCTCTTTTCTTTTATTTGTAATTATTGTTTACTTGGAATGTTTAGATTTGAGAAAAATAATCCATTATCATACATGGTTATTTATGAAATTTCACATACTGTTACCATCATTATTGGCATGGTCAGCCAGCTACTGCTGATCCATTAGACTCTGCCTGTTCGGATCACCTCTCCTTCTCAGTTTCATTTTGTTAAGTTTAATATTGAATGGTAAGTTCATTATCATGCATGGCTCTCCCCTCAAATACCACCCTTACTGTTAACATAATGACTGGAATGGACATCCTACTGCTGTGGACCCACTTGCCTTTTAACTGCTATGACTGCTTTAATGTATTTATTGTAATTATTCATTTATTTATATGAAAATGATCACTCTTTTGTCATACTTTTGTTTTTATTGTTATTATGTAATGGATGGCCTGAAGCTGTGGACCAACCCAATCCAATCCACTCCATTTGTACAGCACATTTTAACGTCTTCAAAGTGCTGTGCATAGAATCATAAAAAATCATCAAACAAACAATTCCATATAAGAACCCAGACATAGATGATGAGTCCCCTTTTCCATTGTCAGTGTGGATATTAATGTTGATTGGGGGGATACTCCTATCTTTATACAAGGTCATTCCTGCCAAAATTATCGCTTTGTAATTTGTCACTTTGCCACTATTTATATGGACGACCTGCTGCTCTAGACCCACTTAACAGTAATCACAGTAATAACCTCCATTTTTATAGTCTTAACACTATATAATATTGGTAAAATTTGAATGATTAGGCTATTATCATACAAGCTCTTCTGATATATATATAACACTCCATCATTATTGCCATGGATCACATGGATCAAATTGCAACAATTGCCTCCAATTTCCCCTGACACAGCTGCTTTTATTCCAACAAGAACCATCAGTTTCTTTTCATACATGATTGTTCTGCTTAAACTGGCGCTGATACCATCATTACTGACAAAGATGGCTGCATGCTGTTGACCTTTCACTGTATTTGCTCATTGTTGCTTTGTGCTGTGTTCATTGTAGCCCTCTGTTTTGGCTTTGGAAATAGTATAACAAAGAGTATAGCCCAGACCAGTGGTGGTGGAGTGATTTGAGATGACTTTTGTTATGAATTGGCGCCATACAGGCAGAGATTGGGGGATAAGAATGGAAAGATTTCGTGGAAGCACAGGTACTCCTGCTGTTGCTAAATAGTCTGGCAGATGTTGTCTGGCCTTCCTATTGTTTTGTGTTTTGAGATTCGAGGATGGGAACCAGCAATGTAACAGAAAGTGTTTGGAGCTCACCAAGAATGAAAACTTAAGCATGAGCCAGAGATTAGCCATGTTCGTGACTCCTCCGCAGTCTGTTTGTTGGTGTATATGAGAAACAGGGGAAGGCGAGAGCGAAGGAAAACTGTGCAGTGTTTTTGCACATTCTGTGTGTTTGCATGAGAGATTTGTGGGTATTTAATTACACCTTAGGAGTAAATCACAGCAAATCTTACAGTTTTTTTTTAGACTCAGCAGTTTTGGCCCTTGTTTCAATCACATGGATATCAAACTGTTAGTTACACCTTCTGCACAGGGGTAGTTTGAGTCATTTGGAGGCCACAGGTGGAGACAATACAAAGCCCTTTCACATTTCTTTAAAGCAGATATAGCGAGAAGTGAAAAATATTCTAAAGAATTTCTTTCTCTTTAAAAAGCACCATATAATGAACACACAGCTACTTGATTTACACAATTTGATCAAGAGGTTCAAACTCACTGTAGGTGATGCCATGATTGTAACTACAGGGGCCAATATTGAATCACAATACCAGCATTTTCTTTTCATAAATGATCAAGAAAAAGCATCAGGGCCACATCATATGTATTACTCTAAAGACTTTGGGAATTTTTAACTGTTTTGGGAATTTTTCAGATACTGTCTGTGACTGAAGTAAATTAAAGTTATATTTTTGCTCATCAGTACAAGCTACAAACAAACACAGCTTCTTGAAACTATAACATTAAGAGTAAAAAGATATCATGCTACTACAGAACTACAACATAGCCGATCAACCAAGCTTATCGCTTATATCTCAAACTTATAGTTGTTTAGGTAAGTTTTCTCCTTATGTATTGTGATCAAGGATGTGTTCATGGTTGACTATCTACAATTGTTCATCGGATGATCATCTGAGGTCCCCTGCCATTTTTGTAGTCCTTGGTAGCAGTTTGTTAGCAACTGTCTAATTAAAATACTGAATAAAGCTTTAAAATTCACAAGAGGGGTAATTCCCGACTAATTTCATCTAGTAGAAACAGAGCATAAAATCTTGTTTGTAAGTTTCACCATGGACTTTACTTCAGGCATTTAAAAAAATAAAAATAAAAATCTAATTGTTTGGGGATGCAGCCCAAAGCAGGAGGCAACTTTAAGACCATGAAGCTAAAAGTGCTTAACTGCAATCTCACTTTATTACTCTAAACACTACTTTGCGAATATCTTTCAGCCATTGGGTGCCCGAGGGCTCAGGTAGCCACCTCCCTCTGCCTACTGATGAAACTGGAAATGATTATTAGTTGTGCACAAAACACTGATGAACACAATTGTAGATTTCTAACTTGGTTTTATTTCTTGTTGTGGATCAATGCTTTCAAAGATGGAAAATAATAACACTTTGAAAAATATATTTGTTTCAATTGATACTGCATAATAACTCAAGTAATCATTCATTTCAGTAACAGATAGAAGGGGGGAGCTCAATGGCACAGAAGGTAGAGCATGTGCCTCACAGCAAGAAGATTGTTGGTTTGATACCTGTGTGGGTTCTCTTTGAGACTCCTGCTTCCTCTTACAGACCAAAACATGCTCATTAGGTTGATTGGTGACTCCAAATTACCCTGAGGCATGAGTGTAAGAATGGTTGTCTGCCTGCCACTGTGGCCCTGTGATCCACTGGTGACCGGTTCAGGGTGTAGCCTGTCTCTCACCCAATGCAGCAGGGTTAGGCTACAACCATAGACAATGGATGGATGGAAGTTCAATAAAGGACTTGTGAAAATTTGGGGGGATTTTATGGCTTTTCCTTCCTTAATTGTAAAGGCGAAGATAGTAGATGGACTTGGAAAGTAGAGATAAAGAGATGGGTCAATGTGCAGCGAAAGGGCTGGACTTGAAACCCAGACTGCCCACAAGGATTACAACCTT
This sequence comes from Scarus forsteni, assembly GCA_036419115.1. NCBI lineage: Eukaryota > Metazoa > Chordata > Actinopteri > Labriformes > Labridae > Scarus > Scarus forsteni. The sequence continues at coordinate 15,579,999 of JAZDUH010000136.1, forward strand.
GGTATATGGGGAGGGTACATAACCTGCCAAAGTACCCGCACCCACATTTGATACAGATTTTGAGTGACTTACCAAACACTGTAACCAAAACATCATCAAGGATGAACACTTCTTTCAGTTCCTTAGTTTGGCTATGACTACTTGAAGTTTGTGCAACAAGTCTGAACTCATATAATGCAATAATGCAAACTGAACAGCAACCTTTGGCTGACGAGAGGACAGCTGACCTCTTATGACAGTAATTCACACTGTAACTACCGCTTACTGGTCACTGAGTGTGCGTTTTAGTGTGTGTGAGAGAGCACGACTTTGCTGACTGGTCAGAGTTCACAGGAAAGCCATGACTCACTTGACTTTAGAAAAACCCAAAAACAGCTTCAAGTATATGTAAGTCAAGAAACCAGAGAGTGTCTAGAACTTTGCTGAGATTACTCACGTCAGTGTGAGAGTGTGTGTGTTTATTTACCTCCCTTTAATTCGCCCGTGAGGTCGCATTCCTCATAACAGTGTGATTACCAGTAAAGCAGCGGAGGATTATTCCAGCTTAGTTTACAGCTAATTGTTTGCATGTGCGCACTTGTGGTATTGAGGCTGAACTGGAAACTGGTGTTAACACTCAGCACGTTTAGGTTTAAAAGGGTTGAGGGACTGAGGTCAAGAAACCAGGCCGCTGGAGTGTCCTCAAGTGAGAAATTGAACCCCTACTTTCCTTGAATATTGTAATAAAAGCAAAAGAAGACAAATCAAAAGTAGTTTTTTTTCTGATTACATAAAACACACCATATCTATTACCAGCTGATAGATGACCATCCCTTCCAACTAAACCTTAATATCAGAACTTTTTGACCTTACTAACAACTTAGCAGCCACAAGTCGTAATATGAACGTCAAAACATGAAAAATGTAGGAGGTCTTTACATTTGCATACAATGAAGAAAGTTGAATTGTGATGTTATTGTAGTCAAAAATGGCTTCTAAAACCTAAATGTCTAAAAAAGCAGAAATTTTGATGGAGTCTGCCTTCACATATCAGGGTAAGCAGGGGAAACAACTTGCAATGTACTGCTATGAAAAGTAAAACATTGAACATGAAAGAATTGTTAGTATATTTAAAACTGTTAATGTTATACTGCAATAAGTTGCTATGATGCTTGTGTAAGGAAAAAAATCAGAATTTCTGCTCTGATATGAAACTATAACTAGGCTATTGCTTGACTCTGCTGTGCATGTAAACATACTGATTAAGCCCCACCACTAGAGCTCATTCAACCCTGATGTGATTCTTGCCCAAATCTCAATAGCTCAAATGATTTTTTAAAAGTTTGTTAATAAGTTTGTCAAAATGATGTGGACAGGGCCTCAATACCAAGTTTACAAGCCTGTACCTGTAATGGAGTCAGCTAAGATGCTTCTCCCACCTCCAATGACTGAGTTCAATGAAAAGTACCATGAACATTTGTGTTGATGTTTTAAGATTTAACTTTTACACTTAATTCAAATATTAATTTGGCCAAGGTACAGCTGAAAAAAAGAGAAATGAACATAAAAATACTATAACATCGAACAATTCATTGTTAAAAAAGTAGATTGAAATTATTAAGCTACTCAAATGTGTTCTTGTACTCATATCTTGGTCAGTCACCAGCAGTCTCAAGCAGAAAAAAGAAGTGTATCAGGGCACAAGTTATCGACCCTAAAAGGCCCCCTTAGCTGCCTTTGTCCTGCCTTCTGCCTTCTAATGAAACAGGAATTTTTAAAAAAGGGACAAAAGCTATTACAAATTGCCTTGTCTGTAACGATTGATTTTAAATCTCATCAGGCCACACAATATATGGATTTAGTGACTACAGTAAAAATGCTGTGACATGCTGGTAGCATCTGTATTTTGGATGCAGATTCCTTTTTTTATTAAATTTTTTTTAACAAGATTTCAGGCCCCCTTCCCTACAACTCCCACGCCGTGAACTATTGCAGAAGGGTTAGGAGATGATCGCCCTCCGTGCTGCCTGTCTGACATCCCGGCTGACGTGTCCCCCAATCTAGCAGTGCCATTTCCTCCAATTGTTTGAAAGGCCAAAAGCCTGAAGGTTAGCTCGCAGATGCTGACACTCTCTGAATGCTCATGCCCATCTGAGGCTCAGCTTACATGCACCCCTTTCAAGTGTCAAAAAACGATCCTTGTGACTGTTTCTTTCTGTACTGAGTTGTTATTGTACCGGATAGTTTGGCAAAAGGGCAGTAATGACGATTATAAAAAAGGCTTTAAGCTTCCAGTAAAGTTATGCAAGAAGAACCAAGCAAGCTTAATGGGAATCAAAGAACTTACAGTGAAATTGGTTTGTTTATATAAGAAGATGATTTAACATCTGATTTTGCAAATCAAAAAAAGGGGAAAAAAAGTGAAGTTGATCCAAAATCTCTCAAAAACAATAGAACATCAGCTGGCTCACACTCTTTGAAAGCACTTGCTCAGGTGTTTGTTACTGTATGGCTATGATGTAACCTATTCCCTACCAGCTTGTGGTTATGAAACCATGTCACTCATAAATGCAGTAATTAGACTGATAAGGTGTCTGCGAACATTCTGCTGTGTGGTCAGATGACTGTAGGGTCCACAGTTCAGGTCAGAGACAAGAAGGTAGTGCTGAGGTGTCACTCATAATCTGCAGTCCACTGCGGACGAGGAGACGCAGACAAGATCACAAAATCACTCACACATAAGGCGGAGAGGTGGACAGAGCAACCAAATAAAATAGAAAAACAGCTGCTTTCACATTTTTATGGTGCAAGATTTGTCAAAAGGAAAATCAAAGGACTACACTTGGCTTTGACCAAATGACAATCTCAGGAAGAGTAAACCAAGGAAGATGCATCAGTGTAAAATATGCATTTCTTCCAGTGTCCACTAGAGGCTGGCTGTGAAAACCATAGACTGCCTGTTCAGTTTCAAAATCATCATTTTACACCAGATATTAACCTTTTAACAGTACAAAAACTGGTTTAGTCTCTCTAGCTCTGTGATTTTTAAACATCCTCATCTCACTGCACACCTAAGCCAAAATCTCAATGCACGCCACAATCATATGAATGTAAAATTGCCTCTTTAAAGGGATACACCAACTTTTTTTCTCTTTCCCTGATTTGCCTCACTCTCAAGGTCATGAGAAGCAGATAGACACCATTTTCAACTGTGTGTGCAGTAACAATGAAAGACTCACAAAGTTCGCCCACAAGTGATTGACGTAGCTAAAACACTGGGGGTCAGTGAGTAGTATTAGCCTGCCCCTGCCTACAGTCATCAGATAAACTGTTCAGCAACTCTGTGTGCTTGTGTGGCTCATGTGCTTGTTGTGACTTGTTTCTTTTATCACTTTATGCTACATTATCTATTGACTAAGATTAGCACTTTATGTAATTTTCAAAAGAAAAAAACTAAACCACAGGGAGCATGCGCAAGCCACCGTGGACGTGGTTGCTGACCTTCTTATAGGCATTCCACGGTGGTTTGGACATGTGAGTAATGTTGGAATTGTGTTATTTATTTGCTTAACAGTCAAGCCAGATTACTGGCTAAATGAGCATGTTTTTAAAGGGGCATAACAATTCAGCTAGCCTCTACACATTTTTGACTGCTACTTGATTAGCTGAAGTAAGCTGGACGGTAAATGTCCAATATGGACCCAGCAACTGTTGAACCTCTTTATAAGCGACCACGCTGAGATCAGATGCATACTCCATACAGTCTTGAAGCACTGACTGTTATGTTTACAGTCATCACACACAAGTAAAAAGAGGATTATTATCCCTGACAATGGTCGTCACCATGTGAAAAATCAATCTCCTCTTTACTTTCTTTCAGTGTAGAAACAGGCAAAAAATGCTATTATTTACAACGACCAAACATGTGCATAGCTCAGTTCAACAAACAGTTTTGGTCCCACTGGTACATGAGTTTGTTAACTCATGGTACTGTGGTGTGGATTTTTAAAATTATGATAGATAACAAATAAATAGAGGCATGAGTGGCATACAGGTCAGTTCATTCTTCAGAGATAAACATTACTATATTTTCTATTACTCATTAAATAGAATAAATATTACATATTTTCAATTGTGATATCTTCTTTGACATTTATTCTAATGGGGATTTCTTGGCCTGGAGCAAGCCTCTTGTGGAAACACAAGGAACTGCAGTTTTTTGTGCTCATGTGTTGGCTCCATTTTTATCATTGGAGGTTGCAGTTTGGTTTGAACTCAGTTGTCCTAAATTATGACCAATAGATTTTCACATCTGAATGATTTATACAGCTGCATGTGAAAAGGCACTTTTCTAAACACTTCCGTCAGTAAAAGTTAAATATGATTTAAGCCACGGACCAATCAATAAAAACTCCAGCAGAGAATACCAGCCTCCATCACCTAACACCAGTTGGCCTTCAATACCCAGCAGAGCAGTTCAATAACCTCAGTGGGTCATTTGCTGGAAATGCAGAAGTGACTTTTAAAGAGGGAAAACAGGGACAAAGGAAGAACAGGAGGTTTAGGGGAGGCAGTTCTGATGATGTGCGTGTTTTCCATTGAAAAAAGCGGTAAGAGCTGAGTTAGCACTCCTCCTTCCTCTTTATGCACTTTTTTGAAGAGAGAAGTGCACGTTTCAGGCAGATGCTCTCTGACGTCTCAGTGTTTCCATGTGCAAAGTTTACATCGCTGCTTGTTTTGCATTTTTTGTGGTCAGTGGTTCAAGTTGGTTTTGCCAAGACTTGTCCTTTTGTGTTTACCTGTAAATCAATATGTAGCAAAACCCATAGCTAAATGTTTTTTACTGAATATAATACTGAGGTTTCATCTCAGTCATTTTCTTTGAAGAAATACTAAGCACAAAGCCTGGTACATTTTTGATCAACAAAAACGCCATAATGTCGACATATAAATACAAATTAATGGATACAGTATATAAAAATACTGTAAATAAATACATTATTATGTTCCTTGACTAATCTAGAATCAGCAAAAAATCCTACTTAAGTATAGCTGTTATCTTACCCTATATGTTGATAATATGCTATCATACTTTTAAAAAGTCAAGATGGCCTCTCTTCCAGCTCTAAAATCAACAATAACTGGATATGATGAGTAAAATGTCTGTATAAAGTACGACTGGAGGAGCACTGAGGTCATGGATCAATCTAGAAACCTCAAACAATATGAGAAACACTTGAAGGACGATAATTTGCTCCTGACCTGTCATCCCTGTTCTCTCTTTATTCTCAAATTGCACAATTTACAAAGCACCAGACTTCTCTTTCTCCTAAAACCCACTTCCCTGTCATCCTTTTGTTCAGTCCACCTCTTAAGATCTTGTTTACACTCTCTGTGTGTCAAGTTGTCTCCCTGCCTTCGGCTATGCTGGGTATCGTATTGTGATTTTGGGCCTAATTAGGTCACATAATAGAACTGGTGTGAAAAGTCAATATTGTGGGTATTGTCTCCACCCCAGTGGGACGACCCCACAGGAGCATCCCACTCAACTGGAGCAGAAACTCATTGTGCCATATGGACAGGGTGTGTTGTTGGGGTAGAGCTGATGTGTGTGTTTGGTGTTTGGAAGGCGGGTCAATTGGAGTAAGGAGGCCATGTGTGCAGCAGCAGAACTGACTTTGATTTGGTTTTGGGTTTGTTTTTTAAACTGTGGCAGCTTTAAAGTGTGCGTGCAGTTTATGTGTGTGTGACTGCCCCCTCTACACACACTCTTTAAGATCTCTATTCCTTTTCCCGCTCTAGCAGGGTTTGCAGCATTAGCCCGGACACATGACTGGGATCAAGCTGACGTTGTGGTGTGTGTTTTAGCGTGTGTGAGAGAAAGGAGTGTGTGTGTGAGGGTGAAGCTGATGGTTGCTGAGGGATGTCAGTTATTAATAAATGCAGTCAGCACTCACACTCTCTGTATGTCAGCAGATTACAGAGTATAACAACTCTTTTAAGGTCAAACACCAACATACACAAAGACATTTTTACTTTAGAGCAAGAAATGCATCCTGTATTTGTCTACATGTGATAGCAGGGTATTTTTATGTTTATTGGTTTAGAGCAATGACTGCTTTAAATTGGTGTGGGATATGGGGTTGTGTGTGATAGTGTTGTTGACAGACAAATTGAGACACAAAAAATTTAAAATGTGTATTTTACATAATATCTGAACTTTGATCAGCTATACTATAAAACTATTAAGAGTGGATTTCACTTATATCATGAGTGTACATAATATATGCTTTAATTTACATACCTATTTATCTGATGTAAATTAAATAATTTTCTCGGGTTCTGAGGTTAGTTTTTATTGACATCAGCGCCCTTGTTGATGCACTTTACACAGTAGCCTTAATTGATACTATTATCAGTGTCTTATCACCAATACTATTGTCATCTTTCTACAACTGTACTCCTCAAAACAAGTTTGGAAATACTATTCATTATTACATTATATAAACAATGCATTAATACAGTTAAATGTGTGGGAAGTGCTGTGAAAAATGAGCCAAAGTCCCCTCTTTCCCAGAGGAAAGCCCGCTGTTCCCCAGTGAAGCAAAGGTTGAGAACTGACTATCTCATCTTCCTGGGACGACCACTTCATGGTAAATCTCACAGAACTTGGTCTTAAATTTGGAAATGATTTCAGGGCTGTCACCAAATAATACTGCCATTCTGCATACCAGAAGACCAGCTTCCAGTTGCAGGGGAATTTGGCATATTCCTTTAGGACCCTAACCTCATGGTAAACTGTGTCATTTATTTCAACAATGCAAAATCTTTACCTCCATGTAAAGGTGATTAATCAGGCTTTATAACATTATAATAGATAATAATAGTTGTTATTACCTCCACCAAGGAGGTTATGTTTTCAGGAGAGTTTGTTTGTCTGTCTGTGAACAAAATAAATCAAAAAGTTATGGATGGATTTTGATGAAGTTATCAGGAAATGTTCAGCATGGGAAAAGGAAGAAGTGATTCAATTTTGGCGTTGATCCGGATCACCGTCTGGATCCAGGAATTGTTCAAAGGATTCTTTATCATTGGGAGATAGGGAACTGTGCTGCTTGGCAAAGGTCTGCGCTCTCCGAGTGCTTTTCTATTTATTAAAGGGGACAAATGGTCTTTGTGAATTATGTTTCAAAAGTTGATAAAAATGGTATAATGCCTCCCTTACAGAACTCACACAACTGAAATAAAGTTATTTTAAGTGATCAATAGCCCAAATCTAAGACATTTGACAATGAAGTCCCAGGTCTGATTGATCAAAAGTGAACAAACATTTTATCAGAGTTTATGTTATTAGATTTTGTTTATGTTGCTCATCATTGTATCTCTATTGTAATGAAAAGGACAATCAGAAAGCATTTGAAGCTATTTTGTTAATTATAAAGTATACTCTGTATTAAATCAAAACTGTGCAGTTGTGACCACTCACTGCCTGCTGCATGTCTCTACATTACTTTCATAATCTTGAGGTCTATGTTATTGCCGCAGCCTGGATTGTTTTTGTTCTCCAGTACATCAACTGCCTCTTTTCACAGCTTTTTTGATATGCGTTGCTCTGTACGCCACTGACGCAGTTTCATTTCCTACACCACACACCTCACACTTCTTAAATTTAAATCAAGTGACAGAAAGCCATAATTTCTTCTGGTCAGAGCGATCTTATAAAACAATCACCACAAAAAATACTTGTTGTGATTTTGCACTCTCCGTCATCGGTGTGCAGTGTACCTTGAGGTTCTCTGGAGTGAATTTAAGTTGCCACCAGCGTGTAACCAGCTTTGTTGATAGTGTGTTGTTTTTCTTGTCTATGTAACAACTTGAGGGGTAGTATGTCCCTGTTGGGCAACAGATGGTCCATCTCTCATTAGCAGGAGGTCAGACAGACAACCAATCCAGTCCAGACTGATTCATTCAAGGCTTAGCGAGGCTTAGATCTAGTGGGGGTCAGATTTGGGGCCCCAGAAAGAGGGTCTGTGTGCTTATGTGTGTGTGTGTGTGTATTCAGACTTCTCTTATTTATCTCTTACATGAATAGACACCTAAGAGCACCTCAGTCGCTCTTTAACAAACTCCATATGAAGCCTGTTAATGGGAAATAAAGCAGATTTTCTTATAAACATGTCTGTTGAAGAATGAGACACGGCGGATTTGTTGTTAATAAAAAGCGACTCCTCCTTAAAGGCTGTCTCGGTTTGCAGGGTCAGCTGTGTTTAATGTAGAGTGAGCAGAGGGAGTTGGGGGTGGGGGGGTGTCTGACAGCGGCTCTGGACTTTACTGGAAACTAATGATGTCACCCATCCAGAGAAAATGAGGGAGAGGGCGAGAGCTCAACAACAATGGATGTGAGGGGAGCAGAGACATGACATAAGAGAAGAGGGAGAGTGAGGAGACAGGGCTGAAATGTCTGAACAATGGGTTCACTTAAGAGACAGAGAGAGAGCAGCAGCAGAGAGACAGAGGACGAGAAGATGCAGCTGTTGGTTATATATGAGACCTGATATGTCCTTTTATCCTTTAGGTTTTACTGACGCCTCGGCAGGAGGAAACTGATGCATTTGAATGATGCTGATCTCAGTTTGTTTGTTGAGATGGTCTGACTAAAACTAGACTAAAAATCTGAGCCAATATGTCAGTTCAACTGCAATACTCAAACCATGTGAGCATAACTCAATGAACTTTAAATTTTAACAATATTTGTGGCTTCAAGGAAATGAATTCATGTTGGCAGCACTTCATATGATTTTTAAACCATATTCAGTTTTTAAAAATGGGTCTGATTGCTGATGTATGGACAGTTTTAATGTGCTCATGATTTCACTTTTTGGGTCTTAAATGTTTTTTTTTGCTGTCCGGTTGTGCGCACCATTTGATTTTGGAGGGTGAAGTGTCCTAGTTGTCACTGGAAATGCCCCCTTTGACTCAAATTTTTACTCAGGAAGTCAGACGAGCCTCAGGTACCCCAAATTTACCCACTTATAACTGGAACACATTGACCTGGGATTTGATGTGTATCCCCATCTGATCAAGGTGAAGCCCTTGAGTCCTCCTGTTTTGGCATGTCACCCTCAATAGACTTGCCAGTCCTACACCCTACTATTATTTTCTCTGCACTTCAAACCCATTGGCTGAGCAGAAAGCCCAGTGCAAAGCAGAGCTGGCAGAATGAACCCAGAGTCATTGACAACATGGTGCTGAAATCACCAATAAACAACAAAGCAGACCAGTCAGTCAATCAGAGAAGACTTGGGATATGTTGGGAAGGGAAGCCTTAAAGTCTCAGGAGCTTTAACAAAGCTCTAGCAGTCATCAAAAATAAATATATGAACCAGAGTTCAGGCAAAATAACAGCTCTTTAGCTTATTATTAAAACATTATAGATCTTTGAACATTTTCATTAGACCACGCATTTCTAAATCACATCATCCGAGATAGAAATAGCCCAAACACCGAATCAATTTGGTCTACAGCATTTTCAAAAACAAGTTAAGTGTGACATCAGATAGGGCAGTACGCCTATATTTCATTCTCCCCCACACTTCAAGTATTCAAGCTTGCTGAACTTTTTTCTGTGATGAGCAACAGTAAGTCAAGGCAGAGTTCACTTATGACTGATAAATATCCGTCCTCTGTGCTGCAGCAGCACATGATGCACGGCTTTGATAGCCTTGTATGAAGAGGTGCATGCTGTTCATGCTGTTACTCATAAATAGATTACATTTTTAATTCTGTAAAACAGCAAAGAAGCTGATGTGCTGCTTTAAATAAACGTAAATGATAGCCTGAGCTTTCTCTTATCCAGTGCTAAATGTCAGAACAATATGAGTGAAATCTGGATTACACAACAGACTAACTGTGTTTATGTTTGTGAGCTGCAATGAAAATCAGTATCTAATAAACATTCTCTTCAGCTTTCTTTCTTTACAGCCAGAGAAAAAACAGATAAAAGTATTATCGTAGTGAGTGCTGGAAGGAGAATAATACAGGTTTGAATGAACAGTGTGCAAATGTATTCATGTTATAACCATTTTTAATGTACAGAGCTGTAAAGCTGTCTATTTTTCTGCTGTTTGGGACATCTTTGGTTGGTAATAAAATGAGGCAGCCTGAGGAGCATCCAAAAGTAATTTGCCAACCTTGCTAAACAGCTGGATTTGCCAGATTTTATGGTTATCATGATGTAGAAAACTGTCCCAAAATGCGAAGTTGAACATTTTGAGACAGCTTGAAATGTACAAAACAATCAACATCCTGAAAATTTGAGGAAGAGTGGGTCAGTTGTGACCACAAGAAGTGTATGTGATCTAACACTTGTTCAGTCACCACTCATTTTTTTTAAAGATTCCTTCCTTTACAAGAAGTCATAAAATGGTGATCTTAGCTTTTAATTGGAGAGAGAGAAGAACACTGTGTCCAGTCTAATGGTGAGCTTGACCAAGCAGACGAAACAATTCATAATTGAACAAACCAGGAACTTCCTTATGAATATGGACCAGAGTTCAAATAAAATAACAGAAATGCTTTTTCATTTTCAGAATAAAGCTGCAATTTTGACTCATGAATAAAATTAATAATAAATAACTCCCATATTATGGAGGTGAAGCAGCCTATTTGTTCCCAAGATTTGTTAAGTTGCATTTCCACCAAGCAGGCTGGATCAGCTCAGCTTGGTATGGTATGTATTTACTGGTGTTTCCACTGTCAGATAAGGGAAATAGTAACCAAATAACCAGCCCATGTTGTCCCCCTTTTTGGCACCCCTCTCAAGAGGTGTCAAGAATTCAAAATCAATCTTAAAAGGGTGGAGCTAAAGTGCTGCAATCTTTTCATTGGTCACAAACATCTTCAATTACCATGCGACAGCAGCAAAAACAAAAACCTCACCATGTTCGAATTAGTCATGAATTTAGCTATTTTATTTACTGCTATTATTGTAAGGAATATCTGCTGGAATACACGCTGGAAGTCATCCATTGTTTCCCTTTGTTTACATCACACTCTACTTCAGACAGTTCCACTGTGTTTGGCTGCTGTGATGTCATGCATTAGCAATGCTTACGTGACCCTCTCCTCCCAACTAACATCCCTGCTGGAAAGGAAGGTGAAGGCAGAGCTGGCAGTGGGGATGCAAACAAGATCAGGGTTTACCGCTCCAAACTTTGCCAAACTGAACTGAACCAAACCAGACCACTCAGTGGAAAAGAGGCATTAGCCTCTGAAGGAAATGTTTTTCCAAGCCTGTGTGGTCTTTCGGCGGTAGCAGTTTCAAGATCAGACAGACGAGAGGAGCAAAAAAGTTGACATATTTTTACCTGGGTGAGAGTTAGGTTCCTGTCCTTCATTAATTGCTCTTTTAATCCATAAACTGATGCTTTGTCCACCAGCAGAGCAGTTTTCCCTGTTGGTCTTGACAAGCCTGAAAAAAGAAAAATTGTCATCACTAAGCTCCTGTGAGGAGTTTAATGATGATTTTAACACCCTGAGTAAACAAAGCATCATTTCATGCCTCTCTGCTGCTCCTGTTCTTAGCTAAAGGATGTAGTTACTTATGGATAAAAAAGCACACCTTTCTTTGTTTTGATGGTTGGTCTTTACCATACAATAAATAAAATGTAAAACTGTTCTTTGGACTTTTAACCCCGGTAATCTCAACCAGCATTTGAGTAAATTTACAATAGAGACTGGTTTTGTTGCTGATGGCCCATTGTTGTTTTATATGCTACAAAGAGCCATCAGTATATTTTATATTGTTATATAACCAGTAAAATCTCCTCACAAAGGCTTTACTGAGTGCCATATCACTACTCAGCTCTTAAAAGCCCTTGACAAATCTACTTTTATACTGTATTAAACTTTGAGTTATACTAGATCTTCTCAACCTTGCACTGTAAATCCAAACCTCTCTGCCCTCACCCCCACCTCCTTGTTGCTCACAAAACCTCTGCTGACTCTGGATAAACACATGCAGTTTATGAACTCTGCCCTCTGCTGGGCAGTATGCTCTGGAAACACAAACCTACTGACCACACACAAACATACTGTGAAAAGACTGAACAAACAAGGGTTGAGCATGAATGTCCTGACACGTTTAGTTCTGATTTAAGATTTCATATTCTGTTTTGTACTTCCCACTGTTGGGTTCGGCTCCAGTCACAGCTGATACTCCTCTAAGTGGTCAAAATGACATCTCTACTTGTTTTGTTGACTCGTTTCCAGCAGAGCATCAGCACAGCATCTCTTTCCGGTCTTAAGAGATGAAATCAATCTTTCTTTGGGAGTGTGATATGATGGTGTTGCATCATGCTCGTCTTGTAGACGGCATGGATCTTCTCACTTTCTGGCTGTGCTGTGAACTCTCTCACTCCCACTCTGTCTCTGCATCTCACACTCACAGACAAGATAATGTGCTTTCAGTTTAATCTACAAAGAGTCCCTCACTTTCTCTGATGCACAACCTCTCTTATCTTGGATGTAAACACTGAGATGTCACACATGTTGCACAAGACAGCTCCCTTTTGTTTTGCTCTGTTTCTTCTGCATCATAACCCCCCACCCTTTTTAAGTCTCTCCTCTCCCCTCCGACATATTAGTCACATTTATGACTCTGCTCCAGGCCAGAGAGGCTCCCCCTCCTCAACCAGTCAGGTATGAGGACAGCAGGCCTCGCTGGAGTCAGGAGGCTGGAGGCAGGAAGTGGGAGATTTCCTGGAATGTGTGTTTTTTCCCCACACTGGTGCAATAACAGTGCGAGCGGGCGCTCCTCCTGTTTTTGTCCCCTCTCTTTCTGTACTGTTGCTCCCTGTTCAGACGTCGTGGAACAGGGAGAAGAGGGTACTTGGGATGTTTAATAATAGCTGGAACTCATGATGACAAAATGCTGTGTCCTCGTCAAGGGCTTTCCTAAGTGTTCTTACGTCATTAGTCTTCAGAGAGAGGGGAAAAGGTGCTATCGGGATTGGCCTTGTTTACCTTGCACTGATACTTGAACTGTATTCATGCAAAGGTCATACATGTACGAGTGGTTATGCATTTACTCTGTACTTCGCATGAGTATTTCCACTTTATCAGGGCTGGTCTGGTCATTGGGAGCCCCAAGACAAAATGAATATAAGAAGAAGTTTGAAGAACAGAAACTTTCAATTAAGAGATTCATACCAGTGCTGTTTGAATTGCACTTTATCTGTGACATTTTACCAAGATGGTAAAATGGCAAAGTGAAGTTCCCTTTTTTAACTCACTTGCTCCAAACATATCCATACACTGTCCATACTTTAGACATTATCACAATACTTGTTTGAAAGTTTTGGTATAATTTAGGAAAATAGATATTCTTTTAAATTAATTTGCTTTAATTAGGGATGAAATTGCCCAAACATGTCTGCCATTTAGTTTATACCTGACAGATTTTGCCAGCCTGTTTGTTCAATTTAGACAGTCAACATGAATTAGTGAACCTTCCATATAAATTTAATATCTAAACTCAGAGTCTGTCATTAGTCAGCTCCGTCTTGCAAAAGCATCAAGCTGACACATTTGATCAGTCATTTCAAAATGTTGTCTATGAGTGTGGTACAAATAAATGATAGATATGAGAAACAGTTCATTTCATATGTAAGGCTTAGAATTTGCCCAAAATATTCTCACCCAAAAAGAGTGGGACCACCGTCTAAATTTCACAAATAGACCAGTAATCTCAAAATGAGAACAAATTACCCAAAAAAAGGCTAAATGGTTTGGAGAAGATGATTTGAAAACACAAAGAACTGCACCGATTTAAAGGAAAAGTTCGGTTTCTACAGCTTTCACATTGTTTATAGAATGAAGTAGAACAATATACTCACCCAGAAGGCTTTCCTGATGCAAACAGTGCTTCGGGAGATATTTAGATCCAAAATCGAGCGGCAGACATCTGAACTGGAAACTTTCTTCACCGCTGCCGCGCATGCGCAGTACGGCTCATTGTTTCAGTGGCGACCGCCGGCTACTGAACAACTTTCTTCTTCCAGTTTTGTGCAAAATGGACCAATATCTATCGGATGAAGATGTTGTGGACGAGAACTTTGAATATGATGGATGTCCTTACAGTTTTGAGCCAGAGTTTACAGATGAGGAGCTCATCAAAAGGAGGAAGACGTACTGCGCATGCGTGGCAGCCTTGAAGAAAGTTTCCAGTTCAGAGGTCAGCACAGTCACAAAAACATGGGTGGAGCAACCCCAGACTGTAATGGAGGAGTAGCCCGAGCGGACCATGATGAAATATTGGTGAAACTAATGAGTTTTTGGACGATTAATGCAGTTTTAGGAGCGGCGCTGTATGCCCTATGTGCTACCATTATACGGATGTCTGCTGCTCGATTTTGGATCTAAATATCTCCCAAAGCACTGTCTGGATCAGGAAAGACTTCTGGGTGAGTATATTGTTCTACTTCATTCTATAAACAATGTGAAAGCTGTAGAAACCGAACTTATCCTTTAATCTAAACTGTCTAAACTAGCTGAAATTGGCAAAGTAAGAATTGCAGTTTCACCAATGTTTTGAAAAATTGTTGACCACATCTGGAGAAATGTTTGCAAATTTTAGCATTTTGGTAATTTGCTTTAATGTGCAATGATGTTGCACATATATATGTTGGCAAAATTACTTTGTGTGTTTCCCTTCTTCTTGACAGATATTGCCAATATACAGTATGTGCAATTAAGACACCATGCATTAACTTGCCTGAAATATTTCTGAGCAAAAGACAGCTAGAGAGCACAGTCTAAAATGCACATACAGGTTAGCTTTTACATTATTATTTATGTTAGGTTTGGCTTAGATATTAAAACAGGATGACTTATAGTAAAAAAAATTGAATAAATACCATTCCATTTAGCAAAACTGCTTCAATGTATTCTCCTGACAATGTCTAAATAGACCAATGAACCCCTGCCCCGCACCATTTTCACCCGCCTTTCAAAACAAAGTTTTACATTGCCAACCCCTTTGTGCACATTAATTTTGCTCACTGAGAAAAATGTAAGAACTATAACTTTTTGATGACTGTCTGGAGGCCTGATTACAGAATGTTCTGATGCAAACACGGACCCTCCTCTCTGTTAAAAACAAACAAACAAAAATCAATACAACATCCCACCTCACAGTGTTTTATAAAAGACATCCCACTCACAGACTTGATGACACTAACAGCTTCATTTGCCAACCTTGCACAGATGATAAGACTCCAGGAAGTCCCTGCACTTCCTCTCCAAGAAATGGTCCCTTACATGAACTTGTAGTCCTCAAACTTCACCCTTCCTTTGTGTGTGTGGAATAAACAATTGAAACATGATGTTGTAATAAAGCAGCTTTGGCATTGTTGGCAGGATGATTTTGTCACCTTTGTTCAGGGGCAGCTGAGGTTTTTTTTTTTCTTTCTCTTGTTTCGAGCCCTTAAAGTTATGAGGATTTTTTACTCTGAGTGGATTTTGGTGCACCCTGTGAAAAAAGGAGTGCATATATTTTTGTCACATAGACAACCTTTATTTAATTGTAAAGGAAATGTAAATTAGGGCTGATTCTTAAGAGAGCTGTTAATTTTCCTGTCTGACTCCTTCCAAAGGGCGGCACATCACAGCCACTGGAAATGATCACACTGTAATGATCAGTCTTCCTCCAGATGGCCTGGTTTGCTTTGAAGGTCAAATAAAGACATTTATGTTTATCTCATGGTGCACCTTCTATTGAATGGAAATATGAGGGAAGTTAAACAGACCTGGTAATTTTGGTGCCAGATTTTTGGTTATTTATGTTTGTGTCACAGTTTGTAAATTTCATGCCAGAATATCAGGACAGCTCCATGATGTGTGAGGTGTGGAAGTCCACAAGCCCTCTCTGTCCTTGCATCTGCAGCACTCTGGGTTATGAAACCTGAAAGGAAGCAGATAAACTCTGTTCAGGACATTCAGTTAAACAAGACTTGTTTTAATTCCCCAGACATCTTTTTAATATTCCATCTAATATAATTTCACCTCCTCCCTTTGATTTAGGTTGGCCCTCCAGGTCAGTATTTGTTAATTAACTTTTGTCTAAGCATTTTAGTTGTGAACTAAAAGCCCAACAAAGAAATATTTATGAAAGAAATTACAGTTATACAAAAAATCACAGCAGACAAAATAAATTAGAAAATCAAATAGAAGAGGTAAATGAAAAAAACATCTCAAATAGGAAAAAAACAAAACAATCAGCAAATCAAAAAAACACAAGAATAAAGACGGAAATATATCAAGCCAACAACACAACAGAAAATCAAATAATTACAAATAATATTAATTTAGCAGCCATTGACAAAATATAACTTCAAATGAAAAATATGAAAATCATTTGAATAAACACGGCAGAAAAAAAATCCACTAATGTGTTTCTGTTCATGTGTGATGTGCTATTTATTTGAATTTGGTTTGTTTTATTTGTTGATGTGTTGTCTTTGTTTTTTTATTTGTATGCGTTTGTAATTAGGTCTTTTTTCCTGATTTGAGATCATTTTCTGTTATTTAAACTTTTGGAAATGCTGAAAGTAATTTCGTATAAGAACCCAAATTCCACTGAAGTTGGAACATTGTGTGAAATGAAAAAAACAGGATACGATGATTTGCATATTATTTTCAACATATCGTCAGTTGAATACACTACAAAGACAAGACATTTCGTGTTTAAAATGCATATTTTTAATTTGATGAATAGAATATGTCCAAAGAAAGTTGGGCCAGGTTCATCAGAGGACTGAGAAAGTTTAGGAATACTGGGAAAACACTTTTGGACAAACCACAAGTGAACTGGTTAAATGGAAATGGTTGAATGTCAAATGTGGGTATTAAAGAAGCATTGTGGGGTGCTGCTTTGGCGGAGTGGTTAGCAACCATGCACGTCTCACATATATATGCTTCTGCCGGTCCGGGCTTGAATCCAGCCTGTGGTCAGTTTGCAGAGTGTCTTCACCTAATCCCTCCCCCTTTCTGAAGCCCATCCACTGTCTCTCTCCTATCAATGAAGGCACAAAATGCCCCAAAAAATACATTTTAAAAAAATATTTAAAGAAGCTTCGTAATGGCTCAGTTGTTCACAAACAAGGATAGCGCAAGGTTCACCACTTTTTAAACAACTGTGTGAGCAAATAAGATTTTGAGTGATTTTAGGGATCTTCTCATCTCCATCCCATAATATCATGAAAAGATGCAGAAAACCTATATGCTGATTGAGTGTTGTTTGAAAAGAAATGTGATCTAACACAGTGGCTAACATGTCCCTGCCCCAGTGCTTTTGGAATTTGTTTCAGACATCAAATTCAAAATGGGTGAATATTTTCAAAGAACAATACATTTTTTACTTTTTTACGATGAAAAATCTTGTCCTTGCTGTACATTCAGTTGAGTAGAGGTCACAAAGGACTTGCAGATCATCGTATTCTGTTTTTATTTACATCCACACAGTGTCCCAACTTCATTGGAATTTGGGTTTGTAAAAAAGGCCTCGACAAGTCCTGACATCAGACCACCTGAGAGCGACGGCCTAAAATGAATTTTACCAAAAATATGACCAAGTATTTATAACTCAGGCCCAAATTGGTAAAGGTCTCTAACTGTATCCCTCCTTGAGGATACTGAGAGTCATCCCATAACCCGTGGGGGAAAGGATTTTAGGACCCAAAAAGATATTTAACATTATCAAGTTTAAAGACAAGTATACTGATCTGCACATCCATCACAGGGTGCAGCAGCTGTCAGACATTTTGTTTGCGCTTGGATATGACATCACTCCTGCTGTGAGACCCACACTGATATCCCCTTGGGGTCAAGCTGGGGGTCATGTGGGGCCGCAACCTTCCCACTGCCACTCTGGGCTTCCCAGAGCTCTAGAGACCCCAGAGGACACAGGGGCCACTTGCCTTGGGAACTGGAGCTGGGCCAGTAATACATCCTGATGAAGGGTCGTACTGATAGAACAGATAACTGCACACAGAGAGAAAATGACGGAGGGTTTGTTGGGCTTCCCTGACCCTTTGGGGAGCTAACAGGGTGAAATGATAACAAAATGTGAAACCTTGCGTATTTAGGTGTACGTGTTTAAGTGTGTTACCCTGTCTGTTTGCTTCTGTGACGCTGAGTGTGACGTTGAAGGAGCATGTTGGTGTTATGGGAGCCAGAGGAGTGGGCAGGAATATCACATGCACTCACACACTATTGAAAGGGGGCCACAGCAGGTTTAGCCATCTCTCCCACCAAGCCATATGACAATAAGCGTCACAACCCCCCGCTGTCTGCTGACTCTGAATCACAAAGTCAGTTATTTTACTGACAACAGAATCTATGAACTCTTCATCACTCATTTGTGATACAAATTTGTACAAAAAGACCCCTCACAAAGCCCAAACTTGATTCATATCTTCCAGTTTATTCACACAAGTGGGCAGTTGGAGTACGTGTGCAGGCACATTCATAGAGGAACAGTGTTGTCGGGTCTCACACTCAGCCTATTCTACTCTCTGCTCTCTGACAATGCACAGTACAGTGACGCATCTGCAGCCTTCCTTGTATTGTCCCACGCAGGGGCCTCGAGGCTGCAGCTGCTTCACTAAAGATACATATCATTCACAAGTGTATGAAATCTATTTCTCAATGATTATTCAGGTAGAGAAGCAGAGACGTAAATACGAGTAAATATCTAAATATGTTGAATTTGATTAAAAGGTCCCTTCTCATACTCTTTCGTGCTTTACATCAGCCTCAGATTTCTCTAAATCACATTTCACTTCAAAAATTCCACTCATATGTTTAATTTTGACATATAAAACCCCTGTGTTTCAGCCCTGCCGAGAACTGGCTGTTGCAGGGTAAACCCTTATGAGCTATGCCCAACCATCCCCTGAAGAAAAAATGAGTGTGACTTTACCGTTCAAATGCTGTGCTTTAAAGGAGACATATCATGCTTGTTTCTCCTTTTCACTATGCCAGACTAGGATGCCTGTAAAGCATTTCTGCCCTCAGTACAAGTCATTTAGTTCCTTCATTGCCCCACAATAGCTTTCTCAAAATCCTCATTTTAGGACATTTTCAAACTCTCGTTGAAACCCTTGGTTTTCAGGCTGACCTACAGTAACCTCGCAACGTCACAGCCCTTTGTGCTCTGATTGGTCAGTTCTATCAGAGCTGCCGAGGGGGTAGAGCCAGCCTGTCCTTCTTCTTCTACTGTATTTTCCGGCAGGCTCAATGCAGCGACCGCGTATTGAGTCCCCCTACAGGCCAGAGCTGGTAATGAGGGAATGTGAGCTAGGGATCTATATACCCCTGCTGGTGGATGTGTTCCTCGGTGACGGTTTTGTGGCTAACTGACATCACAGAGGAGGAAGTGTTTTATCAGATTACTCCAATAAAAAGAAATGTACCTCTTGTCGTCACGACGATTTAAATCTCGCGGACATCTCGCAATGACCTATTTTCAGAGGCATCAAATCTCGTTCTAGGATATCAGAAAAAATACGATATCTCATTTTTTGAAAATGAAGGGGGTGTAAGGTCTTGTTTTCAAATGTATTATATTATATGTAAGTATTAAATCATGCATCAGCATGATATGTCTCCTTTAATGTTTCCTGTGGCTGCATGGACATAATTTGACTTGTTCTTTCCACTGAAGACACCCGAGTCTGAACTAACACCTGGCTCACAGGAATCACTCTATTGATTTAATTAAAGGAAATATTCTACAAGGGACTAACTGACAAAACACAAAACCTAATCAAACAATCAAGGAAAAAAATAGATAACACAACAACAACAAAAAATACAAAAGCCAACAATAAGAAAACTACAACTTGGAATATACAAGTCAAAAAAGATACCAATTTGTTAGCAAACAGCAAATCAGTTGGTCGAGATACACAATAACAGATTGAAAAGAATAAATACAAAAAAATTAAAAACCAAAACACCAACAAAAACGACAACCAAAAAAATGAGAAAAAAACAAAGAAAGCCAACTAATAAAAAGATTAAGACAAGTAGATAAAAAGCAACAAATCACTATACAAGACAACAAATAAGAAATACACTGAACATGAACACAATCAACCAAAAACAAAACAAGAAAAGCTGTAGTAACTGAAAAGATAAAAACACAAAAAAATGGAACAGCATTTCAATTTTTAGCAATGAATATAAAACACAGTAAATAAAAACACCAACAAACTAAAATACAACAACAAATCATACAGCCTTACACCATGTTACAAACTAAGAAAAAAAATCCTCAACAAATGACAAAAGATAGGACAACACAAAAATAAATTTGATCAGACAACAAATAAGAAACAACAAATACAAAACAGGCCAATAAACTAAAAATACAAAATCAAATGTATTTGCAAAAGGATTTATGTTATAATTTTTTTTATCTCCTTCATACATTTTCTATCAGTCTGTTTGAGCACGCATTTTCTGAAGATGGAGTATTGGAGAAGGGATTTTCATGTTTGGGTGGGGGTTGGTAGACGGGCCATGGACACATGTTCTTTAAGCTGTCTGTTATAAGAGTAAAGCTTTTTAAAGCATCAACACTGCAGACACTGTCCTTATCATGTCCTTCACTTTTATCTCTCAGAGTTATGGCCATTTTCAGTGAAGGTGACTTTCTCTTCAAAGCAATCAGGGAATATGAAGGCAAAAAAATTACACTGATCCTGACTGCTTGAATCTTTTACAAACACTTTACACAATTATTGTCAACACAACAATGAACAGAACCTGGTCTAGATTTGTAATACAGTAAAGTTCAGCTTCATGAGTACTGAAGAAATGCAGCTCAACTGGCAGCACAGGGGCCAACGTAACCCTCCCTCTTCACTGCAATGTTATTGTGCTTTCTGTATGTTTGTTATCTCTACTTCTTTTATCAAGAGAGAAAAAAATGTTGGCTGGTATTGTTTTTGTAAAAGTTCACCAAATGCATCCGAACAGAAATAGAAGAGTGGGACATATTGAGGTAACCAGTTGGCACTGAATTGCAATAAAATTAGTTTATATTGGCTTGATTTATATGTTGAAATAATATTTACCACCTCTATCTGTATGTGGAGAAGTTGTTGCACTAAAGCTGTGTGTCTTTATATGAAGCTAGTAAGTATTAGTAGTCGGTTATTAATTAGTCATCATTATAGAACACAACAATTTGTGGGAATCTGGGCGCCTAAATGGAGGTGACTCTCATTGTTAAAAAAGTTGTCCATCCCTTAAGACATTGCTGGGCTACTTGACATAAGAATATTTCCTTACACCACAGCTCTGAGCTTAATACAGCACATTTGAGGAATTTGGTTGTTATTGATCACCTATTAACCTCCATATTAGGCTTAATGTGCTACTGTTGTCATTTGCTTTATAAAGTCATGATTTTTTGCACAAATTTCAAGAGAAGGCAAATTTTGCCCTTACACAATCTATTAAAGCACTTTGGTGATTTTCTCATGAACCAGATGTATGATTCTGCTGAGCTGTGTTGCGCAAAAAGAAATCAGAAGCCTGCGTCGTTCCCCTGCGTCTGAGCGCGCACGCTGTTGTCAGTCTGATGAAAGTCGGACCAAAAAAGAGGAGGCGGAGTTTGAACGGGACTGTTGCGAGTGAGTGCAAGTAGGAGGAGTTTGGTCATTGAGTAGAAGAAGGGAAGGCTTCTCTGACAGGCACAAGAGGAGGATTTGGAGTTTGAAGCGGGCTGAAGTGTGCGCGGTGAAGGAGTGGGATTTCTTTCAGCGAAGACTTTGGATTTTTGGTTCAGTCATAAAAGAGGAACATATATTTTCTCTCATTGGTGGATTAACTCCCGAGCTCTGATGCTGTCCCCGGATCATGAAAGAAACGCTCACCATGAAATTCGCCTGGAAAACTAAAATGGTAAATATCTAAACAAACATAAAGCTCGCATGCTTTTTCATTCTGTGCTCTGCTGTTGGGTTTGTGGTTTTGAAAAGAGAGGGGGGTGGGGGTGGCTGTAGGCTTGGGAAAGTAGCGGATAAAGGGGGGAAGCACAGGAGGAGGAAGAGGAGGGGGAGTGGGGGGACCAGTTCAACTGTGCATTTTAATTTGTGGCACTGCGCTTTAAATCCAGTTTGACCTACATTGTCTGTGCGTAAAGATGTCGCGTAAAGTTTGGAAACGTGGGATATGGCGAGGGGAGATGGGGGAGGATAATAAAGAAAAATCCCCTGCCGACTCCGCCAGAATATGATCTCGATCCGTTAGCTTTCCCCTCCCTGATGGTGGATATGAAAACTTTTTTTTGTCTGGGGGCCTGCTGCGGAACAGAGAAGGAACAATTGGCGTGGCCCCGGGGCCAACATTGTCTTCACGGGTCCCAGCTGCATGCTGGTGAGGTAAACACAAAAGCCAACAGATCAGCAGCTACAAAGATTTAGCACAACTGTTGTTGTTATCGTGGGAGTATTGTTTTACGCAAAGTTGATAGGCAGATAAGCTCTATTTGAGCAGAGATAAGGACTGTTTGCCTCCTCTTAGGGCCCTTCTTCTGCACTTTTTGAGCATATTAAGTATCCGAATTGTGAGAGAAGTAAACTTATCATGTCCTGTTTACACCATACCCAGCTTTATCTGATGCCAAGTGTTTTGGCTGCATTCACACTGCTTGCCA
Organism: Scarus forsteni; assembly: GCA_036419115.1. Lineage (NCBI taxonomy): Eukaryota > Metazoa > Chordata > Actinopteri > Labriformes > Labridae > Scarus > Scarus forsteni. The sequence continues at coordinate 15,602,704 of JAZDUH010000136.1, forward strand.
ACTGGTCTGTTTTTTTGGATTCAGTGCTGATTTTAATGGTAGTATAAACACCATAAGTCGTGTTGGAAATCTGTTTTTTAACCAAATTTGGCCAGGTATTAGGAGAAAGTTTACGAGTACTGTGCCCAAGTAAAAAAACAAAACATGTTGCCAGTCTAAAAATCTAATGAAGTATATCTAGAATGTTGATAAGAAGTTTATGATCATCTGGATTTACTATTTAATATTAAGTCCCTGTATCTGTGCTTACAACACTTTTCTGCTCTGGGATGAATGACTTGGAGCACGACCAGTTCTGTTAGATTGCTTCGCTTAAGAACTGCTCTGTGGGACAGTTGACTAAATTGTCATTGATCATTTGATTGCTCTGTATGATACTTGCTGAACTAAATGAAGTTACAATGATAACATAGTTGTCCAGAATACCAAGTCATTTTTGATGTGAGTGGCAGTGTAACGAAGCAAAACGTACTCTCTCCCTGATGTGCTGTACAAAATATATATATATATATATATATATAAATATATATATTAATCTAAAAGTTCAAAAGGATCCCCAGTAATTGCTACCAAGGCTGCAACTCGTCTTCCTGGGGTCCAAAACAGCAACACATGAGAAGTCATTCAAACACAACAAATCATTTAACCTTCTTACAGTCTTACTCACCTACAACCCTACTCTCCAAACCCACCCAGCCCCCATACAACCCTCAAAAGAAACACCAGCAACTTCAGTGAGTATCAGTCAATGTCAGGGACAGATGAGAAGCAGCACAGTTGAAAGAGAGACCAAGAAACCCAGCCTGACTCTGAAAAGACAAAGCTCAAGCAGCTCATTTTTCATTTTTAAACTCATAACAATAACTGTGCTTGGCAAGGGTTCGTCCAGTAGAATTGACTTAAAACTTAAAATACAGACATGAAATGGTCTTGCAATCATGCATTTACACCATTCTATCAGGATACATTTGTTGTCCTGCTTTATATAGAAGTCATAGGCCTACACGTAGTCTCCTTTATTGGTTTGTCTTGTGTTGTCTGGCTCTCAGGTGTTTAATGTGTGCTTCTATGTGTATTTTTTGAATACTCTGCTAAAACCAACATGTTTTTTTACGTAACACTGTCTGGCATTGACATGACAAGTGTGTGTCCTGCTAAGTGTACAGTATTGCTTTGTTCTGATATACCTGTCTATCAGTTGTTCTTTCCTTCACCTGCTCATAGGACTACAGTCAAAAATAGCCCATTATGGCTTAACTGATACATAACAGGAATTTTATGGATGTGTTTTGGCTGTGTAACTTTTAGCTGCAGAAATATTTCAATGAAAAAAAAAATCATTATCAAAAGTTAGGAAAGGTAACAAAATAACCAATATCCCATATCCTACTGTTTGGGTACCCCTGTGTTTGGGATACACTGTCCGCCAAGTTAGTGGATGGTTGAATGTGGAAATGTATGACTAGAATTTACATTACAAACATGTTAGGTGGAGATGCACCTAAGCCAAACTATCAGCCATTTCATTCAGTTGACATCTTGCTTGGACCTCATCTCTTTGTATGTTTGTCTATTTACACAGCAATGACCCACAAACCAGGACTCCTTCATTGGGATATATTTCTAATCCATCTGGGTAACATCCCATAGACAGAGTAGGGAAGGGCAGAGCCTTCAATTGATGAATGTTCTGTCTGTCACATCCATTACAGGCCAATCAAAGGCGTGTGGTTGCATCTTGTTTTCAGCTTAACTAAACCAAGGTTGTAATTACCGCCTCTTTCTGCTCAAAAGGATGCTGATTAGTCCATTAATTTTCTGATCAGTAGCAAATGTGTCGGCACAAGATGAATTTGCCATGAAGCATGTGGAACCCAGCTACATGGCAATGTTACTGATGATTCGTAGTGTAGTAGAAAAAAAATTCTCCCTCAAGTAAAAGGGAAAGGGCTAATTTCAAACATCTTCAAAACCCAGCGCAAGTGGGAGAGAATGATTCTTAATTCTTGTGATGAGAGTTTGTCACTTTACACCCCTGACGCAAATTAAAGAGTTGAGTATTAAGGCTTTTAGTGAAAAGACAGCCTCTCTATGTTCACTGTTATCTCTGTTTCCAGTTTTCTGACTTTGCTGAATAGAAATCTCACACTGACCAACTGTTTTTGGTTTCTGTTTTCATGCAAGCTCATGGAACTTTGTCCCTCAATAAGCCCCAACTGTGGCGCACAAAGCTGGCAGAGCTTTTTTTCCCCACTCTAAAACCCTGCTCTGAAAAACATCTCCAGCTCTGTGGCTGACAAAAAGCAGGCTCTGTGTGCAGACTGTGAACTCAGCAGCCCGGGCTCGACCAGCATACAGACCTCCTGCTATTGTTTTGGGAGTGTGTGGACTGCATGACTCATGCAATGATGTATTTATCTGTGACTGCACCAGCCATCCAGCCAGCAATCCATCCAGCAGGAGCAGCAGCTGAAGAGAGAGGAGGCATGCTCCGCTCTGCTGACCATAAGATAAGATGCTGCAGAGAGTCTGGGAGAGGCGTGGTGATGTTTTTTTTTGACAAATTCAGCATACAAAATCTCTATCTGTCAACAGTATGTGACATCTCCACCTCAAACTTTTGGTTTTAAAGTCAAGTAGTACAAGAACCTTTATGGAGAATGGCATCTATGCCATTTCTACTGAGTTCTTTAGTTGCCTTTAAGCTTCATTTAATTTGAATCAGAGCTGTGGTTCATTTGAAAGAAGTGGAAGTAGTCTAAAGTCAGCATAAAGTCAGTTAACTCAACTGTACACTGTTTGAGCCAGTGACTTAGGTCAAAAGATGCCGGTGGATAGGGTTGGTTATTGTATTTTTCTGATACCAGTGCTAATTTGAAATGGTGCCCATACCAAAATGGGTCAGAAAATCAGAAACACGTTTGATCTTATCTTAAAAATTAAGCCACACTTAGGCCACCTTTGTCTTCTGTCTGCTCCAGTTACATTTTCAACTCCTGTATTGTTCTAATGCTCGACATCATTGTTTACAAAAGCTTAAGGAAGTAGTTTAAAGGAACCATTTTGCAAAGTGACAAATGATATCAAGTCCTCAAGCTAAGCTCCTCCAGAAAGTTTGGAGATAGTGTTTTGGTAAATTATTTTACTACCCATTTAATAAGACCAAGTAACATTGCAATTTATTTTGCTGAAAGCCTAATAATTAGTCACCTTTATAATGAGGTACAATTGCAAGGATCATGTATTCCATGAACAAGTAACACAGCTAAATGTGTGGGTAGTGCCCCCTGACATAAGTTTGCTACAATCCCTTCCAATTTGATGCTGGTGTTCTGGTCTGAATAGTGGCAGCATCATTTGGTGTCAGCCCTGGTACCATTTCCAAATGTAGGACAAAGTTCTATGAGAATGATGAAGTCAAAGACAGATCACAAAATGGGCATGCCAGGAAGACAGCCCTCCAAATAGGCCACTTCCCCACCCTTGCTTCAGTGAGGAGCTGTACTGAAGAAGAGGGGATTTCGGCACATTTTTGTTGGCACTACTCACACATTTAGCTGTACTTCTCACTCTGGCAATGCAGGGTCATTACAATGTGTGCCTCATTGTAAATGTGACTTAACAGGCTTTCCAATAGATTTAAATACCACACTAATTTGTATTATGAAAGAGGAAAAAATAATCAGCTGAAATAGCATTTCCAAACTTTTTTTTGAGAAGATGGTTGGAGCTAATTCTTCATTGGAGCCAGTTTTTGATTCCTAGTTCTTGTATTTTCATCAATTTATTTTGAATAATATAAAGCTTGTGTCCAAACATGAGTTAGTGACTTATTGAGTTAGTTAAAAAAGAGTATTTTGATTTGAAACTAACACAAAGACTTTGTTGAGTCTTAAACCACAGCAAAAGGTTTTTAAACTTCAACTTTGAGGTGCAAATGTGTACGCTTTTGTATCTACAGACTAAAGCAGCCAAAATTAACACTCAGGATCTTTTCTCACTCCTCCTCCTCTTTGTTTTTGTACGTAGGCTTTTCCTTTCTCTTCCAGCATCACATGTTTCTCCTCAAAACCAAACACAGCCCAGTCATGGCTGAGTGCCACCAGCCGGCCTCCTGGACCGTCCACTCAAGCTGTTAAGGGCGGCTTTGACCCTTGGCCTTCTTTCTAACCACTCTTTTATTTGGAGGAAAACTGGTGTGGACTCTGTATTGAGCCGTTTAAATGACAAGTGAAGATGAGTGAAAGTGATCTTGGCCATAATACTGCATGCGTGGTGTTTATATTTGGCCCAGTCCCCCCTCCTCCGTCTTTAGCTGTCTGTGCCTCTGTTTGTGTCTCCATATGCCGATGTCTCAGCATATTTGTAGTTTGATTCCACTCTGTTTGTTTCTTTTGCTCATTAGTGATTTACAACCAGAGACAGATGCTGTACTTGTGCACAAATCCATTTAGTCTCTCCAGGCTCAGATTTGTAATCAAACTCCCTCAGCTTTTGGAGTTAAGCGGACAAACAGAGCTGCAAACGCTCTGTTTTATTACATGGGGGCTTGTTTGGAAGACTTCATCCATTCTGGCTCTTATCTGCAGGAGAGGCATCCAGCTCTGACTTCAGCTGGAGCAGAAAGAGAGGCTGCTGGGACGGACGGGGTGAAGGAAATGGATTGGGGAATACAAGAGGGAGTAAAGACAGGGGAGGGAGGGCTGGCAGGCTGCAGCTGTGGGGGTTGGGGGAGTCAGTCAGTCTTTATGTTTTACTGCTCTGAAGTTGTTTTTGAATAGTTTTGAGAGCTGTGGTCGTGCTTCTTTGTTTCTGCTTTTCTCAGTGAGGAATCCAAAAATAATCCCCTCTACTACTGCTGTAACACTTGTTGTGAAACTTGTTGATTCGCTCTGCAGCCGGGATTCATTAACAGGAAATCGTCACATCCTTTTATCCTAAATACAACCCTGCTCTGGTCTCCTTTCGTCTCCTACCCTTGTCTTTAATGATCTCCCTCTTCTTTTTCAGAGCTCAGTGCAGGACTGGGGGGAGGAAGTAGAGGAAGGGGCCATTTACAATGTGACGCTGAAGAGGGTTCAGATCCAGCAGGCGGCAAACAAGGGAGCAAGATGGCTTGGGGTGAGTTGGCACATTGTGACAGACTAAACACTGACAAAGCATTTTTAAATTCAAAACTTCTTTCTGGAGCCTGGAGCTTGCAGTGCCGTCATGTGTGCTATAAAAACATCCTTGGGGCGTCTACACTGAGGCCCAGTTTATGTAATACAGTGACGTAGGTTTACATCCATCAGGCATATGGATACCAAGTTGACGGCCTGCAGTCGAACTTACTAGCCTTCCTCCCTTCACGCTATGTAAAGTGAAACGGATTGTGGTGAACGGCCTTAAATCAAAGACCTTCGTGTTTCAAGCTATGATATTAACACTGCTCAGATGATTTGCCACCACTGTGAACTGTAACAGACACAGAATTCTGGGCTGAGTTAACTCCTATTTTTTCTATCTCCTGAGTTAGTGTTAAAGACATATTTTTAATGAGAGGGGAGCACATGGACCCTGCAAGGTAGAGAAGCACTGTAAGTGTGTGTGCCTGTGTGTTGACGTGAAACATGGGCTAGGTCACACCCTCCTGAGCTCCCTCAAAGTCAGATATCAAAAACTGGCAAAAATGTCATAGCCTTGCAGAATGAATGAACATGACTTCCTACATGTGCAATGACAGCCGGGATGTGTCACTGGGCTCTTGCACATATGCATTTTAAAAGGGGCTCATGGGGCTAGCAGAGCCTTTTGATAGCTTTTCTCTTTTATCCACACAATTTAACAAACAGTACGGGACAAGTGGAGCTCTGGGTGGAAGCTGGGTAGTAGACATAAAAAGCATTTAATGACTTTTATTAGTGAGCTGAAAAAATAATCTAGATCTTCAAAATACTGGATTTCCTATCGTCTTGGTTGGCCAGATGTTTATGGACCAGAGTTTTAATTATATTTTTGTTTATCGCAAACTATTTCAGATTATTTCAGTTGGCATGTGGTCTTTAATGTATGTCAGCTAGTGTAAGGTAAGGCAAGTTTACTAGATAGTACCATTCATACTGTCAACAATTCAAAGTGCTATACTGAATCAAAAAGAAAGACATTAAGACCATGGGAGACAAAAAAATAGCAAAAATAAAACAAAAAAGACACAACTAATCCAACCTTGACGAGGGCAAAGGAGTATGAAAGCAGTAGGGATTATCATATGGTATCTAAATGACTAAAACAGATGTTAATGGATGTTATATTGTTTGAACAGGGTTTCATTCATACTTAGCACTATTGCATCAATTTATTGCAAATTAAAGAATACTGCAAATTTAACTAATTGATTTTAATGAAAAAGAGCTAATATAATACTTTGATGAGAATTTATAAGGTCCACATTTTAATTTTCAAACTCAAATGCAGATAGTTGTCTGGTTTAGTGAGCCTAACACAGAATATAAGCCAACATGAGCTTCTTTTTATCTTTTCATGGAATAAACAGAGTCTATACTTGTTATTAATGCATTTTTACTTCTATTTCTGTTTTATACATGTATTGGTGCACTAAAAAGTCTCACTGAAATGATCATGGACAGTTTTATCCTTTGTGCATTGTAGAGGCATAAACATACCAATAGTTAAAGGTTTTATAGAAATGCTTCTTTTTTCAGCATTTTCTTAAGCACTGCATAGTCAACCTCCTTCTTTGACACCTAACCCCCAACAGCAGTGGTTTAAATTTTGTATTAGACAGCATAGAAAATCTGAAGTGGTTTCTGTTTATTTTATTGTATTTTTATAGGTCTTAGAGAGGCATCAGTATTACTCTCAGTATGTTTCATAGCCAGCTGAAACTCCTCACAAAAGCTTTAGAAGAAACGGGTTATACCAGTGGTGTTAGTACCAAAGCTTGATGGTTTTTCCACTTTCCTAATCTGCTGCATTGCTTAAACCTGAAAAATGTAAAACCTTCTTTGGTCGCCTGACTCATCAGCAGTAGTTTTAACCTATTTTACCAACCACCATCAATTCTTTAATGTCATTTTAATTAGGGCAACCCAAGCCTCCAACTTGACATTCACTTGGTCTCAGGGTAGATTACTTTACCACAGTTTTTAAAATACACCACTTCAAATGCTATGCTTTTCCTGTACTTTGCACTGAGTCAAAACCTCAGGAGGTTTGCCATTTTAGTTTGAAAATTCTGTTTTGACATTTAGGACTTTCCTCATCGAGCTGTTTATCTTGACATTTTCCACTGTGTTTTTTCACTCAGACACGTATATTCCATCTATTTTGTTTACTTGCCAATAGAAAAAGAAAGATCATCCCAGTGTTACTCATTTAATAAAATACCCAGAGCTGTAAAGTCTTTGTCCTAAAACTTTTCAGGTGTAGATAATTTGTCAAAGCAGTCCATGTGCTTGTGTGCAAACGACTGAGCTTAAAAACCTTAAATCTAATCCCTGTCGTTCAAAGCACTCTCTGTCCTCCATTGTTGGCCATCTTCTCTCTCTGCATTGTCCAACATTGTACTGTTGTTTTAACATTTGAGCTATAAATCTCCCCCTGTATGGACAACACCTTTGTAGCAGCATGCTGATTTTTAGCAGCAGTTTCACCAGATTCAAACTGTTTAGCCAAAGCATGTGATTTCCTGACTTAGTCGGCTGCCAACGGAACTGCTCGCTCCCCCCTGTGCAACACTGTTATACAAAACTCTGCTATGACAAAACAAAAACTTAGGTATTAAAGGCTTTTCCAGGACTTGTGCTTTTTTTTTTTTTTTTACCTCACAGTGCCTTGCTGCTTCTCCCACAGCACTGTTTATATCAGTATAATAAGAAGCTGCACAGTCTATTATTACAGTTCTCTGAAGGGCCAATTAGCTGCATTATCCTGCTTCTCTCTTGTGTTTTCACAGCAACAAGTCAAGAATGTACAAAACCAATGTTAAAGATAATAACAAGCCACATATACGGGGGTTTCCCCAAGAAAAAAATTAAGGGCCTTGTGTTATTTGTGTTTGTATGACTGTTGTCTTTGTGCTTGCAATGGGGGGTGGGGTTTTGTGTATGAGAGAAGAAAAAGAAATGACTGCTGAGGCTTTGAATCCCTATTGATGTATTGACAAGTGCATGAGCAGCCAACTCTATTCAAACTAATTAAAGCAACAAGGCTACTTTATACAGAGTTGTCTATTGAGTGGATAGAATGCAGGACGATCCCTATTGAGTCTTTATATCTACTGTAAACAGGCAATTGTTCATAGATAACAGCAATTATTTCACTTGGACTGCAGGCCTACAATCAGACACTGTTTACCATTTGTGTAGTTGTTTATGTGCCAGTTTAGTCCTCATTTGCTGTCAGTGGAAGTTTTCCCAATGTAGAAACTGAGTTTTGACCATTTTAGGGATGTTGAAGCCCTTTGAAGTTTCATCTTCGCACCCCTGAAATGATACTAAGGGTAGGGAGGCAGGTACCCCACATGTTCAACACTGATAGATAGTTTCAGGCTTCCATTTTGATGGTTTAACAGTGTGGTGCACAGAGGTTTTGGGTGTGTACATCTATGTTTCGATATGCATCTATGTGGTCTAAGGTGAAGCTTTTTTCTGTGTAGTTGAGACAAAGACATCACATTTGTGCACAGCTCATTTGTGTCATTGTGTGACAAACACAATGTCACACAATGTGACAAACAGACACTGCTGAGTTCAAACAGGAGCGCATGTTCATTCTATACTTAAATAACGTGAGTGCACTTTGCTAAACGTACAGCTGCATCTGGTGGAAAATCAGATGGACACCTACACTGCATGCCAAAACACATTAAATCAGGCCTGTACAGCCATTAATCTTTAGGGTTAAGGTGGCTGTGATAGTTAGTAATCCTACCTGAAGCCCAAGGGGTCCAGCCCTCTCTTTACTAAAATCTCTTTTAATCATACTTCAAAGTGTCCTTGGGTAAAATGAATGTGTACATAGGAAAATGTAAGAGGAATATACAAGATGAGTCTATTTACAGTTTCAGCTGAATATTTTAACCAATGATGTTTTGCAACCAACAAATGGCAAAACACTGAAACTGAAATAAATCAGTGTCAGCTCACTTCAGGGAAAAACTTTCCTTCCTCGGTAAAAGGCAGAAATCCCAAAGGAGGATATGATATTTTTGGTGAGATGTCAATAAAGCCCACTTCAGACTGTCAGCAAAAATGTATTTAAGGGGAAAATGCATGTTCTATTTTTCATATCAGCACTGAACATTTTCAGTGTTTATGTGACTGCATCTTATGGTTTGCTGTCTGTGAAAATGTGGGAAAGTGTCTACACTTATTCGTTATTGTTATTTACATTTTCAGTAAAACGAGTGATTAAGCAGAAGTGAGCACTGAGAGCACTTAGAATGTTAATTTACAATTTCTTTTAGAGCTCAGAACTCCCATCATTCTGGTGCTAAAACTGCCTTTATGTGGGATTGTACACCAGAGTCATTTCACACAGATAAAAAAACAGGTTTTTTTTTCCAGAGTTGTTATCAGACAGCAGAAGTGGGAGAACTTGGCCCCGCTGCTGCCCTCCTTTTCTCTGTCTGAGGGGGGACAGGAGGGGGGCCTCGCTGTGATTAAAAGCAGACTGTAGTGTTTCCTGCTGTAGCGTGCTAACTCCAGCAAGGCCTCTCTCTTTTTCTCCCTCCATGCTTGTGCCACCTCTTCATCTTGTGCTGTATTTCAGCCTGTTTTATAACCTGCCATTGCACATCCATGTAGACTCACAATTGTCGGACGTGTCTGGGGAAATCATTAATAAATATACTCCATTTTTGTCCGTAATGTTTCCTTCCTTCCTTCCTTTCTGTTATCATTTTTATGTCATACATGGAATTTTGTCGCCCATGTATTTTCACATTTTAAAGCATAATGGGGAACACTGATGTTAGCAGGTGATTTTACATCACAACCTGGGGTTCACAGGACACTTGAAGGATTGCCAGTTGCCTACCAAAAACAAGGATACATTTTAAATGGTATAAAACTTTGTATTTTGCTAATTACAAAACAACTCTAGTTAAAATGAATACAATTTTAAATGAGATCATAGTCAAGCCAGATCAATGTATTAAGGGAGAATTTTTTTAAATTCTCATATTTTAGTGTTTAATGTGTGCATGGCTGGACAAAACATTAAATACTTTTACCAACTCATGACAGAGTGAGCTATAATCAACCAGATAACAACCCAAACACTTGGAATCTTAAAACAGTTTTTCATTAATATTTTTTCCAGCATGTGCCTAAAGCTTTATAAACACTTTTCAACTAAAAAACTGCACAATAGTACTCAGCTAAGCCCCAACTGGAGCCTGAGTTACAGACCAGAGATCATGCATCAGTGTTTTCTAGCTAAATGTCTATAATGATGTGTGTATATTGATACACCCCCTGTATTTTTTTTGTCACATTATCAGAATTGTAGAAGGGACTGTTTGATACCAGAGCAACAGAATTAAAGGTCTTTCTCAGTCTAAATGTTTTGTTTTTATTTTGTTTTACATGATTAAACTTGCACTTTAACTCCAGCACACTGTCTGAATTGCATAGAAATAGAAATATTAGCCATAAAGTGAGATCATCAAAATAAAATGGTTAGTATAAGTACAGAAATTTGATCATCTGCATTCTTATTTTTTGAAACATTAGGTGATGAGGGCCCTCCACGTCAGACCCACCAACAGCAACAAAAGTGGAGTTCCTAAGCCAATGTTGATGACTATTGTACTTAAATATGACTTTTTAAATGAAATTGCTGATTATTTCAACTCCTTATTTACGCATTTAAGGGTGAAAAGGCCTTTTTTGTTTTTGTGGTATCAAACGGGTGTCATGGTTGTTCCGTTTTTTTTTATTGATTTAAATTACCTAAATAATAGGATAATGAAACAATAATTAATATTAATAATAATTATGAGTTGCTGAGTAAATTACTATCAGTGATTGTTAGTGTAAACAGTCTTTACAGAGTATAATGTCTGAGTTCCTTTTTAATTCAGCGTTATCATAAATATGAACAGAATATTCCCACCCAACATTTTTGAAAGTATTTCAGTTTATCTTAAAAACTTGATATGTTTTCAGCCCTTAACTCCACAGGTGTAATAATAAGTGATTTGTTTGTCTTTTTCAGGCAGAGGGAGATCGTCTACCTCCAGGGCACACTGTGAGCCAGCTGGAGACATGCAAGATCCGCAGCATCCGTGCTGGAACGCTCGAGCGTCTGGTGGAGACATTATTGACAGCGTTCGGAGATAACGACCTCACCTACACCTCCATCTTCCTGTCCACCTACAGAGCCTTTGCCAGCACTCAGACTGTGCTGCAGCTGCTGCTAGACAGGTGGGCACAGAGTCACGTGGTGCAGAAAGCCAAATGAGGGCACTGATTTGATAGTTTTATGGTTTTAAATGCTCTCTGCTGGGCTTTCATTGCAGGTATGGAAGCGTGGGAGAAAATGAGGAGGAATCAGGAAGATGCCAAAGCTCAGAAAACAATGGAGCCATCAGAAAGTGAGACATATTTTCATATTTAAACAATCATATTTCATTGTAACTTTCAGCAACATCGTCAGCCATCTTAACATCCACTTTGCTGTGCTCAGTGCCTTAGCCTCCATCCTGCGTGCCTGGCTGGACCAGTGTCCTGAGGACTTTCAGGAGCCTCCAGAATACCCCTGCCTCAACCGGCTCATGGAGTACCTACGCAGGACCCTACCAGGCTCAGAGGCTCTGAGACGGGCTGAGGGTCTGCTGGAGCAGCTGCAGAGTCAGGCCAACATGGATGAAACTGATGGTGAATAAAACTCCCCTTTTTTTAAACACTTTTTTCTGTGGTAATTTTAGTTGTCTTAATGATGTTCTTAATTACATGAATTTGTCTGCTTTTAGCTGGTTTCCAAGGCAACAGTTATTTTTGCCTGGGGGAGGAAGAAGAAGTGGAGATTGAGCTACAGGAGGACTTTGTGTCGTTTGATGCAGACTTGGTTGCAGAGCAGCTGACATACATGGATGCAGTAAGTGAATGAAGAGAGCTGCACATAAGGGCTGGATAGGATGGTACAGGGATCATTTTTAAAAGCCAACCTAGAATTTAGCATCAGGACCAGTGACTGACAGAAGTCTGAGGTTTTTTAAAAAACAACCCTGTTTGAAGAGACATTTAATTAGACTAACAATACTGGATGCTCAAGATAATCTGCACAAATGCACTTTTGCTTCAGTTGCCCATAACAGGATCCATATGACTTACTTTAATGTCAACACCACTTCGTTTACATGTTCTGTGTGACAACATTAATACCACAGACAAATTCTGAGTCCCAAGGCCGTTTTCAAAGCTGCTAACAATACTAACTGAACACACCGACTGAGCAAATATGAAGAATACAAAATAGTTAGTCAAAAAAAAACAAGATAGAATTGTTATTTGTAAAAATCTATTGTTTGCATTTCATTAGAGCCAACTGTGCAAAATGTTTTTCAAATTGCATCGAGCTAGCTTGTCAAATGTTAAAATGGTGAAAAACAACAGCATTTGTAGCTTGTCTTTGCTAACATTAGCATAATAGATAGAATTTTTTAGTAATGTGGCTATCGTGTCAGAGATAATGTTCCTGTAAATCCAGACTGCATTAACACTCTTCATTTCTGACATGTGTAAAGGTGCACAAAATAACAATAGCAGATTTATACTAACTGCAAGAGGGCCAAATCTAAACAATTTAAAACTTACTAATAGAGAAAAATAGCTGTCATAACAGGCCAATCAACTTTTAATTATATTTAAACACAAATGCAATAAGAAATACTTCATCTTTTGGGCCTATAACAGACTTCAAGCTTGTTTAGACTATTTTTGATGCCAATAATGCAGCATTTACTGATTATCAAAGTATACTTTAACTAAACTTTTATTTTAATTTTAAAGCATCCAAACAGAGAGATCCACAAACACAATCACAGCCAGTTATAGCTCAGTTTCCATGGAAATACTACCACTTAACATTGTCATGGCAGATTTTGTCTTGTTTTCTTAACAAACGTGCATTTTTATATTTGCAAACTTATTGGCAGGCTGCATTATGGAGTATGAGGGCCACATTCGGCCCCCCAGACTGCCATATGCCCACCCTTGCCCTACAGTGACATAAATACAATCATTATCTTGTCATTCCCTTCCAGCTTCTGTTCAAAAAGGTGGTACCACACCACTGCCTGGGCTCTGTATGGTCTCAGAGGGATAAAAAGCACAACAAGCACAGTGCCCCCACCATCCGTGCCACCATCACACAGTTTAACGCCGTGGCAGCCTGCGTGGTCAGCACGGTGCTGAAGCACAGACAGATAAGACCACATGTCAGAGCGCGGCTCATCCAACGCTGGATAGATATCGCTCAGGTCAGCTAAGCAACACTCTTACATTTCCTTTAGTTGCCCTATAAAAAAATCTGCAAACATGTATATGACTGTTGTTGTGTTTTTTTTCACCTAACAGGAGTGCAGAATACGAAAAAACTTCTCCTCTCTTCGAGCCATCGTGTCGGCGCTGCAGTCCAATCCTCTGTACAGACTGAAAAGAGCCTGGGCCTGTGTACACAAGTAAGACCACAGCTTTGCTACACTTAGATCCTACAAACAAATCCTTTAAATCTGCTTTAGCATATATGAGCAATACAATTAGCTAACATCTTTGTTCTTTGACACAGAGACAGCATGCAGACTTTCGAAGAGCTGTCTGACATTTTCTCCGACCACAACAACTACCTGACCAGCAGAGAGCTTCTCATGAGGGTCAGTTAAAACCTCTGTCAACAACTTTGATAAAGAAATGCACCATATTGAGTGTCTGGGACTGCTTTTTGTGATGCCTGATATTGATTTCAGATTATTAGTCTTGATATGATGACGGGGATTTGTCTTGTACAAAGTGGTGCAGAGATGACATCACGCTGGTTTGCTTGACTGAAAGCCCACTAATAGCCTATGGGATTATTCAATGGGTTTTGGATCATTGCTGACAATGAGCTCTGTGGAAAACTATGAAAATTTTTGGAACACATTCCGTTCTCTGTGATAATCCTAAAAAACAAACGTACTTTTCTCAGTGTTTTAAGATCAACATAATCGGCCATAGTGAAATGCTGTTGTGATGAAACTACAACATGGTGGTTCGATATAAAAGCAACAAGTTTTATCATGTATAGCATCTTGCTGTTACCTCTTCTTTACCTCTTACTGAATGACATGATCAAGCTGGTCCTCACGGCTGTGGCAATAGTGTATGAATAACTGATAATTATAAAACAATCAGAAATGCTTGCTATTGGGTACCGAGCTATTTTTGTAGTCCTTGTTCGCAGTTAGCTTGCAATCATTGATTTAAACGGAAAATCTATGATCACGCAAAAACGGTTAAAAATTCAAAAGAAGGCTATATCAGGAGCCCAGTATTATTTCCAATTAAACATTAAACTCCTATATGCCTGTGTTTACTACAGACCTTTTTTCAGGCATTCAGCTGAAACCGGTATTCTAAACCCAATTCACTTTTGGGCTTGGGAACCAGGAAGTGCTAATTACCAACACAGTTCTGCATTTTGGACATATTCCTGCACCACTCTATTTCCATTAATCCTATGAACGCTTAATTTTTTATCAGAATTACTCAGTCCTAATTGATATGTCATTTTTACTTGTTACATGCAAAGAAGGAACTCATTGTTTTTTGCTTTACGTTTCCAAGTAAGAAATTATACTGGACTGAATTGTTAATGGATCATAAAACCAGTAAACCGACTTATTTTTGGAAGGCTGAGTTCCTGCTTAAAAAATAGTCTTTAAAAGTTTCTCAAGTGGAAATCCTGAAGCCTTTTCCTTTTGGACACGAGCTCTAAATTTGCATTTTTCTGTCTCTTTCCTCTGACAGGAAGGCACTTCAAAGTTTGCCAGTCTGGAGAGTTGTGCCAAGGAGCACCAGAAACGCACACACAAGAGGCTGCAGCTGCAGAAGGAAATGGTGAGACAAAGACTTCAAAAAGACAGGCTTCTGCCAAATCTTTGTTTCTAAGAATGCTTAAACAGAGCTGTGCGACTTTAAACAACACATTCCTTTAATGCAACGTACTGTAAAAAGAGTCCTGGGTTCTGCAGGATGATGAAGCCACATGCTCTGCTTTGTGAACTCAGAGCACTGTGTGTTAAAGCCTCTGTTGTCCTTTACAGAAAGAGATTTTTTTGTGACATGATCAATTGCTTTTTAAAATTAAGTTTGGCTTTAAAGATTGAACATCTCTCTCTAGGGAGCAATGCAAGGAACGATACCGTACTTGGGGACTTTTCTGACAGACCTGACCATGTTGGATACAGCTCTGCCTGATCTTGTGGAGGTATGAAACAGACTGTAACACCTGCTTGAATGTGTGTTTGTGTGTTGAGCATGTGTCTGTGAGTTTGCAAAGCTCTTGCAGATCTGAGAGTCGGTGTGTGTGAGCACTGTCAGAAAGTGGGGCGTAAGTTTCCATGAGTGCGTGAGGAATTTTGTTGGTCCGTTTCTGGAGTGCTGTTTGTCTAAGCAGCCGTTGGTATGTGATGTCCTCGCTCTGACAGACTTTTCTTTGTGTCCTGCACAGGGTGGTCTGATCAACTTTGAGAAGAGGCGCAGGGTAAGTCCCGTCTGACATGATTACAAGCTCGCTATCCTCACATGATGCCGTTTGAAGTGTCACTTTTCTAATTGTCGTGTCCATCTGTACAGGAGTTCGAGGTGATTGCTCAGATCAAGCTGCTCCAGTCTGCCTGCAACAGCTACTGTCTAACCCCGGAGCCGGCGTTCCTGCGCTGGTTTAAGAGCCAGCCTCAGCTTAGCGAGGAGGAGAGGTACTGCTGCCTCTCCTGGCACCGTTATCCTTTAGATAAGAAGCAAATTAGTGCATGAGGTCATGCTCTGATGGACCTTTTGTTCAAACAATAGAAGCTTCTTTTCCTTCTTTTCCTCTCAGCTCTTCCTGCTGTTCTTCTGTCATTTCTGCACTCCCTACTGATCTTTTGTACTTGTTGTTTTTGCCCTTTCTTCTTCCTTCTTTAGTTTTCAATAATATTCTCTTTTGAAATGTACCCACAGGCACAGGGTTTTTAACATTTGATGATTTGTTGTCTTTTTGCAGCTATGCCTTGTCCTGTGAGATTGAAGGTCTGGGTGACAGCAGTCCAACCTCACCGAAACCTCGGAAAAGCATGGTCAAAAGACTTAGCCTGTAAGTACATGCAGGGAACAGCTTTAAATACACCCAAATAGTTGAGGGTCTAGCTGCAATGGTCCAAAATTAGGTGTATTTAAGTGATTTGAAGCCAACTTAATAGAAGAATAATTCACTGTCTTGCATTCACCACAGAGTTCCCTTGACCTATTTTACTTTTATTATCTAATAACCGACTTCCTTTATTTTTTTCCAGTCTGTTTCTTGGAACTGACAGCAGCGCGGCCAGTTCTCCAGTCAGGGAGACGCCACGCTCGCCCCCCACTGGCAGCTCAGGAGAAAGCATGGACTCAGTCAGCGTGTCCTCCAGTGACTCCAGCAGTCCGTCAGACAGTGAGGGGCTCACCCCGACACACAGCTCTGACTCCACGCACAACAAGGTGAGGAAAATCTACAGAAATGTGTTGTTTAGAATTCACACTGATGTGAGAGAGAGCCAGAAAATCAAAATTAAGGGGAAGAAATGAACTCTTTTGTCATACATAACATGACAGTCTTTTTCAGCAACACTCTCCCTGCACTTCCTGAGCACTACAATAACACAACCAGGTTGTTCATCATGAAAAGTGTTGATGTGGTTAAGTCTGCTGTTAATTATGAAACAATTTGTGGAAAATGTAACCAGTGATGCACCTATTGTCAAATATGGCTTATTCCAATTCAAGTTAAGCTGGCACAGATGCCTATGTCTTTAAATCTTATTTTTTGATGTTATATCCCCACAATGCCAAATGTCTCCCATATGATCAAGAAAAACCACCATAGTTTGTCAGACTGTTTTCTTCTTCCCCCTGCTTTTATATATCCGCAATCAGATGAGCTTCATGCCAGCCTTAAGATGGACAGCTGCAACATATATCTGATCATGCCATATTATTTGCTGTAGGCCATCGTTTGTAAAAAAAAAATGACCAGAATAACTGATGCATCTGTACATCCTAAAATAATATATTAAACCCAATATATGCTGTTATTGTTTGACTGAAAACACTAAAATATCTTTTAAACTTAATGTTAGGCAATTCTGTATTTATGGCCAACAACACTTATTAATCCACATTGATGTTTTGACACTTAAAATTTAACTACAGGTCATTTTTCTTCATGCTAGCAAAAATTAAAATAGCACAGTCAAGATTCTGGGAAACAATGTGTTTTATCGGCTGTAATACTTTTAATGAGTTACAAGTAAAGTACTGTGCGTTCTGGTTCATTATGTTAAATAAGTTAAGAATGAACTAAAGCATCAAGTTGGTCAAAAATCCACATATATCACACAAACAGCACACAAAACACATTTAGAAATATTATGTTGAAAAGGCAAGCATAGCTGATTTCTTTTCCAGTCACCAGCCAAAATAGATAGATGGATAAATAAAGAGAGCTTTCCCCTCACTTGGTTTTCCTTTGGCTTAGCAAGGCTTGAATGCAGTGGAATATTTATTATTTCAGCGATATACAAGTACAATGTGCTGTGCTGTGCTTTTCATTAGCCCTGAACACAGTCGGTTAACTAATATTTCATTCATTGTTTAAGTATTTGGGGTTTAAAGTCTTGTTTTATCTCAGGCCTATGTCATGTCTGAGAAAACAATGTGCTGCACTATGACTTTATTTTACATTGTTAATAAGATGAGGTCAATGTCAAAACCAATAATCTGTATTATTAAAGCTTTTTCCAGCATGTTTATTCTGAATGTTTTGAATTTCTTACATCTTACTTTGCAGCAGTTACTATGAAGACAGCTGATGATTCTGTAGTTTGTGTGTTTTATACTTAGTTTAAAATGATGTGAGCATGTGCTCAGTGTCCACATGCTGAGTGAGATGGCAGTTCTTGAAACCATAATATGAATTTTCATTTTCATTGGGATGTTTTCAGACTTTTATTATATGTAAATTGAAAATGCTGGTAATGCAATTAAGCTAAGATTGCAGTTTATTTATTTTTATGTCAAAAAACAGAATGAAAGATTGTTTTAAATGAATCTGTGTCTTTTTACTTAGTTATTATCACTCACTTTTATCTATATTTATCCTCTGGCTTCTTCTTTCAGCTATCAGAATCCTCCTCGTGTACGTCTCTTCACTCCATGGACACCAGCTCGTCTACAGCAAGTGTCTCCATCACCCCTGCATCCCCCTCACAGCCCGGGCCCCCCTGCACCCACAGACGCTCCATCTCCCTCACAGCCATGTCACCCTGCTCCCCAAGTCAGACCCTGACGTATAACACCCAGGCCCAGGACGCGTGCATCATCAGAGTCAGTCTGGAGCAGGGAAATGGGAACCTTTACAAGAGCATACTGGTAAATAAACGTGTTTATGCTCATCTAAGATAAGACCTTTTATGCTGAGACCTACATGACTAACTCTTTGCTCCTTATAGTTGACCAATCAAGACAAGACTCCAGCGGTGATCTCAAGAGCAATGGCAAAGCACAACCTGGAGGCAGAGCCAGAGGAGGGGTACGAGCTGGTACAAGTCATCTCTGAAGAGAGAGGTAAACAAAACAACTTTAATCTGAAGATGCTTTTTGGATTTACACTATTTTATAACAGGCTAACTGAGGTCAGGCAGCAAGTAAAGATAGTAAAAGGAGGAAGATGGTTATTTTGTTTTTTGTGTTTTTGTTATTTTTTTCCTTCATGCCGGAAAAAAAGTTAAAATATCAGAAGTAGAGAACTACTTAAAATATTAATTGTGATATTTTTGCTTTCCCCTCATACTTCTTATAAGGGCAAATGCCAGAAATATAGTTTGCAGTGAACACAAGCTGTAGATATTTTATGATTAATTCCTACAAGCAAAAAAAAACATCGGTAGACGCATGTGTGAATTTTAAAGCATTATACCAACAAGCAGCTATGACTACAGAGATTGTCAGTGACTTATATCATCACCAGTTTTGATCATCCTCAAAAATGATGTTGGGCTCTCAACCCTAACATGATCAGGTATCACTAAGAAGAGTTTTTTTTATTTAAGACACAAAAGCATAAAATAAAAGTTTGAAGATCACCCACCATGTTTGAGTTGCATAATAGTACATTGGAAGCTTAGGAAATCCAAGAAAGTAGTATTAATTTTATTTGGATTTTTAAAAATGACATTTTAATCATTCTACACCACTCTGTTGTGGAAATACAGAGTTTTCCAAATACAAAGACTTGTCTCTCATGTGCACTATGGTTTTAGTCAATATAGATATACCCCTGTAAGAATACTGCACATGCTCACTGGGCTACAAGTTAGGAAAACCACAACAGCAATGATGCAAATGCAAGAATTCTGTTAGCATTGCCCACTGTTTTGGATTAACCAACACTCTCCAAGCATAATGTGGATGGACCGTACCATCACTTTGATCAGTATGCCTGAACCATTCACACAAACATCCATGTTAGCCAAAATGTCTTTTTACCACTCACCACTTCATGAGAATGTGCACATGGGTGTAGTTTTATGTCAAATCACACCACCATCTACTGACCTGGCATGTCATCTATATCATTTTCTGGTTGTAGTAGTTCCTTCAGATCATTGTCGTGCAAACAGGGTCCCTTTCTCAACAGTTTTACCTCTGATCATCTATTTTCCAAGTTCAATGACCCGCAATAACCCTTTCAGCTGGGATATAAAGTGTAGTAGCAGATCTAACCAGCAAGATTTTAAATGATCCTCCTGCTAATGTCTTCTTTTTCTCTCATTTCTTTTCCTTTCAGAGCTTGTGATCCCAGACAATGCCAACGTCTTCTACGCCATGAACACCTCAGCGAACTTCGACTTCCTGCTGCGGGTGCGAGGCTCGGCAGGTCGGGCGGTGCAGCTCCGGAGTCGGTGTAGCTCCACGCTGCCTCGCACACAGCATCGAGCCAGCTTATCGGTCCGACTCAGCAAAGTAACACTGTGACGCTGACCTGTGTGGGATGCTTACGCCACTAATCCTGAACAGTACAGGTTGTAGACTGGTTTGATTGTGGATAAAGAGGTTTGGATGAGGAGCTCTGGTGGATTTCGATGAGCTTCGGACTGTTAAAGAGCTCATCCTGGACTGTGTGATCCACTCCAATCCTTTCAGCCTTTTTCTTGCCTTATTATTGAACATGGACCTGTGGCGTGACTGCTGTGCCAGTGGGACTGTTAAATAGTGACGCCTGTGACAGAGTGAAGCAGCGACCCCCTGTGGCCTCTGCCTTGTATTACCACAGGTTTTTGCACATGTTCTGGGAGCGGCCAAACTCCTGACCTCCAACAGTATTCTGAATGAACTATAATTTTTATGTCCTGTGATGTTTGTTGCTGAATCTTTTCTGGAAGCAGAAAGCAGAAAGAGAAGAATGAATGGACCTCTGGCAGTATTCTGAATGATATTGATTAATTGATTGACAGGAGCTGTGATATCATGACACACTCTGTAGTGTTAAACCCCCTCTCATATTGTGAGCTGTGTGACGAATGCTGCGTGCGTTCTGATTGGTTCCTGAACTTGGTTTTAGCAAGTCCTTGTCTAATTTGAAACAGCCTTACTGACCCTGTCTTAAAGGTGCTGAGATGACCTTTTTGCTGTTTTCTGCTCTAGAAAACATTTCCTCACATGCTTGCATTTTCACATGTGCTTGGAAAAAAGATCGAAGATGTGGAAGAAAGAGAGCGGTGGAAATGTTGTCTTGGATCAGAGCACATCACATAAGTCTCACGAGTGTGTTTACTTGGACTTCAGAGTACAGTTTTGTGTTTGTGTTTGAGCATTTAAATGTCATTTCTCTTTCTGAAACAGATTAGCCCCTTCTCCATTTTTAACAAGCAGCATGGCGGTCACAGCGAGAGGCTCTTGGACTGGCAACGTACCAGATAATTTTCAAATCTAAACCAGTTTTAAAATGTGGCTGACCACAGAAATAAGGCTCATCTCGACTGATTCACTGATTCATTTTTTAGATGCACACGCTAGAAGATTAAACTAGACTGCAAAATTACACATACAGCAACAAACACAAGACCTCAGAAACTCATGGAGGATCAAGAGTCAGGATATTAAAGTATAATTTATTGTTGGATCATAATGAAAAAAAGAGGAGTGAGTTGTAAGGTTTTTTGTTTTCTAAATCAATTTACTTATTTTTGTTTTTTCTTCAATCAAATGTGACACATTAGACCATGCTGTGGTATCAGACCATCATCATCCATAATTGGCTCTACAAGAGTCAGTTCTGTTGTGTAACAAATATATTTAACAAGAGAATAATACTAGGAGGTTCTTGCAAATTATAAGGTACATTTACTTAAAGATTTACACAGATGTTTGTGAGTTTTATAACACTTGGCACGTTATACTCACCGGTTTGCTTCTTCTTATCAGCTACTGCTGTATTACACCATAGGCAGCAAAACCTGGATTTATGAACATCAAACATGAATTATTTTGTAAAGATCAGCTCTTAAACCTGAAGACAGAAAAAATAGTTAAAATTCTGGCAGAAAATTGAAACTAGCCCGGCCTCCTGCTGAAGTAAATTCTGTTGTAGTTGAAAATGTGTAACTGGCAAATGGACTTGTTTAACCTTGTTGAAAGAAATCACAATACATCTATTATTAATATTTACTTTGTAAGTTCAGGTGAATATCTTCTGTTTAGTTACAAAAGCAGAAAATAAGGTCTGTGTTGATTGAGAATTATCTGTCAGCATTACAAAGTTTTCTCTCTGGGTGTTTTAAAATAAGACATTCAGGGTCAGATATTGAAATCTGGTACCACCGTGGTGTTTGATTCAACACATCCGATCCCTGCCAAACTGCATCACACGACAAGCACTGGTGCTTTATCAACCCTCTCTGCACTACTCAGTGAGATGTCCAGCATACAGTCCTCTGAACAATTGAAAGAACTTAAAGGACAGGAAAATGTTTCTCCTGGGCCACAACGACAGTTAATATCATTAATGCTATTTTAACGCTTACTTTTTAGATACTAGCACCATTAAAAAAACAGTTTGGCTCTGATATTGGTTAAAATACCCTGCCTTAACCACATTACATCTCATTTAAACAGTAAATTCCGTTGCACTGGCAGCCAGACATACTTTTTTTAAAGAAACTGTGACTGTATTTTTCTGCTTTTTCAATTGTAAAATCAGATCCATTTGGACTTTTCAGATGAATGTGGCTAAGATGTAGTTTGTAGAAAAGTTTGACTAAACATTGGAGACATGCATTTTATGAAATTTTAGTAAGCTATCAAAATGCAGGCTAATTTAAGTCTCCTACACCATATTCAAAATATGATCAAACCTTTAACAGCTGTACTTAAGTCCTTGTGAACACACTCACACTGATGCATACCTGTACCTCTTTGCCCTTCTTCGTGAACTTTAGCATTGCACTTGTCAGTTGGTAGCCGAAGCCAATGGGATGTGAAAACAGAAGAATGAGCCAGCCGTTCTCAGTGGTTTCCTTCTCTACACTTATTGAATTATTATAAATATTTGTGTTTGTACTGTTGCTTGTTTTATATGTTTTTGTAACATGATTCAGGCTGGAAAATGTGTGCCAGGACTGAAGAGTGATGAAGGACTTTTAAGAGTATTCAGTGTCATGAAACACAAAAACAGTGTCAGGTTTAACTGTGATCCATTTGAAAACTTGTACTGAGGGACACCTCACTTCATCATGCAAGGAAAAAGACAACAGCTCGCCACACCAGTGAGAACAATCATGTTTTTCTCATGGTTGCTCTCGTCATGTCTATCATTTCTCACCGGTCACGTAACAGCGGATAAACACTCAGACATGTTTTCTCTTCAGTTCAGTTCTCACAGTGCCATGCTAATGTGCCATCATTAAACAGTTGTGTAACCAGGCTTATGTCCCTCCGAGCAATGTCTCGTTCTTCCTTGGAGAGCTGGTTCACTTCTTTGAATAACTCATTGGGACTAATCACTTGTCTCCATGCAGCACTTCACTTTAAATGTCTCTGTTCTCCACTGCCAAAGACTCTTCCTGCTCTACCTGAATAAATAAATTATTATCAGTAAAATGAGACATGCCGTGTGTTGTTCATTTTCACTTAAGACGAACCATTTAAAGCGCTGAAATATTCATGTGTTTTTTGAGTTATCACTTAGGTTATGACATCTTCTAGTTAGCCTTTATTTTGTTTGTTTAATTTCTTAGTTTCCAGCAGCTACATTTGGTTGTAGGGTTAGACAAAAAATCACAAATCCATAACCTTTAGAGGGACATTAATGCATGATAATTATATTATATTTTTATTGAAATAATACTTTTATAATACCAGGTATAAACTTTGACATGATTTTAGTTTTTAATAAAAGCAAAATATACTGACAACTTATGGTTGGTACACTGTAAAGTCCAATAGCTGCCTTGACTTGCAAACATGAGTTAACTTGACTAAGTTAACAACAATATGCCTTTATGACTAGTATTTATTAAAGCTAGGGTCTACGATTTGAAACTGCAGCCTGCCCCCCCTTCCCTCACCTCTCTCCCCTCCGTGTTCCAAGATCCCGCCCCCAGCTCGTGTCGCCTCATAAAGCCCCCTCGGACAGAGCTATGAGCGACTAGCATAATATATCAGCAGCAAACTCAATCAAAAACAGCTCAGCTCAACTGAAAGTATCAAACACGACAGACATCCCCCTTGTAACACACAGCAGTAGCCATTTCAATTGGACCGGCAGCAATGCGGGTCTGGCGCCGCCAGAGCGGAGCCGAGTGTGGGGGAGGGTTTATCTTTCTCAGCCTGTCCTCCCCAGCTCAGCTTACAGTGCAAACGATTAGCGGCTAACAGGCTAACCCGCTCCCCTACAAGTTATTAGCCCGTGCAGGCACAAACTAACCAGAGTTATTCAGCAGACATCTCCCACTGTAGTAAACAAAGCCATTACCTGATCAACCAGGGGCGAAACGGTCGATGCTGAAGGTCTGACGGCCGGCTGAGGCTATTCGTTAGCCGTTAGCCCGCTAACAGGCCTCAACCCGCGGGCAGAGCTCCGTTGGGCCCCGCGGGAGAGGGAGGCGGTTTCGGCGCCTAGGCTTTTCCGGCTCCATGATATTTCAGTAGCTAACGCTGCTAGCTGCTCACCGGAGGTAGAGGGGAGGAGGCGGGACCATGGGCATGACGCTGCGTAGCGAGGGAGACGAGGATTGGATAGACTCACAGACCAACTCACGGACCAATTAATAGTCGCAGGTTCTTAGGTTTGATTGGTCAGCTAGTATGCAGCTTTTCAGCGGATATACTGAATGGATTTTTTTTCGTTCTTTTTGGTCTTTATACTGTGTAGATAGGACCATAGGACCATAACAGCCTTATAAACGGTGTTATTAATATGTACAAAGCTTCCAAATCGTAGACCATAGCTTTAAGTAACAATCACCTGCATGTGTAAAAATGCAAAATACTTACTTTTTTAAGTAAAGATTACTTTTTAATAGTTAAGCTCACTCGCAACAATAAGTAGTAAACACAGTCTCACACTGAAAAAATCCAATAGCTGTCTTGACTTGCAAACATGAGTTAACTTTACTATGTTAACAAAAATATGCCTTTATGACTAGTATTTATTAAGTAAAAATCACTTGCATGTGTAAAAATGCAAAATAAATGCAAAATACTTTTTTTTTTTTAAGTGAAGATTACTTTTTTTTTTTTTGTTAAGCTCACTCGTGTGATTTTTGAACCACACAGATTTTTGGAGTTGAGTTTACATGGTGGCATGGTGGCGCAGCAGGTAGTGCATGTATCTCACAGCAAGGAAGGTATCTGGTTCGATTCCTGGGGTGGACAGGGGCCTGAAGTTTGCAGGATATCAAGTACACTCTACTTGATTGTTTTAGTTGCTAAAACTCATTTGTAAGTGCACTCTACAAAGGAAGTGCTAGTTAGTACAACTAAAATTAACTAGTTCTCTGCACTTGTTTTTTTAAGTGCAACCGGTTTGCATGCTTTTTTTTAAGTAATGATAACTAATTGGATTTTACAGTGTACATGGTCTCCCAGTATTGAGCTATTTTGCACATTTGATTGTAAAAGATCTCAGACAAACTCCTTCAGTCTAAACTGGACAAATCATTTGGATAAATTGAGATAGTAAATACTCTTCCTGTATATGTCATGTGTTTGAAAATTAGAACATTTAAAAAATTCAACATTACTTGTATTTTTGAACATGTTTTAGGTTATTTGGTTTATCACCTAAACGTTAAATATTGTGATCCAGTCCTTTGTTTGTGGTCCATTTTTCTGAGAACATGGAATCTGACCTCTGCAATTCACATCTTCTTCACAGTTTAATAGCTTTCTTGGATAAATGGCATGGTAAGTGTACTTAAAGTACATAACTATTTGAGTACACTTTTCTACGCTTTTCGCACAGTAACTAAAACTGGTCAGTAAGTTAATATGTTTGGATACAATGTATAAATGTATAAATTTACCTTGATGAAAATGAAATCATTAAAACTGACTGAAAATGTACTCATTAGCTCAGATTTATTCACACCCTGGTAACAACACAATGTGAGCAACTCTTAGAATTCTTTCTTGTAAACTTACATGTTGATGGACAATTCCAGTTGGCATCTTTCAAAAGTTTTTGAGTTTTGTTTTCATTTTTATGATTTTAAGACTGATGACTCATCAAATTTAAGGTTGAATGAAGTATAAAACTATTAGTTGAGTTGAATTAAAAATACGTATTTTAAAAACTACTAAAATGGTAAAGGGACACAATAAATAAAAACAAACTTGTAACTGTTTAAGAACTAGGGCTGTCACTTTAGTGCATTAATTAGATTAATTAATTACACCGCAAATTAATGCATTATGAAAATTAATCGCAAGATTAATCATAGCACACAAACATTTTGATATTGTCCAGCTGGAGGACCCGTACATGGCAGTGGCACGTCGCTTCACACATGTATCTCTAGTCAAACCAAACAAAGCCCAGGTGACAACAGGAATGGCCTATTTAAGACTTAGTCTTATTTTATTTTTGAATTAATTTATCTATATTTGTACTACATTCTTTAATAATGCATCAGGCCTAATTGTTTTGCTGGATGTCCTCGACCTTTTTCTTATTTTGAATTTGATTTATGAAACACACTTAAAGTGTAATTTGAGTTGCCTGATTCAGCTTAGAATTTTCTGGACAAGTTGTCGTCTGACAGCACTGTTAAGAACTTAATGTACTTCTCAGTTCTGCATGTTGTGTTTTTAACCTTGACTTCATAACGGACAGCAGGCCTCTTCCAGTAAGACTTGACGCTATCATTCAAACGTCCACAGGCTGCTCTGGACAGGACCCAACTGATTTTGCTGAGTGGAAGACATTTCTGCTGACGTGAATGCAGCACTCATGACCTTTCTTTCCTCAAACTCAGCTGTGTGCTGTTCCTGACAAAAACATTTTACCAGGAATCCAAAGACAAAGAGGCATTTTTGACATTCACAGGAAATCACTTTAAACAAAATACACTGAGCTCTTACAGGCTTTTGAGTTTACTTTACCAAATAATAACATGAGACGTTCTTTTCATCCATTACCAGTACCACTAATCTTTTTGAGGGGTTGTGGCAGGATGGAGCATGTTCCTGTTGACAGTGGTTAGAGAGAAGTACACTCTGGACTAGTCACCAGCTAATGACAGGGCCAACACGTAGAGACAGACAACCATTCACATACACTCACATCAAAGGGTAATTAGAGTCACCAGTTAACCTAATGAGCATGTTTGTAGTCTGAGGAAGGAAGCCTGAGTAGACGGACAAAACCACACATGACAGCCCCCTCAAAAAAGGCCCTGAACTGACTCAGGCCTTGAACCAGCAACCTCTTTTTAAGGCAAGATCACCAACATACAGCCACTATATTTTGAGTACATTGAATTCTCAATAGACAACAGGTTTCGCAGCACAGTATTGCAAAGCAGATACATTTTGTCACAGTGTTTTCAGGAGTTAAAGTGTGCAGGTTAAGCATAAGAGCGCACTGATCATTTCTGTTAAAAAATAATCAGGGCCAACTTTCCGTTCCTGGTCAGCCAAACTGTCACTGTTTGACATTTTTGAGGAAATTATACTTGATTGTACGGAGATCTATGTGGTTCTCTCGGTTTTCTGCTTCCTCGTGTACTGCTGAGCAAATGACCGTTTGCCTCTCCTACATACAACTTTAACTTTTAAATCCAAAAGAGGAAAAAACATTATGTCCTTTTAGAGGAAAAATTAATTAATAGACAGCAGAGAGACAGCCACCGATTAATATACACACACGCCTGGTCTGAAAGTTATTGTGTTGGCAGCTGGAGCAGGCTTACACCACAGTCTTTACGGCTGTCACACACCCAGTGTGTATGAATTATTGAAATGTTCCTTCTTTTACAAAGTCAGTTTAAAAACCCACAAATATCACAGTTTTTAACTAATGCGGTGCCGCCACTGTTGCCAAAGACTTTAAACAAATAGAATATTCAGTCTCCACTTTAGTTCACAAAATTTTTCTTCAACAATAATAACAATAACAATAACAATTATAATTATAGAAGATGAAGCAAAAGAGCTCAAGCTTTAAAGGGAATAACAACCAAACGCACAATTTCTTTAGATGAAAGTTTATGTAATAAGAATCCAGCACACAAGTTGACACTGATTTAGTTTTATCTTGTGTTTCAGTTCAATTTCAAATCTGTGTTGCATGAGGGTTTAAATGATGTTCTCTATTAAATGGCCTCCAAACACAAGAGGAAATATATGACCAGTCAAAAAATGCTTCTTAGTATGCCTATAAATACAGAATATCTTTCTCAGCTCAGCATCAAAATGGCGGTTTTAATGTCAATCCTCATAAACTGAAACAGACAATGTTCCTCTCAAGAGGCTGATGTGGCTACAGCTCTCCAGTGCTGTGCTCTAATGTTTATTTCACTGCACAGACATGCCCTTGATGTGTCACTTCCACGGGAGCTCTCTGTGGGCTGAACACACCTCGCTCATGGAGTGTCTCACATCCTGGTGCTGCCCCCTAGTGACAGTTGTATTATCTGAAAGGTGGAGTAAGTAACAAAGGTACAGTGCCTTTTTCTTACATTTGTGGGAGTTTGTAAACAGACAAAAGTTTTTGTCTAAAAACATCAAAAAGGGTGTTATGCATTATTTTTGACATTGACACTTAGTTATAGAGATTTAGAGTTAGTTGGAGGCACAAGCTGAGCAACAGGACAGTGCTGGAGGGCTTGTTCAGAAATACGGGGACGCAGAGTGTTTAGAGCAAGTTCTGCTGTTTCTTTACTGGGAGAGCTGGGACAGTAAGGGCAAAGACTGGGAAAGACGGGAGTGGAGATGTCAGATGAAGCAACTAGATACAGTCTATGGATTAAGAGGAGACAATGTTTGTCAGGGGGCCATTATCAAGGTTGTATCCTCATGAAAACAAAAAATAAACAAGTCACCCAAGTTACTCCCTCAGCTGCCAAAATGGCATGTAAAGGGGCATAACAAAAAAGCATAGACTCGTTAGGTACTCAGATACTGATGGGTGTATTCAAAGTAACGTCAACCATAAGTGAAGGATTAGAGAGTGAGTGGGTGGGATTTAGTCAGTATGACATTGTGTATATTCGATTAATGAAGCCTTGAGAATCACTGTAAGAACATCAAGTACATTTTCTACCAGAGCTCATCTTCCACCGTCCTCTTTTTTCATCTTGTTATGTTTAAAGTTTACATCAACGACAGTTGTGTTTTCATGTTATATTAAGGGGCCATGTAGTTTGGTAGGTGGTATGAGCTGTCGGGCATATATTTTTGGCACTTCCCACACTTGAGCTGTGTTATTCATTCTGCAAACACATGATCTTTACAAGTAATACCACACTGTAAAGGTTACAAATCAGACTTTCCAACTATGTTAAATACAATAACCAATTGGTATTATTAAAGGGAAGAAAAAATCAACCAAAATTATGTTTCCAAACTTTTGTTGAGGAGTGTATTCAAGCTTTCATTTTTGTATTACTGTCAGGGCAAATTGCTTGCAAGATCTGGCTCTGTAGACCAGCCTTTCACCGGCATTGCTCTATTCCTTCCCTGAACTTGAAAAATGACTAACTTCTCTCTCTTAAGGGGACAAGGCAACTATTTGTTGTTTTCGTTTCTTGCCTTGTTTCACCCCGAAGTCCATGACAAGCAGGCAGACGCCATTCTTTTGTTTGTGCATCCAGTAACAATATAGAGACAGCCAAAGTGTGCCCACTGCTGGTTAGCTTAAGGTCAAACACAGGGAGTCAATGGGTGTAGCATCCGGTCGAAATAAGTCAGCCTTACTGATGGTTCACCTTCCTTTATTTTCCTTTGTGTGGTAAAGCCAACGTAAGAGCTGGGCAGAAACAAATAAAAGACATTTACATTTGACATAATTTGAGACGTAAGACTTACTACACACTGCAATAACAATGCAAGACACATAAACTTCCTCGTATTAAATTTTATATTGAACATACCTTGTACCTACTATTGGCCGGTGCCAAATAAATAAACACTTTATCTCCTTCTTCAGCTTTGTAATCCTTAATGTACTCTTTTTACGTTCTCCCTCGTGTAGATTGTTTTGCTGATGTTATGACGTCTATGTTAACGTGAATCCCGTTTTTTCCCGTAAAGACGCTCCTTCAAAATAATATACTGCCAAGATGTTCTTTTAAAAGAAAAACAAAGGAAGTAAAATAAAACATTCGGCACACATAGAACACACAGAAACATTACACTTCTGGCTTTACAGTGGATATAGCTAGCCTGCCTCTGCCTACAGTTATCAGATGAACTCCCCGGCATCTCTAAACATTCTTGTGTGCTTGTTGTGACTGGTTTTTTACCCTTTATGTGAAGTTATCTACAACTGTCTTCATATTATCTTCTACTTCTGATCAGAGGCTTTGTTTTATTTACCTACTTCAGGTGGTTTTTGTGAGAGATGAGACGTTCGTGAACGAATCAAATATTTTGAACAGTTGTTTTAAGTGAACAATAAGAACTGATTGGTAGTGCTGAGTTAGCCATTAATTTGAGAGGCAAAAATTTGATGACTGTAGGCAGAGGTGGGCAAGCGTTACCCATTGACTCCCTGTGTTTGAGCTAAAGCTATCTAGCTGGGTGAGCTTTGTCTGTGTTCTCCTTGTTACTGGACGCACAGATGAAAGTATGGTGTCTACCTGCTTGTCATGGACTCAAGAGTGAAGCAAGACATGGAAATAACCAGTGTTGGTGCATTCCTTTAATAAAGTCCCTTTAATAACTAACTGAACAGTTATCTGCAGTCTTGTGTCACAGTCACACCATCAGATCAAGCAAAATCCACCATGCTGGAGGCGTGCTCGGTGCCTCCATCCCTCTCAGAAATAAAGTGTAAATTTCAACTATCTACGGGACTCCAGTTAGAAGCATTCAGAGGCAGCTCTTTGATTCATGGGTATTGTTTTAAGTCTCCTTGTTCTGAAGCCACTGCACATCCACAATCCTTTCATATAAGTCAACATAAAAGGGGTTTTGTGCTTTGGGCCGTGTGTGCAGCAGCAGCAGCAGCAGCAGCAGGTCAGGCTGAACCAACTTGGCCTCACATAGGGGGATGTGCTGCTGCAGCTGCATCTAAGCCGTAAGAGCATTTGAGTGGGACAGCAGATTGTTTATGTAGTACTCTGACAAAGAGCAGGCACAAGTGTGTGTGGGTGTTTGTGTGTGTCAGGGGGAGGAGGGGGAGCACAGCTTACCATCCCTCCATCCATCTGTCTCTGTTTCCCCACATTTCGACGTGCTTTCAGATAGAGAGGGGAGGCTGGGACAGACCTGAGCTCTTGTTCTGGTTTAATTAAAACACATCATTGAGCTTTTTTTCTTGGCACATGTGATAACAAGCTCATCGAGACACTACAAAAGGAGGGGTGAAAAACCCACATCAGGCAAGTAAAGACTCATTTACTCACCAGCCAATTATTCCCCTGGGCCTTTCCTGGATCCGTCTCATGCAGGCGTGCAAGTCTTTTCACTAACAGGCAGGTCATTATTCAGCAAGTGCCAGGGCCAACAATGAAGGACTGAATGAGACACAAGTACACTTGTTTTATGGAGAACAGGGTGACTGGATGCCATTATAAGAGACATTTAAAAATGGAAAGTGTGAAGAACGTATATTTTCCTTTCACACATTTCATTTTGTGAGGTCAGTGGGCCAACACAGTCCAACACTCAGTGTTCAACTGTGTTGCCATTTAAGGACCAGAATAAATGCTTAGATGGCAGCAAATGGGAAAATAGAAAGGGATAACCAGTTCGAAAATAGGAGGCCAATGAACCCATGCCAAGGGGTAAATGTTGGCCAGAAGACATAGCCACTTCCTTCTCTGATCCAGCACATTTATTTAATTTACAATAAATAATTTCTAAAAGGCCCCACTGGATCTTCTGTGGCTCTGCCATTACTTTACCTCGGTCTATGCACAGGTATACTGTATTCATCTGATCATTTTGACATCCATTTTGTTTATGTCCATACAACTCTGTGTATTTATTAACTTATTCACTGTGTACAGTGCTTAAAATGTTTTAGAACCTGCCATAAAGTGAGGAAACATAAATATCTTATGGAGAGGAATGTCACCTGGCAGGACATGTGGAAGTGGAACCCTCAAAGGATTAAGATCCTGATCCAAGGGGTCTATGATGTCATCCCTAGTCCATCCAACCTGTTCACATGGGGCAAAGTCGATGCACCAGCTTGCCCTCTGTGTTCCAAGCCAGGCACGCTCGAGCACATCATGAGTAGCTGCTCCATTGCACTAGGTGAGGGCCGGTATCGCTGGAGACATGACCAGGTCCTCAAATCCATCACTGAATCAATCAGCCAGGGGATCAGGTGCAGCAGGTACACCTGCGCCACAGCCAGAAGGGTTGAGTTTGTTAAGGAGGGACAGAGGCCCCAGGACAGATCCGAAAAGTGTCCTGCTGGTTTGCTGTCCACAGCACATGACTAGGTGATGACAGTTGACCTAGAAAGGCAGCTGAAAATCCCATCTCACATCACCCAGACTTCGTTGAGACCAGACACCACCTTGGTCTCTGAGGCCTCAAGGCAACTCGTCCTGCCGGAACTAACTGTGCCATGGGAGGAGCCAATGGAAGAGGCGCATGAAAGGAAGAGGGAGAAGTACCAGGAGCTTGTGGAGGACTGCTGCAGGAATGGCTGGAAGACCAAGTGCATGCCAGTGGAGGTGGGTTGCAGGGGGTTTGCCAGCCATACCCTAAGCAAGGCGTACAAAACCCTGGGCATCACTGGTCTGAGAAGGAGGAGAGTCATCAACAGTAACATCAAGGCAGTGGAGAAGGCGTCTAGATGGCTGTGGCTGAGAAGGGAAGAACAGTGGGGTAGTAGCAGTAGGCCACTTGGACACAGGCCGGGGCTTGATCAACCCCGTTGGGTCACCTGGTGGAGGGTCCCAACGAAAACACTTGAAACACCCAATGATACCAGGATACAACACTGAAGATGTGTCCAAGTTAGAGCATCAATGGATGTATGAAAACTAGAATTCCATAAAGCTATATACAGTGGTTCGAGCATGAGGACCTACAAATTGACCTACAGTCAGTCAATCACTTGCTCATCTTCAAGGCCCTGGTAAAGCACACAGATGTTGGTGAATAAAATTCCCCTTTTGGACCTCTGCTCTGGATTATGAGGGTGTGGTGGAGTGAGTTTGATTGACAGCTCCACAACCATGAAAGTTGTAGCACCTGTATTTGTAAGAGGACTTGCTTTACTGTTGTCTTTTAAGTTGGTCCTCATATATTGTGACAGCATAAATCTCGACACAGTCAGTTTTCAACCTCAAATCAATCAGACTGTTTCAAATCACCTGTGTGAGTGTTCAGGGTCTTCATCCAGGACCCTGAAGAGAAGACTAGAGGTGCCTGAGGTGGAGGAGGGTTGCTTAAATCACCACTGCACTCACTGTGGATTTAAAAAAAATATGACAGCAGCAAGATGATTGGCCAGACAGGTAATGTCAGAGTCTGGTTGGCTCAGTGCTTAAAGGGGACATATCATGCTTGTTTCTCCTTTTCACTATGCCAGACTAGGATGCCTGTAAAGCATTTCTGCCCTCAGTACAAGTCATTTAGTTCCTTCATTGCCCCACAATAGCGTTCTCAAAATCCTCATTTTAAGCCACTATGAAGCCCTCATTGAAACACAAGGATCTCAGGATGACCTACAGTAACTTCCCAACGTCTCAGCCCTTTGTGCTCTGATTGGTCAGTTCTATCGGGGGTAGAGCCAGCCTGTCCTTCTTCTTCTACTGTATTTTCCGGCAGGCTCAAAGCAGCGACTGCATATTGAGTCCCCCTACAGGCCAGAGCTGGTAATGAGTGAGTGTGAGCTAGGGATCTATATACTGCTGCTGGACGAATGTGTTCCTCGGTGACGGTTTTGTGGCTAACGGACATCACAGAGATGGAAGTGTTTTATCAGATTGCTCCAATAAAAAGAAAGGTACCTCGTGATGTCACGACGATTTAAATCTCGCGAACATCTCGCAATGACCTATTTTCAGAGGCATCAAATCTCGTTCTAGGGTATCAGAAAAAATACAATATCTCATTTTTTGAAAATTAAGGGGGTGTAAGGTCTTGTTTTCAAATGTATTATATTATATGTAAGTATTGAATCATGCATCAACATGATATGTCTTCTTTAAGTGAATGCACAGTTGTATGAAAAAGTATGTGAACCCTTTGGGATTACTTGGATTTCTGCTTAAATTGGTCATAAAATATGTTCTGATCTTCATCAAAGTCACATCACTAGACAAACACAGTCTGTTTGATGTAACTCTGCACAAAAATTTCATGTTTTCATGCTTTTATTAGACACAATATGTAAACAGTCACAGTGCAGGGTGGAAAAAGTATGTGAACCCCTTGGCTAATTACTTCTCCAAGAGCTAATTGGAACCAGGAGTCAGCCAACCTGGATTTCAATCAATGTGATTAGAGAGGATGTGTAGGTTAAAGCTGCCCTGCCCTATAGAAAACACACACCAGTTGTGAGTTTGCTGTTCTCAAGAAGCATCACCTGATGTGAACCATGCCTCACAGAAGAGCTCTCAGAAGATCTACAATTAAGAATTGTTGACTTGCATGAAGCTGGAAAGGGTTACAAAAGTATCTCTAAAAGCTTTGACGTCCATATGTCCACCAGGTAAGACAGACTGTCCACAAATGGATAAAGTTCAGCACTGTTGCTACTCTGCCAAGGTGTGGTCATCCTGTAAAGATGACTGTGAGAGCACAGCGCAGAACGCTCAATGAGGTGGAGAAGAATCCTAGAGTGTCAGCTGAAGACTTACAGAAATCCCTGGCACATGCTAACATTATTGTTGACAAATCTACAATATGTAAAACATCATTTAAGAATGGATTTCATGGGAGGACACCGCTAAGGAAGCCATTGCTGTCCAAAAATAAACATTGCTGCATGTTTGAAGTCTGCAAAAGCACCTGGATGTTCCACAGCACTACTGGCAAAATATTCTTTGGACAGATGAAACCAAAATTGAGTTGTTTGGAAGAAACACACAACGCTCTGTATGGAGAAAAAAGGCACAACACAACAACATCAAAACCTCATCCCAACTGTGAAATATGGTGGAGGGAGCATTATGGTTTGGGGCTGCTTTGCTGCCTCAGGGCCTGGATTGGTTGCTGTCATCGATGGAAAAATGAATTCCCAAGTTCCCCAGTATCAATGCATTTTGCAGGAAAACTTAAGACCATCTCATCTGTCTGCAAACTGAAGCACAACAGAGGATGGGTGATGCAAAAGCATAGAATTGAATCAACAATGGAATGGCTTCAACAGAAGAAAATACGGCTTCTGGAGTGGCCCAGTCAGAGTCCTGACCTCAGCCCGATTTAGATGCTGTGGCATGACCTCAAAAGAGCAATTCACACCAGACATCTCAAGAATATTGCTGAACTGAAACAGTTTTGTACAGAAGAATGGTCCAAAATTCCTCCTGACCGTTGTTAAGGTCTGATCTACAACGACAGGAAACATTTGGTTGAGGTTATTGCTGCCAAAGGAGCAATGCTACTTTTTCCACCCTGCTCTGACTGTTTACAGTTTATTGTAAAAGTTTACTGTTTATAGTGTTGAATAAAAACATGAAAACATATATTTTTTTGCCAAATTAGTTTAAGTAGACTGTGTTTGTCTAGTGATTTACTTAGATGAAGATCAGAACATATTTTATGACTAATTTCAGCAGAAATCCAAGTGATCCCAAAGGGTTCACATAATTTTTCATGCAGCTGTATGCCCCTATCAGCTAATGATTTGAATCGCCTGTGCAGGAAGGCAGGGTGGGTCATTAATAATGTCACTGAATGCTTGAATTTTTTTCTAAGCTTCATGTGTGCCGGGTGATCTCAGCAACCCCCCTCCACCCCAGGCACCTCCAACTGTCTCATCAGGGTCCAGGTTCAACTCTTCAAAAGTCTGGCCCCTCACCTCATCCCGAAGGTCTTATACACACCTTAGTCAATCACATCAGGGTCTCAGCAAGCTGCTCAGAAGTCTACTCATCTTACCCTGCTCAAGTGTCTAGACTCCAAGGGTGGAATCCTATCTGATAGCGGACCTTTGGACCCCTGGTGTACCTGAGACAGCATGATACAGACAAATCGACAAAGCAAATTTTTTTTCTTTTGAGGTTCATGCAAATATACCTCTTCTTCAGATACTCTCTAGTTACTTTGGTTGAAGTGCATGTACTTTTGTTTTGTTTATATACTGCCTGGCCAAAAAGAAGTTCCCACCTGGATTTAACTAAGCAAATAGGTACAAGTCTCCCACTGGATAATTACTGCATGGGTGATTTTTTTTTAGCTGGCAACAAGTTATTTAACCCCAGCTGATGCAATGACCAGCTCCTCATTTCTAAAACAGCCGTGTCTCTGTTGGAGACAGAAGAAACATGTAAAGGTATGACCTAAAAACTGTCTTGTCTTTTAAAATAGAAAGTATCAGCATATTATCTACATAGACATAATGAACTTACTCCGACTAAGATGTTAGTCTGTTTAAGAAAGGTCAAATCATTGGCTTGCATCATGCAGAGAAAACATCTAAGGAGATTGCAGAAACTACTACAATTGGGTTAAGAACTTTCCGACACATTATTAAAAACTGGAGGGATAGTGGGGAACCATCGTCTTCGAGGATGATATGTGGTCGGAAAAAATCCCGAATGATTGTGATCGGTGATCACTTAAACCTTTGACCAAATCAAAGGAGAGAAAAACAACAGCAGAGCTCAGGGGTATGTTTAATAACAAAAGGAAGAGCATTTCCACACACACAATGTGAAAGGAACACAGGGGACTGGGACTGAACAGCTGTGTAGCCTTAAAGGGATAGTTCAGCATTTTTGAAATGGAGTTGTATGAGCCACTAAGTACATTAGATGCAGTAGAAAGTTCTCGCCTCTCCCTCAGTAAGCCACAGACTGTGAGAGTCTGTGATGGAAAAAATAGCCACTAACAGGAAAGTACTGTACCAAGAACAAAGTGTATTTTCTCCACCTACAAGAACTCAAATCAAAAAGTAATTCCACAGTTTAAGAATAGGCTATATATGAGTGTTTTTAAGTGCATTAATCATTTGGAAATATAAAGTTTATCTGGACCTAGCCAACTCGCGTCATGTATCCCTCCGGTAAATTACTCCACCTCCCTCTCAGCTGTAGTAAACATAACAAGCTAGCGGCTTCAGACACCGGTTGTAGCCTCATGTAACTTTTATCAAGTATTGTAATTCTTTTGTTTTTCCTCTAAGTGGTGTGAGGAAGAGACAATGCAGGAAAATAACAAAGGAGTAATTATGACAGCGCCAATGAAGTTCCATTCACTTCGGAGTCAAGAGGATACCTGTATGGACCGGAGTTGACAGAAGAAGAGCTGCTGAAGATGGAGACCGAGAAGAGGAAACATCCACAGACACAGGACATCAAGTAAGAGTCGGAAACACACAGTGGTGCAAATGTAAGTATTAGCCAGAGGGAACAGGTGATACAGACAGCGGTATTACTCATCACACACTTTCCTGCTGTTCTGAATCCTGGAGTTTTGCAGCCATTCTTCAATTTCTTGAAGATAAACTGGAAAAACGTCCCAAACCTAAAGGACATAAAGACAGTTTCTCCTCAAAGTAAGTAGTAATGATATGTCAGAAACAAACAAGCAGAGTAGAGGAGGCTGTTTATCAAAACAGTGCAGACTACTGTGTCTGTGTCTCTCTCTCTCTCTCACACACACACACAAACAGGCACACATGCAACGATTACGGTGTATTAGCCTCTAATATATAGAGATGTATAGATCTGTACACACAACCTATCGGGTAACAGGTAACGAGAGATGCACTCACTACACGATGTATCCGCATGCACTTGTTACGCAGAGGAATACGCTGAGTTCTCCATGATGCACATCTGTTTTTGCATCAAGGGAAGCATCACAAAACCCCATCTCAGAAATACTTGTCATATATTGGGC
Organism: Scarus forsteni; assembly: GCA_036419115.1. Lineage (NCBI taxonomy): Eukaryota > Metazoa > Chordata > Actinopteri > Labriformes > Labridae > Scarus > Scarus forsteni. Next base: position 15,640,686 of record JAZDUH010000136.1, read on the forward strand.
TTTTAATCAGTCTACAACAGGCGTTTGAAGCCGCTAGCTTGCTATGTTAAAAACAGATGAGAGGGAAGCAGAGTGATTTAGCGGAGGAATACATGACGTAAGTTAGGTAGGTCCAGATAAACTTTATATTTCCAAAAGGTTAATGCACTTAAAACACTCATGTGTAGCATACTCTCAAATTGTGGTATTACTTTTTGATTTGAGTTCTTGTAGATGGAGAAAATACCCTTTGTATTTGGTACGGTACTTTCCTGTTACCGGCTATTTTTTTCGTCACAGACTTTCACAGTCTGTGGCTTACTGAGGGAGAGGAGAGAACTTTCTACTGCATCTAATATCCTTAGTGGCCATATGGAGCTCATACAACTCCACTTAAAAAAAAAACTGAACTATCCATTTAAGAAAACCACCAATCAGTAAGGGCAACCAGAAAAAAATAGCTTCAGTTTGCTAGGGAGCATAAAGATTGAACTGTGGAGGACTGGAAGAAGGTCATATGGTCTGATGAGTCCAGACTGACCCTGTTCCAGAGTGATGGGAGCATCAGGGTAAGAAGAGATGCGGGTGATGCACCCATCATGCCTAGTGCCTGCTGTACAAGCCTGTAGGGGCAGTGCTGTGATCTGGGGTTGCTGCACTTGGTCAGGTTGAGGTTCAGCAACATTATGGCCCAAAGAATGAGCTCAGCTGACTACTTGAATATACCAGGTACCAGTGACCAGGTCATTTCATCAGTGGATTTTTTCTTCTCGAATGGCAAGGGCATATTCCAAGATGACACTGCCAGGCATTATTGCAGGAAACTCACTTAAATGATAATGAACATTTAAAATTACAGCAAGAAGGATTCAACCAAGTCTTTTTTTCATCATTTTCCTCAAGAAGCAGAGGTGTTGCTATTTTAGTTCGGAAAAATGTACCTTTTAAGCCCCTAGATTGTATAAAGGATATGGGAGGTCGCTATGTGATTGTGAAAGGGGTTCTGTATGGAGAAGAAATTGCAATTCTGAACATGTATTACCCTCCTGGACATCCATGTGATTTCTTAACTAACACCTTTTCTAAATTTGTAAACCTTAATGTCAGGAACTCTTTTATTGGAGGAGACTTTAACTGTCACTTGTGCCCAATTATGGATAAATCTCCTTCCTGTAAAGTGTTACGTTCATCACAGGCTAAGAGTATCACTGCTATATGCGAAGAACTGGACTATGTAGATGTCTGGAGGGCTCAACACCCGGCAGATAAGGAGTTTACATTCTTCTCTAAAGTCCATACCTGTTACACTAGAATAGATTATTTTTTTATGTCAAAAATGTTATTACAATCAGTCACTTCCAGCTCTATAGGAAATATAGTTATATCTGACCATGCCGCTGTTTTCATTCAGTGTGACCTTAAGAACCCAGCTACTCAGAGTAGGCATTGGAGGCTGAACCCTTTCATTTTGAACGACCAGCGGTTCATTTCTCACTTTGTAGAGGAATTTAAATCCTTTTTTTCCATTAATTCGGCCACTACGAAGGATTCATCGCTGTTATGGGAAACATCTAAAGCCTACTCTAGAGGTATTATTATATCTTATATGGCAAGTAAGAGGCGCAGACAAGCTGAACAAAGGGAAATTTTAGAATCAAAACTTAAGCGTGCCGAGACAGAATACGCTAAACGTTCATCTCTTTTTAAACTTAAGGAGATCACTGCACTTCGTTCTGCCCTAAACTCTCTTTTAACTAAAGAGGCAGAAAGCAAAATCAGATCTGCTAGACAAAAGATTTTTGAACATGGTGACAAAGCAGGGAAATACTTAGCTTATTTAACAAAGAAAAAATCAGATTCCCAAACTATCTCTTCAATTGCTGATGACAATGGTAAACTCTTTTTTGATTCAGTAACAATTAACAATACATTTAGGACATTCTATGAAAAACTGTATAAATCTGAGACTCACAGTGATGCTCCAAAGCTAATGGAAGAATTTTTCTCTTCCCTTCAACTTCCTACCCTCTCAGAGGATCACAAGCTCTCCTTAGATGCTCCGATAACTAAAAAAGAGGTTCTAGACGCTATAAAAAGATTACAGTCTGGTAAGGCGCCTGGGCCAGACGGGCTCTGTAGTGAGTTCTATAAGGAGTTTCAGAATATATTAGCCGACCCTATATTAGATATGTTTAACGATTCTATTAAAAAAGGTGTTCTACCTGTGTCCTTGAGAGAAGCAAATATATCGCTAATTCTAAAAAAGGGTAAACATCCTGAGAACTGCGCCTCTTACAGGCCCATTTCTCTACTAAATGTAGATTTGAAGATCTTTTCCAAAATACTTGCAACAAGACTAGAAAGTGTCCTCCCTTTACTTATTAATGAAGACCAAACCGGCTTCATAAAAGGCCGTCATTCATATGACAACATGCGCAGATTGCTTAACATAATTCAGCTTTTTCAGCAACAGTCAATGCAGGGTGTGGTGCTTTCTCTTGATGCCGAGAAGGCGTTTGACCGTGTTGAGTGGCCCTATCTATTTAATACATTACATAAATTTGGCATGGGTGGAAATTTTATCAGCTGGATCAGGTTACTCTATAATAACCCCCTCTCTGCGGTACTCACCAACAGGTTGCGGTCTTCTAACTTTCACATTCAGAGGGGCACAAGACAGGGCTGCCCGCTCTCGCCGCTTTTATTTGCTTTGGCTATAGAGCCACTCGCTGAAGCAGTTAGGACAAATAAAGACATACATGGTCTGACTATTAAAGGAAGACAGCATAAGATAACTCTTTATGCTGATGATGTCCTGATTGTTCTGCAGAGACCTGAGATCTCCATCCCCGCCCTTATTGAGGTCATTGATAAGTTTAGTATTTTTTCAGGTTATAAGATCAACTTCGCCAAATCAGAAGCAATGCCGCTGGGCAATGTAACTCAGAACCCTCCAACTCAATCTTCTTTCCCATTTAAATGGTCAACAGGGGGATTTGTATACTTGGGTATACACATAACACCGCATTTTAACCAGATGTATAAAACAAATTTTCTTCCTCTATTTGAGCGCATCAGGCTGGATTTAGAGAGATGGAATTCCCTCCCAATATCCTGGTTAGGCCGTGTTGCTCTCTTGAAAATGAACATCCTACCAAGGTTGTTATACTCAATGCAGATGGTTCCAGTCATCTTCCCACACAAATCTATCCAAAACCTAAATAAGTGGTTTAGTTCTTTCATTTGGGCTAAAAGGAAAGCTCGTCTTAAAATAGCTACATTATGTCTCCCTTCTTCAGAGGGAGGCCTTGACCTCCTGACATCAGGAAATATCAGCTCAGTGTCCATTTACGTATTATGGCCGACTGGACACGTGGTAAACCTAGATCTCTCTGGCTTGACATAGAAAATTTCATGTCTAAATTCCCCTTACAAAATTTGTTATTCATTAAAAATATTAAATCCTTGAAATCAATCTGCAATAATCCAATCACACTTTCTACTGTTATGGCATGGCGGGCAATCAGGAGATTAGAGAGTAGATCTCAACTCACCTCTGTCTTCACACCCATATGTAATAACCCTGATTTCCTGCCTGGAACAACAGACAATGGTTTTCAGATTTGGGCAAAAAAAGGGATTTCTAAATTGCGAGATTTGCTGGAGGGACACACCCTGATGTCCTTTAGTCAGGTGATTCAAAAATATAACATCTCAAAACAAGACTTCTTTCGCTACTTACAGGTGAGGGACTATATAAAAAGAGACACTACAATTCTTACAAACCAAAACACTTCTAATTCTGAGAGGCAACTCTTTAGGCCACAGCTAGACAGCTCCATAAGAACTTTCTATTGTATGCTAAAAGAGTCTGACACTACAAACACTAATCACCTTAAAGAAACATGGGAACGAGAACTCAATGTTCAGATCACAGATGAGGAGTGGGAAGAAGCCTGGGTGAGTGCTAAGACCCTGAGTGTCTGTAACAGACTTAAAGCAATTCAATTGAAAATACTACACAGGGCCCACATATCTCCCTCACAACGCCATAGGTTTAATGCTGACCTCTCCCCGCTCTGTCCCAAATGTAAAATAGAAACAGGCAGTCTTACTCACTGCTTGTGGTCTTGCAGGAAAATACAACACTTTTGGTATGTTATTGGGAAGGAAATTAATAAGATATTGGCTATTAATGTTGAATGTAACCCATTGTACATGCTTCTAGGGATATCAACAGCCTCCATCCCTGATAAATACAAAGGGAAGCTCTATAAAATGCTTACATTTTGTGCTAGAAAATGCATTCTGTTGAACTGGGTTACAGACAAAATCCCATCTAAAATACATTGGCAAAGGATTATACTGGAATACTTATCGCTTGACTTTCTGACTTGCAGGTTACATGACAAGAAGAATACATTTCATAAGATATGGGAACCATTCATGACATATATGGACCTAGATATCTCTGCTATTCTCGCAAGGGGGTTTGTTTAGACAAAAGTTGGAGATGTACTTAACGGGTACTGGGTATGTATGTATGTTTACATATATAGTCTAAATGTTTTAGTTTATTTTATTATTTATTTATTATTATTTTTCTTTCAAGTACATTCTGTGCTAATCCTGAGTCTTCCATCTGTTGATTTAACTGTGAACCTATGAGCTGAGATGTTTTGTTTTGTTTTGTTCTGTTTTGTGTTTGTTGGACTGTGTATGTTTATTTCTGTCTAAAAATTAATAAACATATACTTCAAAAAAAAAAAAAAAGATGACACTGCCAGGATTCATTGGGCTCAAACTGTGCCAAAGTGGTTAAGGGAATAAGAGACATTTTCTCTCATGGATTGGCCACAACAGAGTCCAGACCTTAACCCCATTGAGAATCTTTGGGATGTGCTGGAGAAGACTTTGTGTAGTGGTCAGACTCTCTAATCTTCATCAAGACGAGACCTTGGAGGAAAATAAATGCAACACTGGATGGAAATAAATCTTGTGACATTGCAGCAGCTCATTAAAACAATGCGTGCTGTAATGGAAGATAAAGGTGGTCCAACGAAATATATTACATGTGACCTTTTCTTGCACTCAGGTTCATGAAATTATACCTCTGCTCTGTTTTTACTCACTTGTTAAATTAACTCTTAACCAAATGAGCATGTTTTTGGCCTATGGGCGGAAGAGGAATGCCTGGAGAGAACCCCACGGATAAACATTGGCGGTGAGGCACGCACACTACCTGCTGTGCCACCATGCCACTCTATTAACCTTTAGTTTTATATATTTGAAAAAACATAGTAATGAAATAAAAAGGTTGTAAAATGACAGAGCCAGTCACTTCAATTGTAAAATTTTGATTATGTTTTATTAACTTACAATTCTCTTTTAATCTTTGAAAAACAACATAGTCTTTAAAAACTAGAAATGACTCAGTATGATTAAAGTGGATTACAATGTGCAATGACAAAATGAGAGCCACAGATGTGTTACAGCAGAACTCTAAACATCTGAAGAAAAAGCTTTTCAGTTCTGTGCTTGAAGTTCTTCTGTTGTTGTCCTCTCATCGTCCCACACAGCTGATCCTCGAAATGCTAACCCTCTGCTGTATTGCTCAAACTCCTTCAAAAATGATAATGTATAACAGCTTCGAAGGACAAAAACACACACAACTTGGTTACCTAGCTTTCAAACTTAAATAGCAAAGACTGATAGGATCAAACATGATTATAAAGAAATTTGAAAAATAAAGCACAGTTTAGTTTTTATGCCAATGTAATGTACAATGGAAAAGACCAGACACACCACAGTGAAAAAGTTAAATGAATTTAAATATGACGAGAACTTTTGCTTTGGTTATAAAGATACAAACATAAACAGCAGGTATGCTGGGAAAGGCGCTAAAAAGATAGAAAAAAATACCCTTTGGTTGATACATACAGGAAAACCTGAAAACTCTGGCTTCCCTTCAAAACAGAAGCCTTTATAATCTCAGATGACATTTTTAAAGTTTAAATTGTGCACTACTTTAAAACTTCAGTTTAATTCACTCAGTACAAGAACATTTCAGGCCATGTATATTCTGGACTATTTACTAATTTTGCTTTTCACAGACAGCTCTCAGATAAAAAGAAACTCCTAAAAACTTACAGAATTTTTCCGCAGTGTAAATAGGCAATAATGACTGAATTTTCCTTAGAGTTTTTGCTGGAAGCAACAAGTATTAAGTAAAAATTATTCTTCCCCTTTATGCCGACCTTTTTGAGAGACAAATGTGAACATGCAAGTCTGGAAATATTCATAAGCAGTACTCTTATAATTTTCCAAGGTTTTCAGGTGTGCATTTGTACAAATCTCCTGAAAATTTCCAGATCTATTTAGAGTCAGTTGAACTTTTCTTTATGTCATATCTGTGAACACAAACACATGGTTTTGTTTTTTACGTTTTTTTCTTGCAAGCTCTGTAGAAAATATCTTCTCCCCAACTTCTTTTGTTTTTCTGGACAAAGTCAACAAGCAACTTGGGACATTTCAGGAGCACACCTCTGAGGATTATGCTTTAGTTTTCAGGAGTCATGTGTTTAAAGTTAAGCCCTATTGACACACAAAAATCCTGAAAATGTCTTTTTTTTTTTTGTGAGTGGCACACAACTGATTTTTTAGGCAGATTTTTTTCCTGGCAGTGACCTACTATTTTTTAACCAAATCAAACCCTTGTGTGTCTTCCAGAAAAAAAAATCTATCTTTAGGAAAGGAGGTAACTACGCAACTCTGACATATATACTCTCTTGAAATTTTCCAGATTGCATTCACGAACATTTAATCCCCATTTACAAGCAGAACATCTCTCTAAAAATTATCTAGAAATGTTCAACGACGCAACAGAAGACCTGACATTACCTTGGATTTTCTCTGATGAGCTACACATTTACAGCTCAATAATTCATCCCCTAAAAATCCCCCTTCTTTATCTGACGGGAGGTCTTCCTACATTTAGGGAAAATGATGAAAAAGCAACTTTTATGCTTGTTTAGCTCATCCAACCTGCCTTTAAAACAGAGGAAAAGTGGGGGATTCCCTCACAATCAGGTGCTTCAATCTCAAGTTGTTGCAGAGAAAAGGAAGGTATTACAATTTCATCTAAAAATCAATCAGCAACAACTTAAGCAGGACAGATTGCTGGTATGAATTTGGACTTCTTTGTGTTCACCACTTTCAATGTAGATACTACAAAGTTAAAAGGGGAAAATTTAGTGTCCATGTATGACATTTCCCTATCGACTAGGCAGACATAAAAACACTGAAAGACTGAAAGAGACTGCTTACAACTGTGACAAAGAATGTTTCACTTCCATCTGATGAAACTATATTGCACCAGGATTACTGAACTCTGAGTAGCAATGTGAACAGTGTTACTGAGACACTGTGCCAAAAGAATTCTTAAAAACATCTAACTATTGTGAAAGACGTGTATGCACAGACAAAGGACATTGGCAGTTCTTTTCAGGACTGTAAACCTGTGAACAAAAATACTTTTACCGTCCACTCTAAGACAGAGTGATGGTGAAACAGCATTTGCATCATCATACACAATAAAAGTGCCAACATGTTTGATTTATAATGCTTAGTGTCAGCCACTTATGGGTGCTTTTTATCTTTTCTATTGTTACTGCAGAAAAATGAAGCACAAGAACTACATAATATTGTGTTAAAAAGTCTGTTCCTGTGCTTACGTGTATAAAGGTGAGCTTGATTTATGTGTGGTCAGAATCTGTTTAACACTTTAGAAGATCTGGTCAATGATAAAAAATTAAATCACATCCAATGAGAAGCGTTTACTAAAGTAAACAGCTCAAGCTTGAGAGCAAACCAGCAAGACAGCCTACTGAGGGTATTCAAGGACTAAAACATGGCAAATGGAAAAATAAGGCCTGTTTAATTTTAGAGTTGCCTCTCTGTTCCAGACAGTGAGGGAAACAGGAACTACGCTCACAGCTGTGTCCTACTGGTGTGAGACATAAACAGGACAGACAGGTCAAAAAGACTCTCAGACACTCGGCTTAATGAGAAGCTGTTTTTTCTTACCGAGGCTATTGAACTTCTGTCCCACTTTAACCCTGTGATGCCCACTTTATCACATAGAAATAAACTAATGCAAAGAATGAGGACTAAAGGGTTGAATAAAAGAAAGGAACTTGGTTTGTAGCTCCATTTTTAGATTTAGTTTCTGACTTTAGCACAATGAAAAGATAAGGGGAAAAAAGCACACTGAGTGAATATATGAAATCCTTGCTCAAGGATCGGAGCAGATTAAGCTGACTAGATAAAAAAAAGGACAAATGCAGACAAAAACAAACATTAAAAACACCAACCCCAATGTAGAAGAAAGGGTTACCTGAGCAAAATGTTGAGTAGAACTAAAAACAAACTCAAACAAACATAATTCAAATATATCTCTGCATATGTTTGTATGTCAGAATCATTCGGGGACATGATATGAAAGACATCTTTAGCATAATGCAGTCCAATGCAAAAATGACTAATAACTACAAAATGATACTACACTTACAGCAACGCCCCCTAGAAGGCATTAATGCAGGTTTTAAGATTACAATGCATTTTGTTGTTACTCATGGTTTACACGTGAAGGTCTAAAACATAAACTATCAGCTGTTTCTTGACAAGAAAACAAAATGTTATTAAAGTTATTAGAAGCACTTAAAGATTCCTTCTAACCTGGGTTACCATCAGATATTGGAGTTCACAAACTTGATGAATAGGCTGGAAAGTTGACAAAATCCTCCATGTGGACCATATAGAAATCAAACATGATAACTTATAAGCTTGTTTATTTTTAAAATATCCTTATCTTGTGAAGTTTGTTCCTGTGGTCCATATTATTGCACAGAAAAGAAGGTGACCTGCTGCTACAGAGCAGCTGTTTTATTAAAGTGACTGCTAAAAAGTCCAAATGCAGTTTGTGATAAAGTTTCCCGCACTCACACACTTTGGACGTAACTGAACACACCCCTTCAGTCCACCTTGCCTCAGTCTGTGGTCCACTGAAGGTTCACAGCTCTCAGAGGGCCGGTATAAAAAGGTAATGATACTCCTGTCCATGGTGGTCCTGGTAGTAGAGTTCAGGCGTGCTGTGCTGCCAGCTCCTGTCCTATAAAGCGGCGCAGACGCTCCAGATACTGGCTGTACAATTCAATGTCGTTGTGTCCCGCTCCCTCCACCCACAGAGGCTCCACGGCTTTTGGGCAGCGCTCGAAGAGAGCCAGGCCGTGGGAGAAGTCGATCACCTCGTCCTCTGTCCCGTGGATGATGAGCACTGGGGATGTGATTTTGGACACTTTCTCAATGCTACAAAGAGCGAGAGAAGAAGAAGTCAGTAAGAGGAATCATCCACATTATGTTTACATTACATTGCCAATATCAAAGGTATAGTGTCTAAACCTGACCTAGAGGTACTTATCCATACATTTGTCTCTAGTAGGTTAGATTACTGTAACGGCCTGCTCACCGGTCTTTCCAAACGAGCCATAAGACAGCTGCAGTACATTCAGAATGCTGCTGCTCGGGTCCTGACCAGAACCAGGAAGTACGAACACATTAGTCCTGTGCTCAGGTCCCTACACTGGCTTCCTGTGGCTCAGAGAATAGACTTTAAAGCAGCTCTGCTTGTGTACAAATCTCTCCATGGCCTAGCACCAAAGTACATCTCTGACATGTTAGTGCCATATGAACCATCTCGGACTCTGAGGACCTCAGGGGCCGGCCTTCCGCTGGTGCCCAGAGTCAGGACTAAATACGGAGAATCAGAGTTCCAGTTTTATGCAGCTAAAATCTGGAACAGTCTTTCTGAAGATGTGAGACTGGCTTCTACTCTGACAATGTTCAAATCTAGGCTTAAAACAGCTCTATTTCACTGTGCATATGACTGAAAGTATCTTATCTGCACTCTTCTCTTTAAAGTTATTTTATAATGATTAATGTTGATTTTATTTTGTATTGTGATATTAATGCATTTTTCTTGTTCTGTAAAGCGCTTTGAATTGCCTTGTGTATGAATTGTGCTCTACAAATAAACTTGCCTTGCCTAGATCAAATAAAAAAGAGTAAGGTAATGTTCACGAAACCTTTGCAGTGCAGTCAACAACACCACTCCAGCCCACTCCCTCAGATCCTCCTCCTCCACCCACCTCACTGTGCCCTCTGCCCACCTCAGCACCATGGGGAGCAGGGCCTTCAGTCGCTCTGCTCCCCAGCTCTGGAACTCTCTCCCACCAGACCTCTGAAATCTAAACTCTCTTTCCTTCTTCATAACCAGACTCAAAACTCATCTATTTAGAACTGCATACTCCATTTAACATGAATTTGCCATACTCATCCACTTATCCATCATTGCCCGCTGTGTTTTGCTGATTTTATAGTTGTTTTGTTTTGTTGATTTAATTGTTGTTGTTTTATCCTGTAAAGTGTCACGACAGGTGCTTTTAAATAAAATGTATTATCATTATTATTATTATTATTATTATTATTATTATTATTATCATCATACATCAAAGTGATATCAGGGTCCATCTGTGTGTTGGTCAGAGGAAGAGTGAACTAACTTTGTTGTGGTCTGTTGACACAAAACTACGGCATGGAGTATTTTTTTTTTTTTAAATGTATATTTTTGGGCATTTTGGCCTTTATTGATCGGAGAGAGACAGTGGATAGGCCTGTGAAAGGGGGAGAGAGAGCAGGGGAAGACACTCTGCAAACTGGTCACAGGCGGGATTCGAACCTGGACCGGCAGAAGCATGTACATGGGGTGCTAACCACTCCGCCAAACCAGCACCCAAGGCATGAAGTAGTTTACGTGATTGATCAATGCCAAGAGTACTGGTTGACTTGCAGCCATCTCTTTTCTTCAAATGTTTAGTCTAGAAAATCAAATGTATTATGAAGTTGCAACTCGTTTAAAGAGTGCTTAGTTAACCGTACTGAGGGCTGGCTGTCATAACTGACTTCTTCACCACACAAATGCATGCAACACGATGCCTGCACAGTAAGAGACACAAACTAACACCTTTCTCTCTTTGCCTCTCTCGTACGCTGACTGTTCAGCAGAGTGCACAACATCCTAATATTTTTACATTACATTCATCTTCTCTGTATACATAAGGTTAATGTTGAATAATATTCTGCTCCCTAACACCCTCACTGTTTTCTGTCAGCTGACTTCACTGCAACACATGAGAAATTTTCCTTTTCATCCGTTATCTTGCGCTTCAATATATTTCATTTTCTGGAACTGCTCACTGAAGGAAAGGCATAGGTCATAATGCCATGCAATGGACTTAGTTGTCTTGCACATAGAAGTCCATTCTTCAGTGAAAGAGACACAAAATACAAATAAAACTCAACCAAGCATTAAATGAACTTTTGATAGAAGTATGTCCTCCTACTGTCTGAAAAAATTGTCTACATTTTCAACACTTAAATGTTTTGTGGCCATATTTTTAGGTGATACATTTACAACTACAGGTGCTCCAGGAGCACAAACATCTGCCAAAGCATTTCCAATGTTGTTGTTGAGTTGTTGCCAAACACGTGGAAAATTGCTCTTTCTTGAACTTAAGATAGCATTTTAAAAAATTCCTGAACCCACAGACAGACAAGGATCACCATCAAAATCTTATTATTTCTTTCTGGTGCCATGACCAACATTGAAAAGTCATAGAAATTTGTTGGGAACTTATTGATTATTAACAAAAATGTGGAGACCTGCCCTGCCAAACAATGTTAACAAATGTTTAAAAAAAATCTGAAATCACTGCACCCCTGTGTGCCATGACCACCATTCCCTTGTAATTTCATGAAAATACGTTCAAAACTTTTGAGGTGATCTGTTCACAAAACAATGATCAAAACTGAAACGAGTTAGGAACTTTCTATCTTCAGACATGTTCATTTAAAAGCTGCAGCGGATAAAAAGGGAAGAAAAGCATTTTTGAGAGGTTATGCAGGAGTTTTCCTGAACACTAGGGATATATAACCAGGAATGACCCAATTCTGACTGCACAAAAGTAGCATTGAGTTGCTATGGTATTGAAAGAGATTTAAAAAACAATTTATTTCTAGAAAAAATGGTACCTTGACATCTGTTGTCTTGATGGTTTTACTGGTATCATTCCACCATCACAGAGCAATAGTTTAACTAATGGGTCTTTGAACAGCCTTGGACACAATTACAAGCCTTTAAGTACTTTGAGGATTTTAAGTAGTTTACTTGATTATTGCAAAACTCAGCTCAAAAACATGTTTGCTAAAATTCCTTTGGTGGTAAATAATTGAAGTAACAACAATAGAACACAAAATCTAAATCTCTCAAGTACATTTACTCTCCCTCCAGCATAAAGACAAATTATGAGAGAGAAACAGCGGAGAACGATACCAAGAGAGTGGGCGGGATGCCAGCTGCCCACTCTGAATGTGAACAACAGGCGAACACTGGAGGCTTTCTCAGCTCAGTACACACACAGCGAGGCTTTCCCTGGTTTCCTCACCGCCTCTGCTCCTCACCCACTTGTACCATCTGGGACCAGACTCTGTGTTAAAGCTAGTGTTGGCTGCGATTGACCCTCTGTAGATCCAGACACTAAAGCTGAACCAGTATTACAAGAACAGAAGGGACGGGGCCTCGCTAATGACAGCATTGCTCTGTGTCGAAAGGGAATTGTTTTGTGACCAACATTTCAAAAATAAAATCACAATAACACAACACATTCCAGCTAACACCCACAATACAATCCCACATAAGTGGGGCACTGATGCTCTGAAAAATACGAGACCACAGCAGAACATGAGGCAATAAAATAAAAGTGCAGGTTCAAAACAATACTTTCTCACATGAGGACACCTTCTTATCAAGACTTTGTCTGATGTTGTAGGGATCAGATGACTTCTAGCTTGACTCTTTGGTGACACACATGTATCCATTTTAAAAACAGTAAAGTAGATAACTGCCGGAAGTTGAGTTCTTCGACACGTTTATAATATCATTCAATAATTTATCAAAGCTGCACATCAGTCCCTGTACTAAGGGACTGATTAGTTCCTGTGGCCTGTTGTCTGTATTTGCATAGAGGCAGACTTTTCAAACTACCTCTGGTCACAGAGATATCGATGTTCCAGCTACATCTCTTTGAGGTCCTCGCTGTTGAACGTTCATGTTTTTCTGTTACAGAGAAGAGGGCTTCCTGCTTTATGCTGCTCAACATCTGAATTCACCGCCACTGGATATTAAAAAGCAAGCTCTCTGAGTATTATTAAATTGAATGGAAAATCTTCCTTTAAAAGTCTAGCTTTTATTTTAGAGGGGTTTAATAACTGAATATATGTTTTTTTACTTTTGTACATTTAAAGTTTGGGACAAAAACCGACATATATTTGCAACATTAAATCTTTTGAAATCCTGCGTAAGTTATCAATAGGCACATATGTGCTACTGATATTCTTTTGTTTCAAAAATGCTGAGCAAATATTGTTGCACTGTGTGTAATAGCAGTGAAAATATACTGATGTTGTACAGTGTGTTCCAAATTATTATACATTTACAGTTTTTGTTCATTTTGTAATAAATAGTCTATGGACTTAGCATTCAGTAGGATTTGTTCCTCAACTCTTACACAGTTACAGTAGATTTTCTTCAACAAAATTATCAACCATGATAACTGCATTACTTTGTAAAATAAAGTAAAATGCAGTGTTCTAAGTTATTTATCAAAATAGTTTCAAAAACTGTAGTTTTTTAAGGATGCAAAACAAAAATGTGTTTAATTCTTTTGCATAAGGTAATGGAATTTTCTCAAATCAAAGCTCTTCCAATCAAAAATATCTTTACAGCTCAAACACATATCAGCAGAGGATCCCCTCTTTCACCTCAACATCCCCTCATCTATTGAACTTGTGAGTTCATGTCAAGTTTCTGCCTGTATTTCCTTTAAGGATGCCAGAGCTGCTCTTTCAGGTAATGTGCCGTCCATCCTCACAGAGCTTTCTTTTAAGGCTATGGGTTGACGTCAGGGGATGATGGTGGCCACGCCATGATTTTTCTCCCCTTATGCTTACAGCAGTCAAGGCCTCAATGGTATTTTCCTCAGCATGGGATGGTGTGCTGTCATGTACGAAAATGATTTTACTACAGAAGGTAAGGTTCTTCTTTTTATACCATGGCAGAAATGTGCAGCTATGAACTACACATATTTTGCTGGGGTCATTTTGATACTTTCAGGCACCTCAAAGGGGCTTTCCCATGATTCCAGTCAAGACATCACTCCACCACATTCTTTCTGATATCAGAGCCTTGTTGGGACAAGGTGGCCATCCACCAACCATCCAGAACTCTATCCAGTCTAGACCATCACAACATTCATCAGTGATAAATACTGTTTGAAAATGAGTCTTATTATATTTCTGAGCCCAATGCAATCCTTTCTCTATGTGGGGATTTGTTAAGGATGGCCAAAATACAGCTTCGCGCATATCAGCATGTCCTCATCTGAATCACACACAAATCTTTTCACAGTGATGATGTGATGTGTCCAAATATGCTGCTATATTAATCAACATTATTCCTCTCCAGCCTATAATCATTATAAATCTTAATATTATTAGAGAGACCTCTTCATCCATTGTTGTTATTGATTATACCTCCAAAATAAATCATAAAAAATACCCTTTCAACCATATAAATGTTTGAACCATCTTGAAAATGAAATGCCACATCTCAAGGGGCTAAACAAATATATATATATATATATATATACATATACATATACATATACATACCTACATACCTACATACATACATACATACATATACATATACATATACATATACATATACATATATATATATATATATATATATCTCCATACCTATATCAATATATCTATATATATAGATATGTACAGAAACACACACACACACACGCGTATATATATATATCAACACCCACATGGTCAATGAAATAACTTAAAACTGACAAAAGTAATAATAAATAAAATTTACTGAAAATCAACTAGTGAAAACCATACATTGCTTTTGAATTGTGGTTTAACAGAATTATTTTAAAATAATAATAATAATAATAATGATAATAATAATAATAATAATAATAATGAAACTGGCCTTAACAAAATTGATGGTACCCTTGATTGATTCTGTAGTATAAGGAACAGCTAAACCAAATGATAAGAATATGGGTGATGGATGTTATAATTGCAATCAGCATATAAATTAATAACAGAACAAATTAACTACAGCTTTACAAGGAAATATTTAGTTTACTGTTGCAGGATGAGAATGGTCCCTGTGCTGTGGAATCACATCTCAGAGAAAACACAGACCTCTGGTGGGTTTATTCTTCTCTGAAGCATGACTCACTTACATCTGTAAAACTCTGATAAAAATGAAATCCGCCCACCAGCCAGTAGAAAGCAACACGGAATACCAAAGCCTATGCACCAAATGAGGAAGAAGATGAACTATTCTTTCAGTGCAGATGCTTTTTTTGGACAAGAAACACTTTAACGAGAGAAAGCAGCAATTACACTTTTCTGCTGGCAGATATGTAATTATGTGGAAATGCCAACTGGCAGCAAAACAGCATGTGTATTATGTTACATGACCATTTTATATAGGGATTGGATTATATAAAGAGACATAATTGAGTAAAGATTTTCTTATTTTAGAGAGAGTGTCTTTCATTAAGTTTGACCTCTACAGCCAACAACAGTTCTTATGCCAAACTGCCTGTTTCAGAAATGAGGCCTAAAAGTTTGGATTCTTACAGTAAAATATAAAGACGACATGGCATTGATGCAAAGTGAAAAAGAGAGGATACAATAATCTCAGACTTACTTTGGAAAAGCATCGAAACAGTATGTTTTCTTTGTGTCTGGAAAGGCCACCCTCATGCCAGATGTTAGAGGCGAGTGAAGAACCACAGCAGCACACTCGTACCGTGACGCTAGGTCCACAGTGGGCACTGTGCCAATGCTCTGTCCATAAAGGATGATGTTCTCTGGGCTGATCCCATACCTGGTTAGAAGTGGAGATAGAGAGACATCATCTAAATGTAGGGTATTAGTGGATGTATCTGTACCACAGAAACAGATGTTAAAGTTCTGCATAAACATGCTTTTGTTTGTGGAACTAGTAGGTAAAGGTGGTGCGCCATATGCAGTGGCAATAGTGTTCCCAGGGTAGTCAGGACGAGGGGATCCTTTTCAACATATCTTTCCTACGCTCTATTTCCTACTCTATCCACCATAGTCCCAAAACAAATGAAGATAAGTGAAATAAGATTAACATAAATAAAAGAAGTATGTGTTGTTCTTAACCAACTTAGTATCATCAAGTTATGATGAGGATATATTTGATAATGCTCCCAAAAAGGATTTTATGAGTCTAACATCTACTAAAAACCTCTTAAACATTGCCTTAATTTAAAAAGAAAAGTTCTATATTAACTTAAGAATACACTTTATCCTACAGAAACGTAAGCATGCATGTAGCAAGAGGTTACACAAGACTCTGCTGAAGTCCTCAAACTGCGTTTCTAATTGAATGAGTGTTGTACCATGCTGGTTTTGCAATTATAGAAATCTTTCAGTGAGTAGTTTTCTGTTCAAAAGAAAATAGTCATCAATACATGCCATATTTCATTTTCCATCTTTGTCAACTCAAATCAAGAAAACTGATTGAAGAAAAAGACAAACACTTGATGTCTAGTTTAAAGCTGCATTAATGAGTGAAAAAACACTACTAATTACAGCCAGAGTCAAAGCCAGCGTTGGTAAATTCCAGGTATTTAACAGTTTTGGAAAGTGCTTACTCTCATGTCATGAATTTAACAGAAACACGAAATCCACTTCATGTCAATACACATCAACATGGCATCAAGCATTATAAGATAGTTGAAAATTTCATCAAAAAGTAACTAGTCTTCATCTACAGTACCCCCAGGATTGTTGTAAAGAGTAACTTTTAAAAGTAACTTTAACCAACAACCACACAAAAATAACTTTATGAAAAGTGATAGCTGCAGCAGCCTGTAAACTCACCTAAACATACCATCATGTCTTCCTGGGGCTACGTCTGCTTAAAGGCAGCTCTGCTTCCACTAATGAGACACTTCATCACAGCACAAAGTCCTTGAGAGACACCTTGCCCCCCAGGCCTCCTTCTCTTCATCTAACCATCCTTCTTTTTTGTATTCCCTCTGCATCTGCTCTGATCTGTTCTCTTTTTTGTGATGACACCCTCAAACCTTCAAACACCTTGGCATCTTCATACTTACCTTGCTTTTTTTTCAACTATTCTTATGCCAACACTGGTAAAATACTACACATATGAGGAAACTGTGCTCATGTATGTTACGTGACTGATTTACCCCTAATCTCAGCATAATGACAATGCTTACGTCACATTATATACTGTGGCAGGATGTAATAAATCATCCCATTATGGACAAATATTGGCAAATTGAATCAAACATACCGCGTGCGCAGAGCATGCCACGCAGCATCTATGTCTGCGTAGAGGTTCTTCTCAGTGGGCTTGCCAGTGCTCACACCGTAGCCCGAGTAGTCGTAGGAAAAGATGTTGCAGTTGATGCGGGTGCCAAGGCCGATGTAGAAACTGCTCATCTGGCCCAAGTCCACCGCGTTGCCGTGGGAGAAGAGCACAGTGAATCTGAGAGGGAAGAAACACAGATGGACATGTTAGTAGATCGGTACTTTTGTTGTTTTACACTTGTCCTTGGGTGTCATGAAAGGCGCTATAAAAATATATATATATATTATTATTACATTATAGTTATTGCTGGAAATAAAACAATAGTAATCTGCTTAACTTAAGTGTTTTCCTTGGTTTCTCGGTTAGGAGTGCAGGTCTTTTTATTTCTTTGGCTGATTTATGAAGTTATAACATGTTATCAAAACTTAATGCAGCCCCTGCAGAGGTCAGGGCCTCGGCCTCCACAGTTAAAAAATGGTCTTACCCTGCTTGTCAAACTCACACACTAACATGGTTCATTTGTTACTGCTACAGAAAAGCAGGACTCTCAGTCTGTGGGACAGGGTTCTGGATTAACAAAGCAAAAAGAGGAGGACAGGGACAGGGCTTCAGCTCAGGTATAAGTCCAACAAATGTTTTGTTTCTTCATTGACTTCATAAATGTGGGTGTCCATACAACTTGAAACAAATGGCAGGGGAATAACCGCATCTTATATTGATTTTACTTTAACTTTAACAGCTGTAATGTCCAAACACCTGAACAATTTTGCACTTTACATAAAAAGTGTTTGCTTTACCTTATTAAAAGAGATCGTCCTTATGTGAAATAGCATACTACATATAGTTTTTCTGGGCTTTGTTTAATGTTCACGCAGCATAATCAGTACAGAAAAAGGAAAAGTGTTTGGCCAGGCAAAAAAAAAACAAAAGCTGCCGGTCAGACATCAATGACAACTACCAAACAAATAGCTGAAGACATTGAAATAAAAAAAGTTGTTTCCATTATGACCTTTGAATATAGGTGCGTGTCGTGCTTTCAACTAAAAGTGGATGTATTTCCTGTGATTTTAGGGTTAAGATGCATTTTATGAGTCAAATTCTGATGACAGTTTTGCTTTCTCAGATTTTGACAATCTGGTTCATGGACACCAGGAGTAACATGAATGTTTTGGCCTCTTGGTTGCTTCTGTTGCTTAACCCTTGCATCACCATTTAACAACTGGGCATTAAACTGGGCATAAAAAAACTTAAGGATCAAAACAAAATTCAGTTTATCACATGTCTCAGTTTATGAGTCCAGGTTCCAGGCTTAGCCATGAATGAAGCAATTTGTCAGTTGCCATCACGTCAGATTACGTGTCCTCTGAACCTGATGTCTCAGAAGTGTTGCATGCTGCAGGGATCAGTTTACCACCACTGGCTCTTGTCAAATGACTCTTACTTGTGGACATTTTGCAAAACCTGAGAAGCAGAGTATCCATTATAAACACTGAGCACTCTCACACTTGCCTCTTATTCATGACCGCATGTTGTGCTCCATTGAGAAATCTGACACTCTGTCTACACACTGACTGGTCTGAGATAATCCTTTAGTTGTTTTGTTTATGAACATATTCAGCCAACGGCTTCACTCTTGGCTTTTCCATTCAGATCATGGCATAACAATGACTCTGCCATATCAGGTCAAGCTCAGATTCATCCATCTGTAATACAAGGCAGACTTAAAAACAAGATACACAGAGTGTAACACAAGCTTGAGCATGTCTTTTTAATTGATTTGCGGAGCTAATCAGCAGCAGTGCAGGGCAGAGGGTTAGAAGTAATACTAATGGTAAACAGTTTTATTTCTGAGGACTTGTACTTAGGCTTTGTATATGATACCTACATTTATTCTTTCACGTCTGGCATGTAGCCTAATCTTACTCCTATTGTCCAAAAAATACTTTAAGCACTTTATATAATCTTTAACACATCTAAAACCTTCAGCAGCGTTCCCACTTTTTTCTAGAAATCATTTTCCAGGACTTTTCCAGGACATTTTCCAGGACTTTCTCCAGTGTCACATAACCAACTGAAGTTACATTGTAACTCTGGGCAGTTTTCACTTTTAGTTAGCCTTCTAAAAAACAAGATCAGAGGTTGATGAACAATATTTCTAGCTGTTGATCATATTGATTTTAGAATTTCTTTGTTTCTAACTCTCAAGCACGATACATATACATATTTTTTAATCTTTATTTACTCTGCTTTTTTATGAATACATTTTGTTAATTTAGCCTAAATTTTAATGTCATTTTTTAATTATTTATTTTTGTCCCCATTGTTTTGAGTTTTTATATTTTATGCCTTAACTTGCATTATTTTACCTACTCAAATTTTCTGATTACGTGTACATTAGTTACCAAGTACATTTTTACTTCATTTCCTATGTTTCAAGCTAGAAGGAAGACAAGTAATTTTCCAGGACAATTTGAGCTTTTCCAGGACATTTCACTTTTTCCCCCTCATTTTCCATTTGTTTTCCATGACTGGAAAATTGGGCAATCATTTTCCAGGTTTTCCAGGACGCGTGGGAACCCTGCTTCAGGTGACAATGTCATCTATTTAGGAAACTCTGATACAATATTAGGAGCATGTCTTAATAGTTTTCCAGAACAAAAGATTTTCAAGGACATTTTGCCTTTTCTCTCATTCAAGATGTGTCTTCCATGACTGGAAAATGGGTCAACTATTTTTCAGGTTTTTCCAAGATGAGTGGGAACAGGGTTAAATTTTTGTCCCTAAATCTCAACTCAGATTTCCTTTCACTAAGCAGGAAAATCAATTATAAATATAAATTCAATAAGTTGTCAATAGCAGATATTTGTGAGATAACGCAAAACTCAGTGATATCCTACAAATCTGGAGACTGAAAAAATAAGTCTGGACAAAATAGTTATAGAAAAAGACACTGTTGAGAGAGTCGGAGCGAAATTTTATGTCAGCTAAGTCAAAAGCGAACAGACGCACAGAAAGTAGTCCTGGGTGTTGGTGGAAGAGAAGGAGAAGGAAGGTGACACATACAGAGAATGATAAAGAAAGATTGAGCGAAACACATGAAAATGACTGTGACTGTGCTGATTCAGAAGGCAGGAACACCATTTAAACCACCCACCTTGCATTGGGAACACAGCGGATGTACATACAGCCGACTTTGTTCCCCCGGCTCGATCGTGTGAGGAACACCTCTGTTGTATCCAGCTCTCTCTGTGTGTACTGAAACTCTGCTCGTTCTGTCAGGTGGAGCTTCCATCTTCCCTCCACAGTCCCAGCTCCTCCACTCCCAGAAACCGAGGCACCGCTCCGTGCCCGCAGGCTGGATGGTCCAGTCGCCCCCGGTGCAGCAGGACCTGCGTCGGGGTCTGGGAGAAAGGTGTAAGTGGGCTCAGGGGGCAGGAAGGCCAGCTTGGCTGCAATGCGACTTGGGCATGGTGGGCAGCAGAAGAGGCAGCAGAGCTCGCTGAGAGAGAGGCCATTCATCCTTCACTGTGCAGGAGGAAGACAAGAGGATCACTGTGTTCATGAATGGACATCTTCCTGGTGTTGACACAATGAGATACTGAGTACAATTCAATGTTGGGGCTTTCAATCTCAGTGTGGCAACAATTATGATAGAAATGTTTCCAACATGGCTTACTTTGAGGCACAAGAGCCAAATAAATGTATTACATGCAGTTACCACTAACATTAAATGTGTACTTTTTCACTTAATGGTTTATATTAAAAGGGCTGGGAAAAATATCGAGCTTGTTTTTTGATTACGTCTCTAATTTGGAATCAGGCAAGTCAATACTCATATATAACGAGCTTGACTTAGAGCTCAGTGAAAACATTATTTACAGCAACAACTCTCATTCATTTAGCGATTACCAACCACTCAAACACTGCCTCTAGCAACTCGAGAAAAAATTGGAGTTTACTGGCAAAGCAAATGATATTCTATCTCTATAACCACGGTGTCTGTTGTGCACTGTAAACTGTTGGTGACCATTAGAAATTGTTTTTAGGAAATCATCTGTGATTAACATGTGGAAATACTGACTGCTGATAGTAAATTTTATATTGACCATAAAATAAAGTAGGAAGAATTTTGATTCAAATAGGGAAATACGTACTGTTGTTTCTGTTTCAAGACATATTTTATCTATATTATCTTTAGAGGAAGGTAATAAACTTTTATCTAATTGTCATGAGTTGGCATACTGCTGACTATTTATAAAAGTTCTCTAACATTTTGACACGACTACTTTGTTACTGTTACATAAAATATCAAATATCATCTATTAGCAACAGTGTACATTTATATTAACCAGACCTGCTTAGAAGCTGAAACAAGGGATTTTGGGGGGATATTTGCTTTTTTAATCAGAACAATATCAGCATCAGCAGATAATGGCTTATAAGAGTGATGGGCAGTATCAGCAAATATTAACACTACTGCTGATATTTACAGCCAATATTTTCATGAACAAATTGGCCATATACTGGTTGTCATATTAGCTGAATATATATATAGCTGCACCATATTGGTTGACCTTAACATCACTGAATATCCACTTAAAAAAAATCAAACATATCAGTCTGACATCATGAAATTCTTCTAAATCTAGTTGATGAGATTTTGGACATCCATATATTGTTTTTCTTTTAATTTTTCATTTGCCCCAAAGTTTTATATCAAAACTCACATTCATGTGTCTGTTCAGTATTTTTCTGTCAATTAGAATTTCATAATTACTAAACAAAACAAATAAAAACCTTCATGTTCCCTGGTGTAAACAAAAGCTGATTAGCACTGACATTTCCATGAGATTAATCTTTTAGAAATAGTATTTCATCTGGCTACTGCTGCTATGTTGATGACTGTAAAAACATCCACATTATACTGAGGACAAAAAATACACTGCACTTGATAAATGATGTCTGATAGCTACCTTTGGCTAATCTCTATTTTCTTTCAGGAACCTTTTACAGATTTCTACCACCACACCCACACCCGTGCTATCATGACATTTCCATGAGCAACTTTTGTATTTCATAAACATATAAATAAAACAAAAATGTCAACATTTTCAGTCCAGCTTTCACCTATTAATGAATTGATTTATCATGGTACCTTCAGATGTGTTCAATGTTATAATTAGTAACAATGACTTGAGTTCATAACATTAAACTTAAATAGACACTGCACAACAGATTAATAATTTATGGAAAGGTTGATGTAGAATAAGAATGAGTGGACCTACCTGTTGATCAAGAAAAAATATTTTGGTTCAGATTAAAAATAAAATGGGGAAGACTTCCTCGTCTTCAAACACAGGATACAGTCTGTGAAGTGCTCTGTCAGCAAAACAAGGAGAAGTAGTGGAGCCTAAAGGCTGTCAGGTCCAAGTTATTTACAAAGCAGCTGCTGTGTGGTCAGCTTAGTCCACATCACATCCATTTCTACCAGGCTATCAAATACTGACGAGTCACTTAGCGTGCGATGCACTTTCATAAAGTGCCCAGGATATTTCAGAAAAATGGTGAGCTCCTGTAAGTTACTACAAAGAATAATAGGCGTTTCTGCTGAAGTCCGAACCAAAAAAGTGAGAAAAACGAAGGCTAGAACATTTACACGTCCAATTAGCATGCACTAAGCTGCTTCAAATCTAGACTTGTAGAATAAAAAACACTAACGAAGAGTTATATTTCACAGAGAAGAGGAGCTATGTGTCTGCGTGTGCCAGCTAATGCTACGCAGGCTTAAGCTAACCAGCAGACATAAACACGGACACTCAGCTCTAACAAAGCTCGTTCACGGGCCTCCAGCCTTAAAACGCCGTCAAAGTAAAGCCTTCAGCGTGATTGTTTGTCTCCATGTATCCATGCTGGTCGGATGTGGTGTCTCCCCTGACTAGCGGACGCCGTCTTGACATTTAAATTAATCCATGTACGTCGGTGTTTTCCTACTTCTCTGCCGTTTCACCGCATCCGGAAGCGACAGCTGACAGGAAGTGACGTAACGAGTCTCCATTGGACAATCGAGGGAAACTTGTTATCAGTGAACGTGACGCTGACGTAAAAAATGACACATATGAACTTTATTGTTTATCTAAATCAGGGGTGGGCAACTCCGGATACAAAGAGGGGGCGTAATACTATTATCGATGTAAGGGGTCCGAATTTTATAACATTTTATAGGATTTTTAATAACTTTTGTTAGTTTTTCACAAAAATAGAGACTCTAACCTTTCTTTAAGACACACAATATTATAAGTTGTAGTTTTAAGCATCATTGCAAAGCGTGGTGGATGCCATCTTTAAACGGTGTCAGTCATTTTCAACTGTTAAGATGTGGGCATATGTATTAATGTGTTAGTCTTTAATTCAGTGGAATTCAAGAGTTTTTATTCGTTAGGAACTTTATTTGTGTAAAAGCAGCTATGCAGGCAAGTCCAGAAAAGCTACAGATAAAAACACGAGGAGACATTTACTTGCTGTGAAACCACTGAAGGATAAAAAAACAACAATAAAGCTTTATAAAACTCAATAAAAATAAGTTAGAATAAGATGAACAAATAATTACATAATTGCATGGGAGGTGGGTACTACCATTGCCAAAAATTAACACACTTTAAGATAATTACTCATTAAAATATTTGGAAATGCCATAAATGTACACAAAATTTTGACTTTTTTAGTTTCATGCATTTGGTCAGTATGCATGCTGCAATTGTGCAGTTAATAAATCAAATTATATTCTATGTTAATTTGTTTATTTGGTGTAGAAGCAGATTTATTTCAAGATTAATATTTATTCATATAATAGTGGGAAAGAAATTTAGACACATTTTGATTATCATCTGATACTGTTATCTGAAGTGTCATGAAAATCCCAAACTAAAGATTTCTTTTTCAAGATATCCCTGTCCAAGGTTGTACAAACTAGAGCTACAGCGTTTATATTTACAGCATTTTTCATAGATATAACATGTCGTCTTCGAGAATGGCATGGTTGTAGCCTATAAAACTGTCATGTTCTCCTGAGATTTTTTTCTTTATCTCAACAAACAATGAAGATAGTATTAATAATTTCTTCTAAAGTGGCAGTGCATGGCTCATCATAAACATCCCTGGAAATCAAGATCACTATATTGCCACATCTAAATAGGATATTCACAGTTATTGAGAAGTTTCCAGAAGAAGCAACGTGTTTCAAAATGACACACTTGAGAAAACATCAAAAAGCAAGGGAAGTATTTGATTCTGACTTTCAATCTTAGAAGACTAGTCATCAAAATGTGTTTTGAAGTCTTTTTTTTTACTTTTCACCTGCTACTACTGTATACAGAAATCACATAAATCCAGTATTTTAACATTACTTATGTGTAAAGAAAGTACAGGACAAAAATCTAAGGAGACAGCGAGTCACATTCTTGGCAGGCCAATCTGAGGTCTGAAGTCTTGCTTTCCACACAACTAAACCACACGTACAGCCACCACCTCTCTCTCAAAGGACTCTGGCAAGCTCGGACATTTTCTGACCAGGAACAAATGCATTTAAATAAAAGTAGCTTTGGGCTCTGGAAGATGGATGTGCCTGATGGCAGACATCAAATACAGCTGATCCAGCATCTTTACACCTGGCCATGGCCTCATGGGGTTGGACCTATTCTGAGATGTTCACTTTTTGGGATAAAACTTATGCTGCTTCGTAATCATGATTACAAGGAAACTGTTTTACTGTTATATTCAATATTCAATGTTATATTTAGTCTTCTAAAGAAATCTGAGAGCTCATCAGAAGCAATAAGACAACCATGTATCCTAAAAAGACAGAAGCGTGTTGAATCTGGTGTGAAAATAAAGCAGCACACTACCAGCTGATGTTACATTTTCTTACACAAGGCATACAAAGGTCTAAAACAAGCAATAATTTAAAAATAAGTGTTGCTGTATCCCTGATTCTGCTTCTGAACTGCCTCATAGTAGCTTTTTGTTATGACTGACAGCACTTAGCAGGACACCTTAACACCATCAGAATTAGCATCACTTAGTGAATGAACGTATTTTGTCTTTTACTTCAGCTTTTCTCTCACTTTCGAGAGCTCACCTGACAAGCTGAGGTGTGATTTATTTTCACACCGAACATATCAACAGTTTTTCCTTATCTTATGTTGATTAATTACAGTGACTTTGTGACTTGTGACCTTTGAGTATGTATCCAACCTGTGGTTTTGTTTTCAAACATTTGTCTATTGGGTTATTTGGTAACTCTAAATTGTCTGTTGGTTCAAGATGAACCCCAGCCCTCGCCATGTGTCAGCTGGGACAGGCTTTAACCCCTGTGACCCCAAAAGGGAACAGCATAATAGGTAATGGATGGTTGAATGTTGCATGCTTTGTATCTGAAAACAGTACACAAATACAGAGCAGTGAGTCCACAGTATGTACAGAAGCAGCAGCAGAAATCTACTACGAAATATCTTAAATTTAACAATACTGAATATCTTTGTAACTTTAGATTTATTTTTGTAAGTCTACAGTTTTGTCCCTCTGGTCACTAAAACCAAAAATTGTATTTATATTTTTCCTGGACCAGTTTTTTGTTGAGGCAGTGAAAACAGTAATACTCAAAACAGTACAAAAACAAAAATAAAGTAACAAATAAAAATAATGAAAAAGTACTAATCTAATCCAATAGAATGAAAACTTTTAGACATTAAAATCCCTTTACTTAATACCATTATACAATCTTATATCTAGGATTTAGCATTAATAGTTTTTCCACTCTGACAAATGTATTTAATAATTCCTTTAAATAATTTTTAAAACATAATTTTGCATCACTTTCAGGATGAAATAACGTCATATGCATCATAGTAACAGCACTGACAGTTTTCTTTTTTCTTCCATCGATCTATATTTGCTTTGTAGATTTATCTCACACCCAGCTAAACTATTTGGTTGTCAATATTCTGCCATTTTAAACCCCCTTTTTCAAATTGTCTTATGCCACATTCATTTGTCATAGTATGTTAAACATGTCCCACCTTTAGGAGCTTTGATGGACAGAGGTCACACGTAAAGAGGGATTTTTGTGCTATCCAGATTGGAGTGACACTCAAATGTCTCATAATTACTGTAAAAGTGATGACATGGATTTAATTTCATTCTCAGGATTACATACCACAGCAAAGGGGAAGAGAATGCTGACGAGTTTTGTGAAAGTTTAACATTTTGAACCTGAGTATGATCCACCAAATGGATGATCTGGAAATGAAGGGTTTTAGATTAGATCAGGTTTATGTTTCCCACACCTGTCTTTGAACTGAGACACCAACATGACGCATTAAAAAGTAGAGCAGACAAGTGTAATTTAAAATAAACTTTGTGAATTTATTGTTTTATACTTACTCTTACACATCATACAATCCTAAATCTTGAAAGAAAAACAAAATAAAAAGATATCTGGTGGTGTTTCTGGGGGACTGGAGTGCCAAGGGACAAGAACTACAGCTCTGTGAACATTGTAGATTTCACCTGATGTCCCTCAAGCTCATCTTGAAAAACAACTGATCACGTCATCATCATTTGTCTTTACTTCTGCAATGAAACTAAATCTCAACCTTGATTCCTCCAATCTGACAGGTTCATCATCATTATCAATCAAACCCTTGCACAATAAAGACACCGGTTATGAGAGGTTGTGCTAAAGACGGGACTGAAGACATCAAAACTCTATCAAAGAAAAAGCTGAAGGAATAAGAACATATATGAGCTGATAATGTTTTGATTATTCAGGTATGGTTGCCCAAACTGCTGGTGCCAAAGTCCTCCACATAACAAGTCAAAACTTTTCTCCATCTGTGTCAAAGCACGTGGATGAAACCTCAGACTCCGTCCACAGCCCAATGTTCAGGACAGTATCAGGGCCAAGTGGTCTGATAGATGGCGTTACAGAGAACAATGTGGATTATGGTGGATTACATTCAAACTGCTCATGTTTAACTAAACAAAAAGATGGGGTTTGATATGAGCAGTCACTAAAAAACAGCAACAGTAAACCATGACATGTTCACAATTTACACAGCTGAACAATCATCCAACATGACGGACAGTTTCTTCTGAAATTAACTGGAAAAGAACATTTTGTAGACAATATTCTGTTATGGTATTAAACTCAGCGGGCAACCTTAAATATTCTGCATATATAAAGGTACATATCAGGGAACATCAAGCTGCAGTTTCCCCCTGAAAATCATTCTCCTTGTACATGATCGCCACACAAGATGCCCCATAAACTCCCCCTGGATTTGTTTTCCATTAATGATGGCAAATTCACACACAGTGGCTTTCAATGACCAACTTATCCAAGAAAAACAGTCTCAGAGTTGGCCTGCTGAGTCTCAAAGCCATTTAGACGTGTCCATCACCCACACAGGAATTTTGATGTAAGCCTATTTTCCAATCAAAGGTGCCAAAACCCAAAGTGAACCCTGCCTACACAGCTCGATATTCTGTGTAGGAAAAGTGTCATTCACTCTCCCCCCTCCCCCCCCAAAAAGTTCTGCAATGCCTCATTTATAAATGCATACTTCGCAAAGTTTTTAAAACTTTCTTCATCTCTCTCATACACATTTAATGATCAAGATCAAGCAACATTTACAAGGAAAGCTTTTGATGATGAAAAGGTGAACCCTGAAATAGCCCTGCTCAATTCACAAGGGGCCTTTTTAGTTTTAAGTATTATCGCTATGCTATGAAAAGACTTCAGTAACAGTATAAAAGCACAGACTGGGATACTGAGTAATTTACCATGGTTAATAAAGCTGACTGGGGCTTCGTAATGATCTGCTGTTGTAGAAAAGAAGTCACATGAGGCAGAAAAACCAACTTTGGGCATAAACGGAGTAATGATGATGTGGTAAGTAACTTGTAAGAAAGGGGAATAAGATGAGGGAAAATCTGCTCTCTTTTTTGGATAATTATGTAAAGCACTTTTATACACATAGAACTAATCTTCACCTTAATCCCCCCCTTATTTTAGCTGGCAAAAATCTACAGTAAGAGTATACTATATGAATAGGAGCCATATGGTATTTACATTTGGTAGAAGGTCGTAGAGTCCTGTTAACTTGAACCTTTGGGGTTCCAGCCATGCATTGTGCTACTGCTGTGTGGCTTTTAAAACATTCAAGCTTCGTTTCAAACTGTGCAGACGGCTACCAAAACAGTAGCTCTTAGATTTGGCTGCACACATGCATGTTAGTTTGATCTTCCTAAAAGAAGCGAGCAAGAAGCAGCCTTTGTAGAAAGGACACGTCTGAATCGGAGTAAAAGTGCAGCACGCAGCTCTGCAGCATTGCAACAATCTTTAATTTAGTCGAGGGTGTGTCGGAGAGAAGAGCGACTGTGACCTGGGTCAGTTTTCGTTCAGCATGTGTCTGTGGTCTGCTGGTGCTTTGAGAAACATGGGCGTTGATTCGGGCTTCAGAGAAACAAAATGGTGTTCAATGAACATCATGGCATCACCTAAAGGTGAGCATCTAATAACGCCTCATACATAAATTCTGCTGTCAAGGTCAAATATGTAAATTGCAAATGACCCAGATGCTGAACAGAACTGAGTTCGATGTGGCACACGAGTTTGTGCTCTGCTGCTGACACACTGTTGTGCTTTCTCCCAAGATAGTGGACGTATTTCTGCACGACTGTAGCATTAACGGCTTAACGGGACTCTACCTCATCATGTCAGAGCTTGAGTATTTTTTTTTAATTGATGGTTATATAATCAAGATGGAATTAATTTTATATAATTGTAAAGATTTAGTGCAAATCCAACTGATTTGCTGACACATGCTGCCAATCCTCCAGCACAGACCAACCAAACGATAAAAAATAAATAGAATGCAATCACACGTTCAAGCTAACTACAATATATTAATATAGATCTTCTGATGTCATACGCTCATTAAAACAGAAAAAAAATGAAAATAAAAACACAGAATTCAATCACTCAGTTAAGTCAAGGTTTCCCCTTCCCTTGCCCACCCCCTGCCATCCCCCTCTAATATCTGTTCATGCACCCAGTATCAGTATGATAAGTCATTATATCAAAGAGAAACATTTCTGGAAATTGCTGAGACTTGAGAGTCTAACACGAGGTGACCCAGAGAGTAAAGAGGTGGCAAGAAAAAGAAAATGCCAATTTGACAAGAGGTTGACATCATTTTCAGTCCTCAGAGAAAAATTTGTATTCCAAAGCCCTTAAAAGGTCTCGCTGATAAATAAACCCCCCCAGTTAGTTTTCTTTTTTTAACGTGCTCGACCTTAATTGAGCTCTGTGCCGTTTTGCAGGCTGTGACACATTCCTTAACAGCTTACCCCTGTTTAGTTTTAACTACCTTACAGGGATTGTATAAAAATGAGCTCACACCATTCCCCCATGTTAAGAAACAAAAAGGGGTAAAAATCAAAATGCCTCCCCTCCCCACTGCAGCACTAATGTCCACCAAGCCCGTACGGCTCTCTCCCCAACTCTCAAGCAAATATGCACACGCACTCTTTCATACAAACACACACAAACACACACACGCACAAACGCTCAGGTTCAGCTGCAGTCACTAGCGGAGGGAGAGAGAGAGAGAGAGAGAGTGAGAGAGAGAGAGAGAGAGAGAGAGAGAGAGAGAGAGAGAGAGAGAGAGAGGGAGAGAAGAGAGAAAGAGAGGGAGAGAGAGATGCTAGTAAGGGAAGCGTCTGGACAGTGGCTGCGACCTCACCACCCACCCCACCCGTCTTATTAGACTACCATGAACAAATGAAGCCATGATATCAGGTGTTTTCATCCAAGTCGCCATTGTTCAAAATCACAAAAGTCAGAGACTTTTTCTGCACTCAGTCCTCATAACTTCTGTATTTTCTCAGCCACCACGATGGGGTTCTCCTTGCGTATGCGGGCAGCGGCTGCACTCCGGTAATCATAGGGACACTCGTGTTTGTCAGAGTAACGGTGAATGGCACAGAAGAGGTTGCCGCAGCGACAGTCAAAACCTTTAGGCAAGAAGAGAACACACTGTTAGTGAACATGAAAATGTTACCAGAAATATAAATATGCATTTAAAGAGCCTGAATGATTCTGCCTTTGTGTGAGACCACTGTTGATGGCTATTGATATATTGTGAAGATGCATCACACACTTTACCTTATTTTCAGCTCTTCAAAATTACAAGTTTACATTCTCTGAAAACTCCAAGAAAACAAATGTAGTTTTGGGCACTTTCAATTCAGTTGAGGAAAAATAAAACACTACAAGTAAGCATATTTCCCTTCAGTCAGTCCATGTTCACATGGCAGTATTTTGACAAGGGCTGTGTCCAGACCGAGTCCCAGCAGCCTCATTTTGAGCAGCACGATGGGCCTTACTTCATTAAATCACAGCTGGCGTTATAATAACAATAATAGTTAACTCGTCAGTTCCTGGGGCAGCTGTGTTCTCACTACAAAAAAATAGCGCTACACAGTCCTCAACAGATCGAACAGATTTGTACAGCATCTAAAAACCAAACACTGGTAATGATTGGGTTTCTTGCATTTAAGTCCATCTGTATTTCAATATTTCTTAGAACATCGTAGAACGTAAAACATAAATACTGTGAACTGAATTCCCATTAACAGTGTATAAGAAATGAAAAATGGTCTCTGTGGCAGAAAGGTCAGTTTCCCAGTGTTGGCATTGACTTTATCAGGCGTTTTTTTACAAAGATGTTTAGATTTGTTGGGTAGGAGTGAAAATGAAA
The DNA here is from genome assembly GCA_036419115.1 of Scarus forsteni. Classification (NCBI taxonomy): domain Eukaryota; kingdom Metazoa; phylum Chordata; class Actinopteri; order Labriformes; family Labridae; genus Scarus; species Scarus forsteni. Next base: position 15,672,063 of record JAZDUH010000136.1, read on the forward strand.
CTTCACAACACTCAATGGTAACTGGACACAGCCCTGAGGCAAACCAGTTTGTCAAAAGAGGTGGAGTCCCACTGTGAAATGCCTTGGACTGTGAAATACACCACCAACCTGCAGTATGCTGCTCTCTTCACCAGCATTTAGTTATGGAGGAAGAGAAACTTCACAGATCACAGACTGGTGGACTTAGGGTTATTTTAACAAACAATTTAAACTTGCAGTCAACTTAAATTACTTTAAAAAAAAAAGAACTGAGTCACAGCTGTGACAAAGTTCAGGTGTATTCTTGATTAAATCTTTTTGGTTTGTGAAGCTTTCACAGCAGGTTTTCCATTACCAGGCAGCTGAGGGAGCTGTTGGTTCAAGTACAGTTTAGAAATGTCAGACATCATTCGGTGAGGTGATACAGACTTGAGAGGGAGCATTTAATGCAGAAGAAACACGATTACATTAACGACAAGAAGTCAAAACTCAGATGAAAACTGGAAATTTTAAAAGGAATATACAGTCATTTGTGTGCTATTCACCAGATAAGTACTTGGTGTCAGGGACAAACACAATAAGCGATGCCCTCTGCAAGGTCCTTTGCAAAAACATGAACAAAATTTGAGAACAGATCTGGCTGTAAAAGTGGAGGAGAATTATCAGAGCATGTGAGCACATGTTCTTGGTGTCAAGGTGACAAATATGGCTCTGAGGCACTGGTATTCACAGCAAGCAAACTCTTATCTAATTTTCTAGAGAAAATGATTCATGACAACATCAAAAACTTCATTATTCTGATCAGCTGAAAGGAATTAATTTGCAATTTTGTCATCTCTTGAGATGACTGTTTTTCAATGAGATGTTAAGAATTCGTGCTTAGTTCTTAGAGAGACTTGTAGCAGCGCTTCGAAATTCGAAAATTATCACCTTGCTAAATTTCAAAGTCTGTCTCTGTGATTGTCAGGTTTGCAAAGAATCACAACAAAGTGAATTCATGACTCATAATCCTTTGAACCATAACAGAAGTTAAAAATAGCCATCTGCTTAGTTTCTAAGTGACTGTGTGTGTGTGAGTGTGTTACAACTCTTTCTTACCAGTAAGGCCCACTTTCTTCCGGCAAGAGAAGCAGCGGTTCTTTTTCTTGTTTTTATCAGGAGTTTGGTCACTATCGGACAAAGCCTGTGCAGCTTCCCCTACTGGCTCTGGTGATAATAAAACAAACAGGATCTTTGTTAACAAAATGAATCATTTTCACTTGTAGGGATAAATGTGAGGCTGACACAAAAGAGCTAGAAATAGAAAAACATTTAAAAGATGCTACTGGAAAATGGAGGCTGCTGCAAGAGTCCATCTGAATTAAGTTTTTTATGGAAGTATGGCAGACATGTTAAAGTATGTACTCCTCATGACAACTTTTAAAGCTGTGGCAGTCAGATCTGGAGCAAAATCACACTCCTACTCCCCATTTCTCTTTTGCACATCATCCTGCGCCTACTTTAGCCTGATTTTTACCTCTGCATTGAGTTTGCACGACGGCATATGCTGTTGGTGGTATAACACTAGGCAGGCGGCCTCCTCAAAAATTGTACACCTCCTCAAAATTCTGAATTAATTACTCAAACAGCAAGCCTCGAACTGGTGTGCACTGGTTCTGGGATATATACAACAGAAATTGTGTGTGCTGTTACTTCCATACAAACAGCATTCTCTATCAACATGAATGAGGGCACAGGATATGTTCAAACCTCGTGCCAGTTCTGAGTTTGTGTAGGAACATTTTAATTTAATGTTGACTTAGAGAAAATCAATCTAATCAAACTAGTACAGGGTAGTACAGCAGTACTATTACAGCCTATTCAGAGAGACAGCTTCAGTGATTTTAAGTCAGATGGTTTTATTAGATACCTCATTTGGATGTGTACAAATCAAAACTAAAATTGAAGTAATTTAACAGGAAATTGCAGAGAAATGCATCATGTAATTTTTCAACAAATATGAATGAAACTCTGCAGATGAGTGAATGCTGAACTAAACTACAGTCTGTTGTTTCAATCTGTTAATACAGAGGCTCCAGCAAGTGTTCACTGATGTCTGCATGTCATCTTCACTGTTTATTAAAAACTATAAATCTGTCATAAAGGCCATATCTTCCAGTGTGAGGTTTGTTCTCTGTTCAGTGGTTTTAAAATCAGTTGCCTCAGAGCTTTTGTATTAACTTGCAATAGATTTAAGAATATTCAATGTAACAAATAAAAATTCAACTACAGCAGGAACAACTCTCTCATTCTGTCATTTCTCAGGACCTTTAACTTCCAGCAGCCCTGTTCAAAAATTGTGTTTTTCCCTTTGAACCAGACTTCAAGCTGCCAAACGACGTTTTGTTTTTTCATTTTTCTCTTGTAAAAGTGACAATCTCCAGACCAGATAAATTTTCTCATCTTTGCCATATAATTTTCCTCAATGATGGGCCAAGTAATTCTAATGCCACAATATTTTCACTACCAGATGATTTGAAAGAGAGACGGTGATTACAAGGCCCATCCACACGAAGACAAACCGAGGTCTAAACACATATGTTTTTTGCCAAATCTGCGTATCATCCATACGAAGACGGCGTTTTGGGGGTCTGTAAACGACCATTTTTGAAACCAGGTTCCAGAGTGGAAAGATTTTGAAATGCCGTATACGTAGCTCCATGATTACTGGCTCTCCGCAAGTTTTCAGATACGCTTACGTCATAGTTTCATATCTTCATTGACATGCATGCGCCACACGCGGCAACGACAACAACAATGGTGGCGTATGTGAAGCATATGTGCTGACCCTACTATCAATGTTCCAGCAAAATCTTCTTCTCAATCACCACCGAGTTAAACAAACAATTATCGAGGACACATTACGGCACTTTATGATCACTTCAACTCAATCTCTGTTTTAGGGCTGTAAAGTCCAAGTCGACTGGTCGACTAATTGGTCGATGCGTGTCTAGTCGACCAAAATTCTGATTGGTCGACCAAATATGTCAATTTATTTTTTCCCCAGCAGTTCATTTCATCAGGAGAAACGTATCAAGTGAAATGGGGGTATTTTCTGAGCACCCCCATCATGTCTCAGAACACCATTTTAATGTATTTATCGTTCATTTCAATATTTTTATTTAAGAGCATTTCAATACTCTAGTCTAATAATCGCGTATTCGTTTTATAACTGCCCTCACCGCAGCCCGCGCTGGATTTTATCCCTCATATAAACACCCAAATGCAAAAACTACATCACAGAAGGAATTGACTATTTTATTTCTGAGGGTATGAGGCCCATTGGTGTCGTGGAAGGCCAAGAAAAACATTGGAACCTGGATATTCAGTGCCAGCGCGCCTCACAATTACGCTGGACTAACGGCAAAATACGAGGGAGGAAAAAAGAAAAAGCTTCCAAGTTAATAGATAAAGATAACAGATCTGTGCGTCTCTTCGAATGTAGTCCTATATGACAGTGACTGCCCATATTATTGATAAAGACAGGAAAGCAAAGAGTCTTGGGTTGAGAGAAAGAAAGGAGGGAAAGAGGCGCGCACAGGGGAGAAACACGGAGCGGGGGGGGAAGTTCAATCCACCAAAATTGGTAGATTTTGGTCGACAAATTACTGTGTTTTACTCGGCCAACAATTTCTTTGGTTGATTACAGCTCTACTCTGTTTACAACGTTTGCTGCAAGTGTGCATGCCCACTGTGTTTCTGCTTGTTTCTGTCACTTCGTTACAGCGCCCCAAGAGTGCTGGCATGTGTTTTACAGCGCTTTGATGCGTATTGAGTGCATCCATCTAGATGCACACATTTTCTGAGACGCCTTCGTCTTCATGACGATCGTTTTGGAAACTGTTCAGCATTTTGTCTTCATGTGGATGAGGCCCAAGCGTTGGTGGATATGAAATTTTCTGCTGATATTTTTAGCCGATAGTTTGACAGGACAAAGTTGCCAGATATTTTGAATATAGTGGGTAAAATATCTGTAAAATATAGAAATGTACTGCTATATCTCATAGGGGTTCTGTTAAAAATGATTTTTTATGAGGAACAAGCAAGACTAAGGAATTACTACTCGATTTTCATTTCTGAATATCCACCACGTTTTGGTCTGTTTTATGACAAACTGTGGTGATAAGAGAAACTGTCCAATTACTAAGAGCTCTTTACTAACATTTATGCATAAAACTGTTGTCTGGAAAAACTTAGTGGCATAAAGGGTATTGAAAACAATCAAATATCACACACTTCAACCACCATATTTTAAACGTGTGTGTTCTTGGATGAGTAAGAATGACTGCAGAATAAAAATCAATATATAAAACCTCTTTGCAGATACATTCAAAGAAAATTTTATCATCAATGTGCTCCCAACAATCACAATGAATCCCTCCATTTTCTACCTCATCTGACTCAGCTGCTGTACAAAGCATCTCTCCAATGTCCTTCCTTTATTCTCAACAAGTGTTGCAAAAGAAGTGTTATTATATTTTCAGCTCCAGCTCCAAAATCAAATGCTTTAATTCAGCTGTCATGGTTTTCTGTATACAAGCGAGCAGGGAACATGTTTTGGTGGAGCACTGCAGAGTTGTGCAGACACACCAATCAACAATTAGGAGTGCTGAAGATGACCCTGACAACAAAAGCATTGATTCAGCCCAGAGGTATAAACCAGGCTTCAGTGCTACGTTGGTGCAGTATGTTCTTGTGTCACTGATGAGCTGGAAATCAGGTTTGTGTTCCTGTGATGTTTACCTGAGCTGCTGGAAGTACCTTCCTCTTCTCCCTCATCAGCCTCTGCCCGATCAGAGTCTACAGCTGCCGAGTCCTGAGAGATGCTCATGGCCGTCATCTGTTGGGTTACTGGGCTAGGAGAGCTGGGGCTGAAGTAAAACAAATAAATACAAATATGAATAATGCACCTTAACTGTAATCATTTCATGATGGACCAAAAAAAATCAAAATACAGGTAAACAAAACTATTCTGTAGTAGTTGTTTTTCCACAAACTAAAGGTAATCTGGGCATTCTTGTTGCTATTTAAAATGAATTGAAATACAACACTACAAAAATAGAAACGGTGAAATATTGAGTTTAAACGACAGACATTTAAAATACACAAAGAAACATGGGGCTGCTTTCACAGTTGTAGTTATTGATCTGCTCCAAATTATAGACAATTTGCCAAACTGCCTTACAACCACACATTTGGTCCGTGTTCACATGGAACGTTTACAAAAGTGTAATGTGTAAAGAAAATGTCCTCAAATTCCTAATTAAAAACATACACAGATTTTAGGTCAATTGCTGTCTTGTTTGCATTTATCATGACTATAAAGATACAGACTATCGCAAAGGGCTTCCAGCGGATGAAGTGAATTTAGTCTTGTGTTTCCTACTTTTAACAAACCACACCAGAGTGAGAAAATAAGATCAAGACCACTTCTTCAAAGTCTCTGTAATTTTTTTATTGGTCAACACCAGTGTGTGATTGATAGCTTTCACAACGACAAGTCCAAACCATCCCGAGGCATGGAGGGCATCAGCATCAGCATAACTTATAGATGGAAATCCACCCTCACCAACAGACTGATTAAACTGTTGGTGGTATGTCAGGATGATTTTTCATGCCCCAAGATCAGACTGAAGTTGGAGGAGATGGCCTTAAGCACTGCAACCTAATCAACAACCTTGACATGGTGAAGTCTGAGAGATTTGTGGTGTTAATATCACTCTGGATACTGAAATGGTCCCAAAGTCTAACACTAAGGAGGAAGGGACATGCATCATGATTGCAAAGGGCTTTCTGCTTTACACCTATAAACTTTTGATTGACATGCTGAACCAACTTTGTTTTTACACTGTATGCAGAATGCAAAGCCAGGCAGTGCCCTAGGAACTACGTCTGCCAGATTTGCCTGTTTCTTTGATGGCCATGTCTGTCCCACGTATTTGTTACACAAGAAGAATAAGTCGGGGAATACGGCCATTATTAGAAGTGAAAACAGTGGGGCTGAACAATTTTTTTGAAAAATTGTGAATCAATGTTCCTCTTTTCTTGGAGTACAGCATTTCTCTTTTGATTTAACTCAAAGTCATCTCCTGTCAAAGGCTTTTAACAGACAACATTGAAAAAAACTCTGGACTTACATTTACATCTCTTGGGAGCACACTGTCTTATCTTTTCCACTGTCATACCAGTGAAGCACAGTGCTACCCTACATGTTGCTTTCCAGCCACAGTTACAGCTCTTCTACTAAGATTCTAAACAAATATATTTCTACAGAGGGAACCATGGTCAGCAGAGAGAATGTTTCCCACATATAAAAGATTGTGTTGTTTTTTATTACATCAGACAAGGAGGTTACATTTGCCAGAATTTGTTCATTGTTTGTGAACAGGATAAGCAGGAAATTATGAACAGGAGTTAATAGGTCAAAGATGCGCAATGGAGTCAGTGATTAGATTAGTAGTGATCTGAATATAAATGCATCCCTAGGATTTTTTAAATGTATTTTTGGGCATTTTGTGCCTTTATTGATAGGAGAGAAACAGTGGATAGGCTTGTGAAAGGGGGTGAGAGAGTAGGGGAAGACACTCTGCAAACTGGTCACCGATGGGATTCGAACCTGGACCGGCAGAAGCAAGTACATGGGGTGCCTGGTTGCTAACCACTCCGCCAAACCAGCACTCCATCCCTAGAAATTTTTCAAAGCATTTTTTGATGTTGTGAGATAAGGCTGTTTTCCACGTTTTCACCAATAACTCAAAAACACTCTCAACAGATTTTCCTTACATTTTCAGGGCAGTTGGACATGGCACAAGGGACTAGTGATTAGATTTTAGAAGTGATCCAAATATGGATGTAGATTCAAGAACGTGTGATAGGGCAGTTTTACACATTTTGAACATGTGGAATGCTGGGAATACCTTGGCAGAGGTTTGTGCTCTCTGAGCATCTCTAGTTTGTTTATTATTATCTGTTCATTACCAACCTTGAGCAAACATGCATGTAAAGGGATGGGAATTGGCAAAATTTTACTGATGCCAAAGCTATTATGAGTTCTGTTGACTAAGTCAATTCTTTGTCAGCTCCCCTATTAATCTCTGTTGATTTTTGTGTGTGGTAAAAATCAGGCTTGCACTGTTTTATGTGTCAATGACATCAGTCAGAAATGTTTTGACAAGTGTTTATTTCTGTTGCTGACGACTCAAATCTTGATTGAAACCACCCTGTTTAAGACACCACATGTTGCACTGACACCGTTTTGAGAAGAAGCCAAAATTTAAACTACTTTTCAACCATTTGCCAAGATTACTTCCTCGACTCTGTTGTGGTTGTTTTTTGTCAAACGCATCTATAGCAAGAGCGTGATATCATTCTGAAATGCACATTGAACTAGGGGAAATACACTGATGAGGGAATTAGTGAACACAAAGGAAAACGGTGTTGATTAAAATAAGTTTGAGGCAGTTTTAACAGGAACTGGTTATTGATTCTCCTCCTACAGCACAAGAGACAGTGGCACACTTGCAAATCCCTCTAGCAAGTCCACAATTGTGTTCAAGCGTGTGTACACCTTAGTGTAGTGTCTGAGGTGGTAAGAGGGATGTATGGCTGCAAAGATGCCAAAGCATTACTTTCCTGCATGACTCCTCACATCTAGTCAAGTTTAGACCAGAAAAAAAGTCTCTTCCTCAGTACCTGCATAGCATCACTGTCACGGCTCTGCTTTTTTCCTCAGTGACCCTCTATTTAATTCTTTCCTGTGAAAACTTGGCGCTGACTTCACTGAGCACACGGTCTTCTTCATGCTTGCCATAATGCTGCCTCATGCCTTGTTTCTAAAGTGACAATGACTGACAGCTGAACACCATAAATAGGAAGGGAGAAACAGAGAAATGACTAAGCTGTTTGGCACAATCACAGAGTAGAATCATCTGATTAATTCATTAAATGTATGTTTTGCTTTACGCTGTTTGAATTTGACTGACAGCGACTTGGAATACTGAGATGCAAATAACTGAAAATAAAAAATACCTCAAATAAGAATGAGACACAAGTATTGTAAATCAAGACAGTTTTTATCCATTTATTCTGATCAATCATGTGACCCTAGAAAGGTCATCATATAATTTTGTGTCATTAACTTGATTGTCTGATTGTTTTGGTTGTTATTGTACTTAACATTTCTGGTTTCTAAATCAACACCCTTACTTAACAAATACAACACTTCCATTTGATGGCTGATTACAAACAGCTTTACAAGAAACAACCACAAACAGACAGGGTCTTCAGAAAACAGAGGATCACATACTTTCATTTGCACACAATGCAAATTATCAGTGATTACACTGCATAAACTAATCAGGCACAAATCCCTTCTAATTACTTCAAGCATTGTTTTGCAAAAAGGACAAATGCCTGTTTCACAGACTTTCTGGGATAAATAAATAAATAAATTAAAAGAATAAATGCTGTTCCTCTGATAACTGAACTTAATAATGAGGCTAATCTGTGTTTTCAAGAAACTCAGGAAGAGTAGCATGTTTAATCTTGTGGCAGTGGGATTACAATAAGATCATTCCAATGAGAGCCCAAGAGACTTACATCTCCTGTTCTGGTTTTTAGATCAACCACTGAACACTGGTCCTGTTTTTAAGATGCACCTGAAGTACAAACCAAGAAATATATTTCTGCGCAGTATCATCTTCAAATGACCTTCTCTATGACTAAATGAATAACAAACCACTTATCAGCAGAGGCAAAGCAGTCCATTAAAAGCACAAGAACATTTAGAGTTACAAAAATGGACTGGGTTGGCAAAAACAATCCGACATAATGCAGCAGGTTCAAGTGTTGGCCCTCAAGCATTCTAAACACTACACTTCAGCTCCTTCTTTGAACGGAAAAAGCAAAAGATAAGGCTCTGTGGCATGGTTTATGCTTTTTAGCATAAAATAAAACTAAATGATTAGGGATTTATGCTAAAATCATTCAAATGGTTCCAAGGAAAAACAAAACAAAACCCTCAGTATCCACATGAAAACAGAGCAAAATCAAGTACAAAAGAAACTTAACTGAAACATATTAAGGTTATACCAAATGAGTTTATGGAAGAGTGACTTTAATTATTTTACAAACAACATGCTGCATAAAACAGGACATGTTCATGTCACATAATCAGAGGTTTAATCAAATCAAATCTGAATGCCAGAGACAGTACTACACACTTGGCTCTTGGCTGACAAAAGATTGAATGGTTGATATCACAGTACTTGAACTCCTTAAAATTGAGTGCCGGCTTTATATCAGATGGTCATTAAGCTTGAGTTAACTAATCCAACCATTTCTTTGTCTCCACAGGTTTCTCAACATAGTCTCACACCACGTAAAAAAATCTCTGTGAGAGGTTTGAAGTCAAAGTTTCTTATTATTCTCAAGTGAATTAATCTAGATAATTTTCCATTAGTCTGCATACCTGGTTGCCTGCTCCTCAGGTGGGGTTCCTGCCACCTCTGTACTAGGCTCTGAGGTCGTACTCTCCACGGTCACACCGGCTGATCCTGGTGATCCTGATGGTGATGTGGCAGCTGTGTTGGCAAAAGAGAACACAGATGTCAGATTTTTGCCTTCTACTTGGGTGAGGTGGTTTTTGTTTTGAAGAATTTTAACACTTCATCACCAATGTTCTTCTACGCTGACAGGACATAGGGTTGGGGTAAAAATATACATATAAAAATAAAAATCTTGTCTCATCCTTACATTCTTGCATTTTCAACACGTGTATAGGGAAATAAGAAAAACGTAGAAGAACGTGAAAAACCAGGAATGCCATCCTCAATCAGAAATCATCATAAAAGGGTCTCCCGGAGATGTTCAACAGTTTACAGTTTTGATATATATTTTTCGCTTACTGCTTTGGTCATGTAGACTTTAAATCACAATATAAGGCACCAGGATAAGCCCTAACCCCGATTTAGAAAAACCTGGTTTTGCTGGCATGATACTGTGCCATGTAAGCCTCACCCTCTGTCTGGCTGCTCTCTACTACCTGTGCAGGTGCAGCCTCGGCCAAGGAACAGATCAGCAAAACAATCGGCAGTAGCAAAGAGAGGGACTTCCTGCTGCCGTCATGCTTATAGCTCCTATCTCTTCCTGTTTTAAAGGAAGCAGATTAAATTGTGCCATTTTGGGCAGCACACAATCATGATAGGCTGGCGGTTGGCAAGACAGGTCTGCTTGATAAAAGACAATAAATCAGACAGATCCAACTGCAGTGCAATGTCAGCTCTCCAGCAGGAGTGTAGACAGCAAGGTCTTTAGATACAGGAGCTAGCTAGGATACCATTATTAAAATCCAAAGGTTTTAGGTTTTATTATATATAGAATCACCCTCTGTAAAAGAAAGAACTTTGACTGAGAATCATGTATTGGTCTGATCTGAATAAAATGGTGTGTTGAGTCATCACCTTCAAGATCAAAACTAAGTCTAGGGGGAAAGACTCACATCTTCAGCACAAACACGGGCTTTTCATTTAAATTTGAGAAGATCTAATTAAAGGTGGCAAAGAAATCTAGTGTCTGAAATGAATAAATGAGGTGGATATAAAGTTAATATAATGTGGTATTGGCATTTAAAATTACTAAGCCCACACTGAGTATCAATAATCTCACTTTTCTCTGATTTAAAAAAACTGCTGTGACTTGCCAAAAATAATCCTCAGAAGTGGCTGTTCAAACATGATTCAGTAATCTGAGACTGGGATATTCAGGTATCCATCGGCAGATACTCAGGAATCTCAATGACCAGGTTTCTTTGTGAGCACATAAACACTGTATTAATAATCTTCTTCTATGTAAACACACCCGTTGTTTTCTGGGTGACCGCTTTCCCCCATCAGACCCACATCCCATTGTTTTGGACATGTCTGTGGTATCTTCCTACCTTTCTCTCCTGGGGGGCTGGACCTACCCCCTCCCTGTTGTCTCTGAAGGTGTTCCTTGTAGCAGACTGAGCACATGCCATTGGTGCGGGGGTTACCATAGAAACCACATCCCATAGTGCAAAGCATTGGCACCTGTGTCTGATTGGTTTCCTGAGCCATGCTCCGACAGAGGGGGTAAGGGGTGTGGGAGAGGACAGTCCTGTAAACAGAGAGAAAAAAATAGTAAAAATGATTAGAAATCAATATTTCTTCAAATGTAAGCTTTAGACCAGAGAGTTCATAGGACTGGAAAATATTGTTATTGAACTGGAAGCATGTAGGTACACTAACAATACTATGATCAGTGCCGATAACAACACTTTTTCAGTCTGAACTGACACTGAGATCAGTTTTCACTTTGACAAGATTACAATTAATTATAATGCATTTTGTATTCCACAGTAAAAAAAGGAAAATACATGAGCTAAATGCATTTTATCTACTTTTTGGTCAAACTGATAAACTTGGTCTTTTTTGTGTGTTCAAGCCATTTCCTTCAAAATTTAAACTTATTTTCTTTTTAATCATCACTCTGTAGGTACAACTCTTTAAAGCCCTGCAGACACCAGCAAACACATGGAGAAAAGGTAGGAAATGTGAAAGGAGAATTAGGGGTAGACACACTTTCCTCAAAGGTAAATCTTGATAAACAACTTGTTTGCTTGTTATAGTTACTTCAACACCATCAACCCTTTTTAATGAAGTTGGAAGCTGAAGAAAGTCAATGTGATTACACAATGATTTTTAAATGAAGCAACAGCTCAGCTTGTTGATCTGTCTCTCCCAGCAGTGTGCACCAACCACTGCGACAGTCTTGCCATAAACAGACTGTATTTCCAGCCGCAGCGTTTAAATATCAGCATGGGTACGAGGTGCTGCTAACGGCAGGAAGCACTCAAAAATGTGCCTCACAACTGTCTCCCATGCACTATTAGTGTCTCTGTGATGGGAGCAATGTCACCTACAGGCTGAATATTCAAGTGGGACTCAGCACAACACAGTGATCAGGTCTCTGACAAGGGATGGAGACAACAGACAGATATTTTTTTAATAAAAGACTGTTCAACTTTCAGTCAAACTACAGCGAAGTGGAAGCATATCATGTCGCAGGTCAACTGATTCACATTCAACACAGCAGTAAAATTATATAATACTGCTGAAGATTGAAATGTATATGATTTTACTGACAAAAATGATTATGCGTACTGATCCCACTTTGTATCAATTCCTGTGAGTCTACTGTGTAAGAAAGTCTGGCCTACACAGAGCTTTAAGGCCAACAATGTCAAACATATGGCTCTTCAATTCACATAAAAAATTACATAGACTCAGAAACTGGATGTTGGGTAGTGTCTGGTGTGTCTAGTGTGTCATCGTTTTGTGTCAAATCAAGCCACAATTCTGACCACTTCTGTTTCTTGTCTGCCATGATTACATCTTTGACTTCTTTTTTATACAGTTCCTGCTGATTGCCTCTGATAAGCATATAGTTAGCACGTCATGCAGAGCAACAAGGAGGCCGAATAATTTTTAAGCACCGCACAAAAGACAAATTATATCAATTCCTTAAGCTAGTTATCAATTCTCAACTAGAATCATTTTTGACTGGCATCTCTGTTTTAGTTCGGACCGAGATTTTCTTCCTATTATAATTATTTCTTCTTCTGTAAAGGACTTTGAATCGCCTTGTGAATGAATTGTGCTCTACAAATTAACAGCCTTGCCTATCAGTAATGTACTTATGATTTCACTACTGTCAGTAAAATGTGATCCTGTGGAAAAACACTGAGCTACAACAAAGACAATAACAACAGCCATAAAGTAGGCTAATATAAATTGACTGTTGTTTTTATTGACAAGGCTTTTATCAAAGTATACACACCATTGTTGTGACTTTAGCTGTAAATTAATTAATGCAATATAACATGGTATAACAATAACGACAAGTTAACAAAACATGAACTGTTCACCTATATTGTTTGTTTAAAAGCAGTGCGAAGTTTCCTTAATATGATAATAATAGTGATTGATAATTGTGATTACAATATTGATCAAAGCAATCATGATTATCACTTTGGAAATAACCGAGCTTTCGTAAATTTTAGAATTCTGAATATCACTGACACTGAATGGGGGGAATAAAGTTCACCTATTTGCTCTGTCTCCAGAGGTACACATTTGATAGAGAGGAGGACGCAGATTTGGTGAAAGATAGAACTGGGAGAGAGTGTCTATGCATCCAAGCCACATTGCATGATAAACTGACTCAAATATCACATCCTTAAAGGAGACATATCATGCTGATGCATGATTTAATACTTACATATAATATAATAAATTTGAAAACAAGACCTTACACCCCCTTAATTTTCAAAAAATGAGATATTGTATTTTTTCTGATATCCTAGAACGAGATTAGATGCCTCTCAAAATAGGTCATTGCGAGATGTCCGCGAGATTTCAAACGTCGTGACGACACGAGGTACCTTTCTTTTTATTGGAGTAATCTGATAAAACAGCTCCTCCTCTGTGATGTCCATTAGCCACAAAACCGTCACCGAGGAACACATCCGTCCAGCAGGGGTTTATAGATCCCTAGCTCACATTCACTCATTACCAGCTCTGGCCTACAGGGGGACTCAATACGTGGTCGCTGCTTTGAGCCTGCCGGAAAATACAGTAGAAGAAGAAGGACAGGCTGGCTCTACCCCCGATAGAATTGACCAATCAGACCACAAAGGGCTGTGACGTTGCGAGGTAACTTTAGGTCATCCTCAGTTCCGAGTGTTTCAACGAGGGCTTCATACGCTTCAATGCTATTGTGGGGCAATGAAGGAACTAAATGACTTGTACGGAGGGCAGAAATGCTTTACAGGCATCCTAGTCTGGCATAGTGAAAAGGAGAAACAAGCATGATATGTCCTCTTTAAGGAATCAATGTTAATATTTTGAGGTGTAATGAGCTTCATTGCAGCACTTTTGTGCAAAGAAACTGTGAAACAGCTTTCAATTCAACCACAGTGCAGTCCAGCTCTTAGCGACATGTGCCGAAACACACCCTGACATCAGCTGCTTTTTGTCATCAGTGAGAGCACATAGATGTATTATGGCTTTGGACTGAAGCTGTTTTTGTAAACCAGGCTGTGAGGATGTTTCTTTAGGCCATGAAAAACAACCCCTGCACACAATCACGCAACCTCCAGGGTTCCTGCAGGCAGCCTCAAGCGGACATTTGGGGAGCTACAGCTTTCTGCATTTCTTTTTCAGCCACCTTTTTGAAGCCTGGAGGCAGCCAGGCATGATTTCTCAACTTTGCCTTTTTTTCCGGGGGAAGTTCAGTTTATTAGGGAAAATATGACAGGGGAAGAGGATGTTTAAATCTTGTTGACACACAGTGGACAGTGCTTTCACAAAGTAAACAAGACATGGGGGAAGAAGCCTTAAATCAGCCACAACAAAGGGCAGAATGTATGATGGTCTCATAACCCATAACCTTACATCAGAGTCTCAACATTAAAAAGTCATTAATCATTAGTTATGGAACCAAACAGTGTATTTCCCTAAGTTTACTCAAAAGTCAGTCACAATGAGAAAAAAAAGGTTAATTCTGAGTGAGGGGCAATACAAATGGAGTCAAATTTGGGTAGATCTACACGCGATCGTATGATCATATCAAAAGTATTTCATCCACACAGTGCCAGGTGCCTGGGAGAGGACTTTTTTGAAAATGGCTTCCAGAGTGGATAAATTTGAAAACGCCTGCCTTTCATTTCCATTAACCCTTTCAGACTGACCAAAAAACCTGTTAAACCCGATAACAATCGGCTCCTGTCGGCAGTTTGAAAGGGTTTAATCGGCATTTGACTTGTGTCGTTTGACCCTGCAAGGGATGCGGGTTTTTATCGGCTCGCTTCCGATAGGCCTCAGTGAGAACATCACACCCGCGTTGACCCGTTAATTCTAGTGTGAAAGTCGTACATGTGGGCAACGAATACCAATAGTTTCAGAAACAATGACAACATAGCCCCACTTCTACCTGACCCAATACCCTAAAAACAGCAGAAACAATGACAGAATACCGTGTTGTGTTTGTGCTGCAGAAGCTTCAGAGCTTGTTGTGTCTTGAACAGCCAATCTGTGGCTCCTCTACAACCAATGTGAGCAACTAAGGTACACGGCGTATGTAGACGCTTGTTCTCGGTTCTTATTATGCATGTGCAAGCTCACTGCCTTCTTCAACAGTTGTAGTGCATGTCTACAGCAGTGTTACAGTCCCACATACAGCTCTGGCATATGCGCGACGTTTTCTTGCTTTTTATGTGACACACATTTTTTGAAAAAATGCCATCATTACAGAGAACATTTGAAAAAAGAAAACATTTTCATGTTGGTGTGGACAGGGCCTAAGAGGAGATTTGGTGGACTGTATAAAAGAACATGTACATAAATATTAAAATAGTCTTAAAACAGTTTGGAAATATCAGCATATCTAGTCAGTCTGTAGCATTATTTTTGGTATGTTTACAGGCATGCTTATTAATAGGCACTGCCTTTGTTTAATTACTAAATAGTGCAAATAAATACATGGATCCAAGTTTATAAATGTACTCTTTTACAATGTGGCATAATAGGGGGGCAGAGTCCAGCTTTGCCACCAAAACAGAAGCAGACACTTCCATAACAAAGTGATAAAACCCTGATATAAAGCTCTAGCTGACAAATTAATAAATAACAAAAGACTGCAGTGATTACAGACATAAGGTCAAATCATCACTTATAATATGATGCCTCTCCTGTCACCTTTGGACACCAGTAGTTTTAGCTGCAGTAAACTGTTGAATAGGCACAAAACTATTGGCAATGCACACACATATACGTGAAAGGTCCATTTTAAGAGGCAAGCCGAAGACAGTAAAATCATCAGTTAGCTTCAGTCTGCTCCTTCCGCTGCACAGAGGGATGTTTTCACCAGGACAAAGTTGACAAAACAGGAACAAAAGCTTCTACATGTTCACACAAAACAGCCGGAAAACTTTTCGAGATACTAAAGTTAACTGCTAAGCTGTCAAAGGTTTTTGTTACTCATACTATTATCTGGCTTAATAACTTAAAGCGGACTGTCCTCAGCTGGAGTTTGTCCGCAGGAGAAAACAACTGTCGTCCTGTGCTTACTTAGCTCAAAGCAAACACTGTAACATTAGCAAAAAGCCTCACTGGATGTTTTGTCTGTCTGACACCAAATACCAACGCAAAAACAAGGACAGAACTCTCTCAAAAGCCTGTAATTCTTGTGAAAATTCAGAAAACAAGTTATAACAGCGTCCTAGACGACAAACAGTAAACAAACGATGTGTTTAAAATCGAATAAACGTTAGTGTTAGCAGGGTAGCGTTAGCTGCAACGCTAGCATAATCAGACAGAGCCGAAAAATCCAGCGCTCCCCGACAGTGTTTTAGCCGCTTTAAAAGCGGTTTCAGGCCGCGGTACGTTCTCACATCGATACAAGATGGATATATTACCTGAAATTCAAGGTACCGAGGGCTGTCGACGACCTTGGGCTTCAGATTTGTACAAGTTTTGTCCCCAACAGAGCGCGCGGCCTCCTACCCAGCGCTAGCTCGCGACATTCGAAACAACGGGCATGACGTCATCCTCAGCATCGATCCTGCCTTCAGTCAAACAGGCCAACATAGCAAAGTCCAACACCCCAGCAAAATATCATCAGAGCAACAATATAAAAAAAAACAAACGGGTAAATCCACACGTATCCATATTCATTAGACATACAGTAAAAAGTCATTTTAATGATGAGATGGTTTCTGATGTAACACAGCCAAGGTGGAAAGTATCTAATTGCTCTAGCTGACTCTGGGCCAATTTGAACCTTTTTTTGTTCTATTAATTTGCTTACTGGTTTTCGAAACAGCTCTTCTACTTTTACTCATGGAATTTCTGCAGAAAGCATTGTACTTTGCTTAATTTTGCATAGCATTAATTGCTGAACTACACTGACACACCAGACGGTCCATTCAACATATTTCTATTGTCCATCTGGGAAAGAGCCCATAGAAAGGGTTTGGTAGGGCAGAACCTTTCAGAAGTACATGCGTCAGGTGATTTGACTATCAAGCTGTCAGTCTTCTTCATAATGATATTTGGGCTGCTCACAATCATTGGAGATTGGAGGATTTCAACATGAAAAAAAAATT
Source organism: Scarus forsteni (assembly GCA_036419115.1). Taxonomy (NCBI): domain Eukaryota; kingdom Metazoa; phylum Chordata; class Actinopteri; order Labriformes; family Labridae; genus Scarus; species Scarus forsteni. Next base: position 15,689,266 of record JAZDUH010000136.1, read on the forward strand.
CTCAAAGGATTTTGACGACAGTTTCATGTTGATAATGGCCCAAGGAAGAAGTGAATAGAGTTTGGTAATGTGGACCCAGGCTTTTCCTTCTTTTTGGCACTGTAAAAAAATAATTAAAATTATATTGATTTCATACCTAACACATAAGATATTGAATGCTCAGATTGTTTCACATTTTAGAATCCACAGTTCATCATCCACATTAAGTGAATAGAACACATTTAAAAGTAGGCTCAAGTGATTAAATATATCAGGAGAAATTATTTAACCAACATTCCTATATTTGTCATTTTTCACTATTTATGAAGTCAGATTCGATGTACTTATATTTACCTATAGACTGAGTTTACAAAACACATTTTCAGCAAGGTTTTATAATTTCATATACTGTATAATTGCAACCCTGTGGTTATGCTGAGTTATATTAGTCAGGTAAACTTTTTTTTTTTTTTTTTACTATACTATGATCCAAGTGATTCCAAAACAGTTTAGCAAGGCACATATGGACAAATGCCTTCAAACTTTGTAGCCACCATGAATTATTACTTCAAATATGTTACAATTTATGAATGAGTTTTCAGTTTACTACTTTCAGTACTTTAGGTACAATTAGTACCCTTAAGTTCAATTTATGTAACTTTAAAATATCACAATGCCTTCATTGGAACTGTCTTTCACAGTCACAAAATAAAAAATCAGGGATATTTTACTGTAAGGTCCTTCCCATTATTGGTTCACTTGCTCTCAAAATCTGTGACCTGTCAAGTTTATTTGATTATAAAGTTAAGACTTGACATCATTTTGTAAATATTTTTGCAAGTTTTACAGCTGTTTTGCAAATTTTGTCACTAATTGTAAAATAAAAATACCATTTACAGACTGATGAGGTATGTTAACATGTATAGAGAGGCTATTTTGCAAATATACAAAATGGTTTGCCAGAAAAAAGTGGCTTGATTTCAGCTGCGCATGAGCGAAAATAGTTAAAAAAACAAACAATGTATGAGCCTCTCTACTGTAGCAAGTGACTGATTCATCATTCTCCCTCTCCTGTTCTTTTTCCATGACAAAGAAAGGTGTATTATATTATCAATGAAACATCACCACTTTGAGCATATTTAAAATGAGTAACTCTTTACCTTTAATTAAGAGTATAAAGAGCTGTGGTATAAATCTTTCTTTATGCCACAACTCAAACTGACTACAATGCTGGGGGTCACAATATTGATTTAAACAATTTTCCATTTAAACCAATTTGGAAATTAGTATCCCTTGCCTATCAGTTATAAAAATATGTATGTTTCAGGATTTGCTTGATGTGCACTATGAAGCTGCATAATGTAAGTTGAAATCTAATGGTACATTAAAAAATTGTTCAAGATATGCAGTTTGTGTCTTTGTGATGTTCACTTTCATGTGGGGAACAAATACTGTGTGCAAGCAGTGCTAAATCACAGGACACCAACACCAGCTGATTTTCTATAGGTTCAAATGTACTTAATATTGAAGAAAGTAAATTTGCAAACAGGAAACAAAACTGATCAAATTCACAGATATTTTGAAGCAATTCAAACTTGAATCAGGTTGGGAGGTTTTTGGATGACAACACTGCTGTTCTTATCAGACTGTGGCTTCATGCCTACAAATGAATCTGTGCAACACTGATGACCACCGGCATCACTGGGGTTTATCACTCCCTCTCGTGTGATATTGCTTTAATATAATATTGTTGGAAAAGCAAAACTGTTATTATAGATGTCAAGCATGAAGAATACAAAGCACATTTTTGAGTAAGTTAATTAAAGAACATTGTTAAGCCAATTTCATATTGGCAAATACAGAATGGGAATTTGCACCCCAAACTCCCTTTGATTTTTTCAAAAAACTTCTAAACAGTGCCCTTGAACAAAAAAAAAAAATCTTATAGAGGGTTTCTATATGACATGCTCAAAAGAAAGATTTAAATGCTCTTTTTTCCCTCTTGCATATTTACATGTTTCAAATCTATATTTATTTTTCAAATTTCAAGTCCAACTACTTTCATGACATTATAATACCGTGTGTAAAAGTTTCCTAAAGTTACTTAGATCAACACTTAGGCATAAAATCAAACATTACACCAAATCTGTGCTGTGGCAACATTTTATTGACATATCAGCTCATCAGCAAACCAACAGCTGCTTCTACAAACCCTCAAAGTCCAAGCACATCATACTTACGTTTAAATGGCAAATAGAATATCAAGAATAAATACTTGTGTAAATTCCAGAACTGGTTTTTCATTGATGAGTAAAATATGGGCTGTACTTCTTGGAATGATTTGAAATGCTTTAAGGCACTGTGCTTAATGTTAAACACCAATGTGAGCACATAATCTTAAAAAACGTTTCTTTACAATTAAGTTAAAACACTTTACAATGTTAGGGTAAAAGACAAAGCGCATATTAGTTTTGAAATGGTCAAAGGTGAAAACCTTGAATCTTAATTTCTGTCGGTTAATGAAGTGTTCCCAGCTAATGGTGCTTTTTACTCAGCAGTGCAGTTCAGTTTGAAATAGTTCACAGTGATTTTCTCTGAAACTGGTGAGGAAAGATACCAAAACAACAGATCAATTCCATCCTACAATTATACTATCCCTATGTAGGGATGCAAAGCTTACATATGCAACCCCAAGGGGAGGATGGTCTACCACTTAAATGTGCTGCTGGCCATGGAAATGCAAGTATGATCAGGGTTTACTCTAATAAACAGTAACAAACCAAACCGAATAGTTTGGTAAGAATTGCACTTTTGGTGGTCAAACATTTAGTGCTCCAGAAAGAAAACATGAACTTAAGGGAGAAAGTGAAAGCACTGTTTTAAGATAATCCATCCACAATAAACACTGGTCTACTGTTCTGTGATTAACTCATTGAGAAGCACAATGAAAGTCTTCAGCTGCTGTTGAGTGGTCCACTCTGCTCCATCGCCACATCTGCCATTGTCCTCTCAGTGATCTGAGGGGCAAAAGGTCCCACCAGCCAGTTAAGAGGTGTGTTGTTTAGAAGATACTCCATGACACCATCCAGAGACTGCTGAACCTGAGAACAAGGAAATCTAAGTATTACTTTCACATACAAAACAATGATAAGAAAGATGCAGGATTTTCTTAAATATCAGAGGTTCATCGCTGACAGCAGGATAAACCAGACTGCCCTAGTTTCATTATTGCATATGTATGAGCAGACACCCCTGGGATTAGGTGTTTGTTTATGCAGTGTATACAGGAGTATCCTCTTTAATTCCTCTTTATTAAAGCTCCGTGGGTCTCATTTAAGCACCAATAAAAACATAATGGAGGCACAAACTGTGTTTAGTGCAAGAAGAAAACAAAAAACTGCAAGTACTGGACTATATTAAGCAAAGCTGACGTAGCAAAAAAAAGTAAAATTAAAAACATCACTGCAAAAACAACAGCAAAGACTACTTGGGTCAGGTGGTGTCTGCTTCGCTCCAGAAGAACAGGCGTGATGGTGCTGGTGTTCCCCAGAGAGGAGCGCAGTTCTTCGGCTGATCGCCTTGCGCTCGTCAGCTGGTCCTGGACAGCACCCGGCAGACCCTGAGCACTTGACACCACATTAGAGCAAGCCGACATCAGCTGGTCACTCAGGCCACGCACCATGGAGAGGGCCCGCCATTCCAACTGCTGTGTAGATAAAGTGGAGGGAGAAATGCAGCTGAATGAATGATGCGTGCATGCTCAAAGCTCCTGCAAAGAGTTTTGGATGGTAATTAAGCAAACTGAAATTGATACCAATGCTGCTGTGCGACCATCAAAGCAAAGAAAAATGGCAACAAGACTGACTAATTTTTTATTCCTGACATGCTTGTCAAGGGAAATGTGTCAGGTGAAGTTGTACATAGCATACTGCAAAGCCTATCCTCAATGATGTCCTATCCTCATAACACAATAAGAGCTCCACACACACTAGCCAAAGGGAAAGGTTTAAGTTTATGAGTGTTCTGTTTGCTCAGTATCATAAAAAAGTAGACTGTTAATATTTCTTATCACATTTCCTCTGCTGAAAACCTTGGGTGTATTCTTTTATGCCACAAAAAGCACACTGGACAGGCAGAATTAATATCTAAAAGCTAATCATTAGTGGAAATTGTTTTATGTTTAACTTGAACTCTCTGAAGGATATGATTGGGTGCTTCTAGGTGCATGAATGATGGCCTGAGAGAGAGCACAGAAACAAAGACAGGCCCATATTGGATCTCAGCCCTCTGAAACATTATAAATGAAGATTGAGTTTATCAGAAAAGGTACTATCATTTAACTGTGAAGTACGTGTGCTTTTGTGCAAACAGTGCACGTGTACAAGCACAGTTGTGAAAATGTGTTAAGAGCTCAATGGTGTAAACTTGTTTTTGTCAACTGTGAGCATATGCAGAACCAAACTGACAAAGAGATAAAGCTGCAACTTTTACCAGAGTGTGAAGCCAAACTGAAGCTGAAGGATTTAAAGTGTCATGCAATCTGTTGTCCAATCATCTTCATGACAGAGACTGTCTCTAGTCTTAAATCTGCTACCCCTGATAGTGCTGTATTCCTTCTCTGTCAAAGATGCTCTGTTAGAGCTCCCTCCAAATCCAGCCCCCTTCCCCAAATGGGCCCAATCCACTCTGGTTTTCAGGGTCTGCTCTGTGGTAGCTAGGAAGTTGAGCAATGTTCTGTGACCATGTTGTGAACAGCTCTGCATTCATTAAAACAACTATGTTCTGCAAGCAAATAGGCTTAAACGTACTTTATGACAACACAATGGTAGGACATCACAATAGTAGGTCTTTTCAGGGGCCTATTTGTTTCAATATGCTTAAAAGAATGTGCACTACACACCTAGCAAATGTACTCCAGAGATTTAGCAATAGACATAAAGATTTTGCAATCATATGCATGCTATATTTCAGTTAGATTATGTTAAGTTTAAGTCATGTTATTATTGCTCTTCCTTTGGATATAATCTTGATAAATTTATCTTTCTGCTGTTTTTTTTAATTTTTAGCTCTTCCTCCTTGGGGAACACCTAAACAAGGACTACAGATGGAAATTAGCCAGTGGCTATAATCTGGCCTGTTGACTTTTGCTGTATGGTGATGTAAATGAACTTGTCCCCTCTGAAATAAATGAATGCACTGAAATAAATGAATGTCAAAGACTATTTGTCTTGTTCATAGAGGTGCTCAATCACCCGAAGGAGATATGTCAAACAAACTAAAGAATTTTCAAATCCAAGCCTTTAAAATCAGGTCACACTACATGAGGAAAAATACTGGGAAACTCATCTCTGAAATGGTGATTATTATATGAATTGTAAGAAATGAACTATTGAATAATGTGTTTTAGCTTGATCTGTAGCCATCTGCAACATTAATTTCCCTGGATCCGAATAAATCAAGCCTGCTTTTATCACCAAAGTTGGACTGGCACTCTTTAAGTGGTGTTAGAGCATGTAAATTGTTCAAATGCTAGCTGAGAAAGCATATGTATAAAATACTCAAGTTAATTTCAGACTTTTGTGTAACACTGATTTTTCTATTTGTTTGGTTTCAGGTGGCAGAGGGGTACCAAAGACAGGCAATTCCAAGATACTCTGACTTCCTAGTTAAGGAAGCTTTCACGCTCCATCGTGTTTCTCTAGACACAGTTTAACTCCTACTCCATATCAAACACTGACGACATTGCAGAGTAAAGTCAGTCTGAAAGTCTAATCTAATGTTCAGGCTCTTGTCCCCTCTGTCTCTTTTATGCTCTGATGTTTCTTTGATTTGTCAAAGTGGTATTTCTATGCACTTTGGAGCACACACTCTGCTTTTACAGTTGGAGTGAGAACTGTGAAATGCAAAGATAATGTAGTTTAAAGCCATTAAATCATCTTCACATGCTCTGACCTCGGCCTCATCTTTGGTCCCATCCGGCTCAGTCTCAGCCTGTCCCGCTCCAACCTGCTTCTGTTTCCACTCCTTCCATCGCTGCAGCAGCTGCTCCGATGCTCCTCCTATCTGATTACTGGCGGTACCAAGACTGGAGCGAGCACCCTCCAGCAAGTCCAGAGTGCTGGTAATCTGAGCCACTGCAGAAAAGGTTGCATCTCTAGCATGCCTTGCACGGACCAGGGACTGCTGGAGCGCACGCTCCTGGACTTTGGCTGAGAGATTCCCAAGGCGGACAAAGTAGCTGTTACTGGCTGGCGGTGCAGTCACCTCACTGGTGGTAGGTTCAGCCAGAGCAGCTGAAACACAATAATGATTAAGTCAATAATTTTGTGTCCTATGTGGGGAAAATATTCAAAAACTATAAAAGGTGAAAATATTTCAGTGCGAGCAAAATAAAGTTGTGACGTAGTAGTACACTATGATAAAGTAAAGACAAAGTACACACTTTATCAGTAATTCCCAATATATTTTTTTTACTTCAGCCCTAAGATGACATGCATCCATAAATTTTCACTATTTCCTGTCCTGTGATAACTGGTACATTCCAGTTGGTTTCCTGGAATCTAGACTTATTTACATGTCACATTGGGATGACAAAGTTTTCCTCTGATAAAATGTATTTATTTCAATATCTTGAGATCACAAGGCTTGTTAAGTTTGACATAACAGAATAATTAAAGCACATCAGCAGCTGCAACTCTTATGAAAACTTAACTAGTGTGGAGTATGCTGTATATTGATAACATGTTTTGTACCTCCACAGTTGAATCTGTCCTCAACTTTTATTTAGTCCCCTTGTTTTAGCAGATAACTTCTTACTGCTAAAACTAGGCTCGAACACACTGTGAAGTTTGCTTATAAAATCATTGGATCTACCTGAGCCATCTCAAATCCTCTATGACACAGATACATGTCAGGCTCAGGACATCAAACATCCCAATCATTCTCGACATGCTGAAATGACCTCCTACCTCCAGGCAGGAGATTCAGACAGCCAAAGCCAAATCAGACATGATCGGAAAATATATTTTATCTTCCAAACCGTTACTTAACTGAACAGTAGAGAATAATCTAACATGAATGATTCCATTTGACTCCATGAATGAATCAATTTACTGTGCAACTGTTAATGGTCTTTGTTGGTGGCTGTATTTCTGGTTTGCCAACTCATATTTTCCTTTGTTTATGTACTTGAATGTTTCTGTAACTGAGTTTTGACTGTGTTTAATGTGTTTTTACCTGGCTGCACAGCAACTTTCCCAGGGAGGGCGAAGCAGAATGATCTGGTGATCCAAATAATAACAGTCTTGTGCTTTTACAGCTCATGGAATACAAGTTGAAGCTAAATCTTAAAAACCAACCTGAAACAACCAACTATCAAAGGGCTAATAAAATATAGTGATGCATGTCAGATTTGGCTTATGGTTTTTGGATTTCACAGGTGCTCTCAAATGGCTAAGTGTTAAGGAAAAAACATGTCTCTGTAAAATGTAAAGTTCCAGTCTGGTCTGAATCACTTGATTATTTATTTTAAGACATTTTTTCAAGTCTATACTGACAATGTTATGTAAGAGCTAGAGGCATGAGATGGCTACATCAAAGCTCATCCGTATGAATCCTTTTGAATGTCTACTGATCTCCAGTTAGTGGGACAGTGCTTGCACATCTTAGGGACATTAGTTTAGTTCAATCTTTTAGAGAAAAAAACACAGTTAACAACAAATCTTAGGGATGAAAAAAAACTTAGGATTAGAACCTTTTTTGTTTTACTTCTAATAAAAAAAAAATATATATGTATATGTATATCTATATCTACATATATCTATATATATCTATATCTATATCTATATATATATATGTATATATATATATATATATATATATATATATATATATATAGATATATATATAGAGAGAGAGAGAGAGAGAGAGAGAGAGGGAGAGAGAGAGATACATATAGAGATTTTAAAAAAAAGCAACATCTCACAGGTTAATCTAATGATTAGGGAATAAAACAAATTGCAATGAACACATGCACTGAGCTGTAATAGGAGTTTTTTAAAGCCTCAAGGAACATGACCCGATTTAATGAAAATCATACAGAATATTGAAATTAATTTTCTGTTACGCATTATTGAAAACATAAGTAAATAAACACCTCTAACTGTTAGAAAATGTTGATAAAAACAGCTTATTAACAGTTCAGATGACTTCTCAGGACTATATGGGCTTTTAAGTTTTAATTCACAGATGACATCAAAATCAAACCATGTGTACAGTCCGATCCCAACATGGTCAGGTCAGGGCTTTGGAGCACATGCCTGGTCAACAATTTGCCCTTCATTATTCCTGACAACTCATCTGTACCACCAGCAATGTTAACTCTACTTTTTTCATAGGTGTATATATACACACACCCTAAGCACCGGGGTGCCAGAGGCAACTGGCCCAAACCCCTTGCAGCTGCTTTACCAACTGCCATAACCGGCACCAGTGCCCCAAGAAGTCAGCTTGCATCTTCACAGCTACCAAACAAACTGTGGAGTATGTTTCGAGGACTTGAACCAGTCACATTACAGTCCTCCGTCCATAAACTGAGCAACACGGCTGCCAACATGGTGCAATGCAGAAAAATGTTAAGTGTAATCTCAATGGTTTATGAGTGGTGAGTTTTACAATAGTTATGAATCACTGTATTTTTTCACAAAGATGATAGAATTGTTCTCAAAGTCACGGTTAGCTAATGATATTTTCAAATTAACTGTGATTTCAATTCAGGCATAAAAAATGACATTATTGCATTATAGAAAATCAGCCTTCTTTACACAGTTTCTAAAAAAGAAAAACATTCTAAAATGAGCTAGTGGTAGAAGAGCAGTGATGTCCTTGCTACCATCACTGTAAAAGCATCAACATGCTAGGATAAGTAGCATCCAACTACTGTGGCTTTCTATGCCTGAAGGACTGGCCTTCTTTGTCAGTTAGAAGAGACGGGCATTGGTCACTTTTCATCTACAAAGCTCTTTATGGACATCTGCCAGACTATCTAACCTCTCTATTAAATATGACCACAAACCACTACCAAACTCGTTCTAGTGACTGGCTAATGCTTGATGTTCCAAGAGTCCACAGCAAGATTGGAAAAACATCTTTCAGCTTTTGTGCAGCCCACAGCTGGAACAATATACAGCAAACAATAAAACTCAGTTCACTTATTAGCATAGGACAGTTTTAAAATATGATTAAGAACCACTAAGTCCATGTCTGTAACTGTTTTTGAATTTTACTCCACTGTTGTTTCTTTATTGTCTTGCAATTACTGTTTTTATGCACTCTCGACGCCATTGGAAATTATAGCGTGCTCTCAATGGCATTTTGAGATTAAATAAAGAAATAAATGAATGAATAAAAGTGCAACGTAGCTCACATTTATGCAATTAAAACACTTAATTAGTTAATTTTGTACCTTGCCTGCAATGTGACTAATGCCTTCGCTTTAACTCATAAGAAGAAATACACTGATGAAATTTAGTGAACACTCATTCTTTTGGGCCTGTGGCCATATAAGTGATTTTTAGTGATAGATAGAAGCATAATTGGGTGTTTCCTACTGTGCCAACTGAGGGATCTGTTTAAAGTTGCATTTCTTTGAAGTGTTAAACCATATCTGAGCTGCAGAAAAAACACCCTGAATAATCCCTCCTTCTCCTGTGATCATAATGTGAAAGCTTAGTGACATGCTCAGTGGCTTTTTCTCCCTCAGCCTGAGCTAAAAGCCACTTTGGTGAGTCTTTGGGGCCTTTACCACAGGAACCACCCTGTACTATTGAGTTATAAGTGCTTTGCTTCTGCCTGTGAAAACACTTGCCACCCTTTTATTTCCATAATCAAAGAGTTTGCAGGCCTGTTGGATAATAGAGCTGTATGTAGTATGGCAGGTTGTCACAAGTGCATGACATCACTGCAGCAGGTGTCATATCTGTGGGTTCTGGAGGATGAAGGTGCTTTATGGGCCAAGTTCACTGAGGGGAGATTCACAGGAATGTCCCGCCTCTCTCTATGAATAGCAGAGCCCATTCATCTGCTTAGATTATGCATCTCCATGTAGCAGAATTAAATACTTTTATTCTCTCTCACAATCTTTCACAATAGCCTTCTTCTGCCTCCATAATGATGATTTATTCTGACTGTCCCATCAAGGTTGATCTACAGATTTGAGACACAAGGACACCGTGTAGGTCATAGACTCTAGTATTAAATGTCAAACACTGCAAATGCCATCTTTCATGCATATTAATTACCAGATAAATTCTGCTTCAGCAAAAGGCGGTAACTCCAGCTGGAATTTAAAATGTATGAAATTCAGCATGGAGTAATGGAAGATGAAATAATGTGCTTAAACTTCATCAAGGCCTACTTGATAGCAAAATTGCAGCATATCAATATTAAACTGAAAAAGGGAACCATTGTCCTGCACCCATAGACTGCAGACAAAGACAGAGTGGTGTCAGCTGATAAGTTGCTCAAGGGTTTTTTAGGTCTGCGGTGGCTGTCATGTTGAAAATGCTGTCCCAAACAAACTTTCAGTCAACCTCATAAAAGACAAGAAGGTGAAATTAAGGTGGGCCCAAGCCTCCTATGAAACACTTACAACACACAAGCATGCAGAAGAATCAGCCATACCCCTAAAGATGCATAACTTCAAACCCCCATACAGTGTGTTCACATGAATAAATACACTACAATATTTTGTGCTGGCAGTTACATGCAACTATGTCCCTGAAATGCAAAACTCTTCTTTGCAATGAATGTTTCTTTTTCAAAGCTATTCCACACACAAAAGTCTGTCAGGGGTTATTGTTCATTTGAAACCATGTCATTTTTTCAATATTCTTTGCTCATGTTCTTTTAATTTTCAAACTGACACATATCTGGTGAGGTAGTTCTGATACTACAATGAAAACATTGAAAAGACATTTGCAACCGCAGACAGGCAGCTAACAATCACCAATTATGCATGTTGGTTGTCCTGTTAGCAGCGGTGAAACCATTAACTTCTGACATTAGCCACAGCATGACTTTCATGTTAATGGCAAAGTACTAATTTTCATGTTTGTTTTATTTTGACTGTAAATGTACATTAATTGGTCAATCGTTTTTTGTGTAGTTCTAAATCATAACACACGTTATGTCAAGATAACTTTTAAAAGAGTAGGTTAAACCATACTCATTTTTTTAATAGAAAAATGTTCTTGTGAGCAAAAAAAAATGCAGCAAAAAAAGCAAATCAGAAAATTAGGGCACATCATGTTGGCACGAAATGCTTTGACACCATTCAGATTTACAGGATAATTTGGGAAGCCAAAGTTTTACAACCTAATATGTTTATGAAAAGTTAGGTAAAGGAAAAAAGCTTTAAGTACTTATGCTAAATCATCTTTGTTTTATCAACACATAACTTACATGTGTTTAAACACTATAGTTATGTCTCATGTAGGCAACTTACGGGATTTGTTTTGGTAAAGCTTCTCATTTAACTTCTTATTGACAGTAAATGCTGAACGAACAGGCCACTCGTCTTCTAAAAATTAATTCTAAATGCCTCATTGTTTCAGCTTCATTTGACCCAACTGTCAAAGCCCACCTGTCTTTAGTCCAGAGCAGACATATGGTTAGTTATCAACTCCTGAACATTATGGAATGTTGATTTCAGCTACATACTGACCCAGCTCCCTCTCAGTGAGCGGCAGGTTCTGGTCAACCCAATTCTCAGAACGGCTCAGGGCCAGGCCCATCCCACTGCTGACCATCTGGCCCAAACTGGTGCCCATGGCGGTCTGGATGCCTCCGCTCACTGCTGCCCGGGTCATCCCGACACCACCCATCACAGCCCCCACCACGGCATCTTTGGCCCCTGCCACCGACTGGTACACCATTCCTACTGTGTCTGACACCACCTGAGGATGAAACACCAGAAAATACGTCACGATTGCAGGGGTATGAGAAGGCTTACGAACTTTCCATTCAGTTTATACTTCATTGATTAACAAGGCACACAATTTACAAGGTCAATGAAAAAGAGCCATATACAGTCCAAAAGATAAGAGGTTCAACAGTTAGGACATCTGAGTGTATTTGTTTGTGCGGACTTGCTTGTAAGAATCCCTGTTTTTTATATCCTTTAGCTAAAGTTTCAGTTCTCATACTGCTTTTACTGCATGTGTTATAACATCCTGATGAAAACATCTCAACAGTAAGATTCACAGATCTTATTTGATTCAATAGTTTGTCAGCTATCTTTGAAGTTCCGACCATGGATTAGACTAACTATGAAAATGAAGGTATTTTCTTGGACTTACTATGCATGTTACACTGAGGAGAACTTGTTAAATGGCAGAAAAATTACATTCAATCATACAAAAACAGAAAAAAGGAGTTCATCAAACGTGACACTGATTTTCCGCCTGAATTGAAAAGCATGTTTTCTCTCTGACCTTATCTGCTGGTTGATGTAGGATAGGCAGCTTCTCCTCCATCTTTTCCAGTCCTTTCAAGGCATATTCATTTACTGTAGCAACTGAAAAAGAAACGCTGAATCAATTTATGAACTAGGATGAATGTTTTTGTGTTATAAAAATGCACTTCAACAAAAGCTATGCTCAAAGAAGTATGTTTATAATATCCTAATGTAGGAAAGTAAATCGGAGTTAATGTGTGTTAAATTTTAAAACTTTATTTATGTATTTACTTTACTTTATTATTATTATTATTTGATTTGTATTTTATTTATTTCATTATAATGATTATCATGCTGGTTTATTTTCCTTTTGAAACTTATTGACATTACTCTCACTAACATTGCAATTGTCTTAAATTTCTTGTTCTATGTGAAAAACTTCAACATAAAATATATATATTAAAGAAAACATTAGTTAGTGATTATTGTCATGATGGTGTGATGTCACTGAGCAACAGTAAGAAAATGAGTTATTTATAGACAGGCAACGCAACTTGGGTGGGTAATGCAATCTGGGTCAATATGTTGTGCTCTGTGTGAATGCACCTTCAGCTTCCTTCTACATTGGTGGTCTTAAATCCACACCAAATTCTTTCTCCTAAATTTTTACCTTTCAACCACCTACTTGAGTCTTTTTAATGCTTTCTACATTTTGCTTTGATGCTTTAGGATGCCCTTACTTTGCCGAATATTTCTTAAATATGTCCATGTCCTCACTGTAAAATCCAATAGCTGCCTTGACTTGCAAACATGAGTTAACTTTACTAAGTTAACAAAAATATGCCTTTATGACTAGTATTTATTAAGTAACAATCACTTGCATGTGTAAAAATGCAAAATACTTAATTTTTAAAGTAAAGATTACTTTTTTTATAGTTAAGCTCACTCGCAACAATAAGTAGTAAACACAGTCTCACACTGAAAAAATCCAATAGCTGCCTTGACTTGCAAACATGAGTTAACTTTACTATGTTTACAAAAATATGCCTTTATGACTAGTATTTATTAAGTAAAAATCACTTGCATGTGTAAAAATGAAAAATAAATGCAAAATACTTATTTTTTTTAGTGAAGATCACTTTTTTTTTTTTTAGGTAAGCTCACTCGCAATAGTTAAGCTCACTTGTGTGACTTTTGAACCACTCAGATTTTTGGAGTTGGGTTTGCATGGTGGCATGGTGGCACAGCAGGTAGTGCATGTACCTAACAACAGGAAGGTACCTGGTTTGATTCCCAGGCTGGGCAGGGGCCTGAAGTTTGCAAGATATCAAGTACACTCTACTTGGTTGTTTTAGTTGCTTAAACTAATTTGTAAGTGCACTCTACAAAGGAAGTGCTAGTTAGTACAACTAAAATTAACTAGTTCTCTGCACTTGTTTTTTTAAGTGCAACCGGTTTGCATGCTTTTTTAAGTAATGATAACTAATTGGATTTTACAGTGCTGCAGCTGTTTGACTCTACAACAAAAACCTCTCCAGCCTGCAATAATCTGTCTTATTTTTTTCAAACTTGAATTACTTGTATTCTTGTATTCTTTTTTTTTTTACTTGAAATGCCCCAAATTCAGCCTTTTTTTGTTTCTAGTTTTTTCATATCCTCTGCATGTCCTCTCTGACATTTTAGTGACATTTTTAGTGCAAATATTGTTAACTCTTATACTGTGTATACTTCCACCTCCATACAGATATACCCAAAATTGTGGTGTAAATATTGTCATATCTTGTTAAAATATTGGTAATGGTTAATACTGTGTGTATAGTTTCTATCTATACACACTCTATTTTAATTCTAATTACTTATTGTTTCATTTGTAAATCTTTTTCTGATATTTCTCTTGTATCCTGCTGCTGCTGCTGTAAAACTGGAATTTCCCCCTGTGGGACTAATAAAGGTTTATCTTATCTTATCTTATCTTATCTTAAATAAATTTGAATATATCAGTGAGTGAGGGTTTCAAGACTGTACAAAAAAACAAACAAAGTTCATGGTTACACGTTATTGTCAGAATTTACTCATAATTGGTTAATTAAAAGGTCACACATTATTTTAAATTTCAATACGTTTACACTTGTCCCAGATGTCCCATCAACAAGTTTCATGCCTAAAAATATTTTTTGTCCTAGATATTTTCTTTGGCATACTTCTTAACACCCCCTACAAAAAAGGCTGTTTCAATGTGCATCTTCATGAGCAGTGCCTGACCAGGCCTCTCTTAAGGAGTGGATATTGCCTTAGCTTTCCAGTACCACAATGTGATGTTTACTGTGGCTGCAGAGAAATGCAGTGATATTCACCTTCCACTCAAGCTGGCTGTGGGCCAAACAAATAACTTACAAACAAACACGATCCCTCCTTAAAAAGTAATATCTCACATAAAACATGACTGTGGTGAACAAAGGTTGGAGACTTCCGGTTTAAGGCCCTCTGATGCCCTCTTTCCCTGTTACCCCCCTGCTCTTGTTTTCTCAGAGCTTCACACACAGGTCCTCTCTGACTTGGACACTGGCCTCAGCCATCATCTGCATCTTTTCCTGTTGTGCTCTCACTCCTCTCATCCTCAATCTTAAAGAATTACATTTTTCCAATCATATTTCTTGCCAGAGGTAACAAATGGACATCAGTTTTTAAGCCTTTAAAGTGTAACAAGCTTGCAATATCTTTCCCTGCATATCTCAGTGTTATAAATGTCTGAGCTGTTATTGCTCATGTGTTACATCAGAGCGAGGAACATACGCTGTGGTTCTATAATGTCCAGCAGAGGCTTGGACCCAGTGGTGGCCGCTGCTCCCAGGGTTCGGACTCCACTCTCTGCTGCATCCATCACCCCCTTCAGCAAGGGCACACTGTCTTTGGTGCTGCTGTAGGCATTAGAAACCGCCTCGCAGGCTGAACTGACCAGAGGTAGATTAGTCACTCTGGAAACAACATTCTGGGACTACAAAGACAAAAGAAAACAACCATTAAAAGGCACAAAACGAAAAACAACCCTGTCTTTGGGAAAGAACAGAAAAGAGATGCTCATTATAGTCAGAGAGTATTCTGCTGGAGATAATTAAAGATTCCTCATATCAGCATGGGGGAATTCTGAGCATTAAATGAGTCCATAATACTCTTTGGGTTTTGTGATAGGTGTCACTTTGGTTTGCGTTGCTCCTCACCTGCTGCTCTCCATTAGCTGTTTCTGCCGCTGCAGCTCCAGTCTCATTAGTCTTCCCGCTGTCTGCCATTGTGACTGCTGGGTTCAATCTCTGACACAGAATATAAAGCGTTAGCAACACAGATTCACCTCACATCGCTCCGTATGCATGATGAAACACATCGTCCTTCCTGATACTCTTTGTTTAAGTGGCTGATACGCTTTATCTTGGCGAGGAAAAATGTCTCATGAATTTTGAAATGTACTGTCAGAGAATTTTAAAAAATGTAGTCAGGAGGGCAACTCAAGCATGCCAAATTCATTTGTCAACACTATGATGCAATGAGGATGAAACTGCACTTAGAAATATAACTAAGTGCAGCCAAGCAGCCTATCTAAGTCTCAATACTGTGTCAAAGCTGATGGCAAAAAAAACTGGATGGCACATTTTGTTTTTTAACTTCCCACATTTGAATCTTTGCAATTTGAGATATACTATAATGTCATAACTAAAGGATCAGCTTAGTAATGAAAAAGGAGACTAGGTCTAAAGGTTTACCTGTTTTCATTATCGATGTGCGGGTAAGGACAGAATTTTAAACTTCAATTTAACACTCATAAAGAATCAATACTGACCCATGTACTGATACTACAGCAACCATAACAAAACTATCTGCACCAATTATCAACAATTCTTGGATTACTAAAGGATCACTTTAGGAAGTCTTGAGCACACTTGCATTTTAAACTGTATGAATACATTGGAAAACCATTGAAAACATGTGTTATTAAGAAGTATTGACAATCTACACAATTTAAACTGTGAGATACAAGGAGATATTATCATTGCCTTCTTTTTTCAAAATAATCATAACTACTGAAAGAAAAAAACGAATCGGCAGCTGTATAAAGTCATTTTACACGGATTCGAGTAAACCTGCAAAGCACATGGACTCGACAACTTCACGTCTTTCAGCAGACATGGTTTTGAGCTGCTACTGTTGTTCCAAGTCAAAAAATGACCTGACTTATCAGCGTGCTTTGAGAATAAAGTGACCCTATCTCAGAGCCTGGTTTAGATATGCAAGAAGTGGGAGGTGCATTCTGATTGGCTCCTAATTACTGTGACGGACAAACCAACTGTTCAATCATATTACATTTCTGAAAGGTTCTGCCCTGCAATAACACTGTCAATGGGATGTTGCCAACATGAATGTGAAATATATCTGTTGATATGAAAAACAGTATCTGCTGAGATAGGTGAGGACACAAGTAACTTGTTGATTGTCTGGTTTTTAAAGCATCCAGTTTTGTGTTTGGAAAAAAACATAATCCAAAATCAGATTTTAAGGATAAGCCCTTCCTTGATTTTGCTTAAAGTGCTACCCTTGTTTTTTTTTATCTAAATCCAGAGCAAAATCAATATATTTAAATCTATGCCAGTGCCCAAATGGTTCCAAAATCCACATTTTCCAGATACAAATTTTTATTATGTTTGTTCTTAGTCCTTGTAATAATGTCTTAGTAACATGTTATGACAGGTTTTTAAGTCAGAGGGCAAACCTGAACAGTTTACTAAGACTAGAAGGCTCAGCATCTTTAGGTGTCTTTATGATGCTGCTTGGTAGATTTGGCTTAAGCTGGTACTGGTGCTGCCTCAGCAGTGGCTCTGGGTACCAACTTTGTTTAGATGAAAACCGTCAAAAGAGCACAAACTTGTAAAAAAAACCAAAAAAAAAACAGGCAGGACAACCTGATGTACCATCTCTACCCCTGAGGGAAATATCATTCTGTGTGATGCACTGCAATACCATCCATACTTTTACCATTATCATACGCTTTGCAGCCATAAACCATCAGATCTGTTTCTGTCGTTGTTGCGGTTTGTCATGTTCTAGCTCTCTTTCGGCAAACCCAACACAGTCTCAAAAGATGGTTATATGAGTCTGAGCTCACATAAAATTTCTTAAGGTTTCTGCCACAGTTAGTTTGCTGAATGTTGTAGAAAACTATTCCACAGGTGCATTCAAGTTGGGTTTCTAAGACCTTAATAATAAGAAGTTCCTAAAAATCTAAAGACATTTTTGGCTTCAAATGGGCTGATGGATCTATTGATAATATCAGAAACTATCACAACATGAAGCTCTTGTAAGATTCATGGGGTACTTATGTGAGGAATTAAATTGAAGCTATGAGAAGGCAGAAGTCAGTCTATTTACAAATTACATTTAATTAAGAAGAAAACTATAGTTCTTTGGATCAGCAGGGCACTCATTTGGAAAGCGTGATTGATTGTTCACAAGCTCACACACTGGCAAAAGTTGACCTCAATTTCATCCATATCAAATGAAATATTACGCAGCAGTGCACTTCTGCTAATGTAAAATGTTGCTATAAATGAAAAAGAGGCCAGAGAAATTAGTCAGGTGAAATATTGCTTTCAGTAAAAACTACCAGGTTACATTAATAAAATTAAGAACTAGCTTGGAAGAGGGCTAGATCTACAACTTAATTGGGTCTATGAAATAGATGAAAATGTCCCATAGTTAATTCAATGACTTGTCCAATTCTATTCAGTTTCTGTTCATCTTGAAGTTGAGTGGGGAAATTGTGAGTCATTTTCACATTAGCAAAGGCTTAACTTCACAGGGCATGAATGACACCTAGAAAAATCCTTTGGAGTTGGCTTAAAGGACAGGAAGTAGTGTAACTGAATAGTATTTGATAAGGCTCTTAAAAAATGTACAACCAACGTCAAGACGCCATGATATTTTAATTAAAATCATTTCTGGCAATCCACTCTTCACAATAATTTAACTTCTGATGTATCTTTCATTACTGTATGGCTTTTTTCAAACAGGCTCATTTATTGTGTGCAGAATCTGTGAATACGCTTCATATGCAGAGGCTGCTGCTCCAATGAGCCATCAGCTTTGTCTCTGAGGAAGAAAAAACATAAAAACATAAAGGTGATGCATATGAAATGTATTTATTTGTGGTTTACAAAGAAAGCCTTTTGCTGCAGTTGATCTCACAAGCCATTTCAAATGAGTAAAAGAAATATATATTCATTATCTTAAATTTATCTGACTGCTTATATATTTTTTTTAATCTAAAAAGTTCCCTGGTGCAGTTATATGGAAAATCAAAGATACCCCCCACTGCGCTGCCTCATGATGCATCGGGTTATCACATTATTAATAATGGTAATCAAATCAAATGACAGGATGAATAATGATGCACAACTTCCACATTTTTTATGCCATTATTACCATAAATATTAAATTTAACATTGAAAATTGCCAGTATACCAACTCATAATTGATATTACTCAAGTTACAGTCTTAAAGTTGAAAGTGAGTGAATATATATGTAGATAGATAGATAGATAGATAGATAGATAGATAGATAGATAGATAGATAGATAGATAGGTATATATATATATATATATATATATATATATATATATATATATATATATATATATATATATATATATACACATAGATAGATGATAGATAGATAGATAGATAGATAGATAGATAGATAGATAGATAGATAGATAGATAGATAGATAGATAGATAGATAGATAGATAGATAGATAGCTATGTATAATTATATAATTATTATTATTAAATTACTTTTTAAGGGGGTCATATTATGTCCACAATCACTGAGTTTCAAGAAGCCCTCTTGTTTTCATACCAACTATGTCTTATAGTGCTGTATTCTCAGACTGTCTGGGATGCTCTGTTTGAGCTCCTGCTCCTTTAGGGCTCTGTTCTCTATGTTGCCACAGTCTGCTCTGATTGTCTACTAGTCAACTCTGTGGTAATTGGCCAGTTCAGCACTGCTTGGTGCTATGTCACTCTTGGGTTTGCCATGAGCCAATGGGCTTAAAATGATGACGAAACAGTGATAGGACATCACAGTGGTAGGCCTGGGGCTGACTGGTGAGATGTTTTAGGCAGCTGCTTGTGCTACAAAGCGAAAAGAGGGAGAGGTCTTGATGTAGCAAATTATTTTGTCATCGAGGTGCTTTATCATGCAGTGGCAGCATGTAAAACACTCTGAAATGCATATAAAGCAAACAAAAAGTAAGATATGTTTTCAGACCTTCAACACTGTCTAGACTCCATTGAGAACTGCAGCGTTGGAGAAAGAGACGAGGTCTTTGAATTTGTTTTTTGTTTTTGAAACCCTTTTCTCGCAGATGCCGTCTGATGGTTATTGCGCTGCAGTCGGCACCAGTAAGGGCCTTAATTTGGGTCGAGGACTGCCCTGTGTCTTGACGGACAGCCAATCGGATCCTCCGGCTCAGCGCAGGTGTAATTATATGGGTCTACCACTTGACTTTTTTGTTCTATAATGCTCCGAATCTTTCAAAAATGTAGAATGACTATCTTATTGCATCCAACCTCAGCAGCAATGGCACGCTGCGAGAGGCCTTGTTTATGCAGCTCGACGATCCGACCACATTCAAGAAGAGAAAGCTTCTTAGCTTTAGCCATCAGGAGGGGATGACCGTGTGAATGCCTGACAGAAAAGGAAAATTATGAGCAGATTTTGGCTTTAATAGCCTGTGGTCTTAAACTTTTGATCAGATGATAAACAACTTATTTCAGTTTTGTTTTGTTTTTTAATTACAAGTTCCAAGTGTTTTTTGTCACACTCCCCCTTCTTGCTTTTGCATATTGTAGCTCTATTTAAAACCTCATTAAGGTCTAAATGTGCAAAATGCATATTCTAGCAATTTTTCAACTGGTCTTAGAGGAGACATATCATGCTGATGCATGATTTAATACTTACATGTAATATAATAAATTTGAAAACAAGACCTTACACCCCCTTAATTTTCAAAAAATGAGATATTGTATTTTTTCTGATATCCTAGAACGAGATTTGATGCCTCTGAAAATAGGTCATTGCGAGATTTCGAACGTCGTGACATCACGAGGTACCTTTCTTTTTATTGGAGCAATCTGATAAAACACTTCCTCCTCTGTGATGTCCGTTAGCCACAAAACCGTCACAGAGGAACACATCCGTCCAGCAGGGATTATAGTTCCCTAGCTCACAATCACTCATTACCAGCTCTGGCCTGTAGGGGGACTCAATACGCGGTCGCTGCTTTGAGCCTGCCAGAAAATACAGTAGAAGAAGAAGGACAGGCTGGCTCAACCCCCGATAGAACTGACCAATCAGAGCACAAAGGGCTGTGACGTTGCGAGGTAACTGTAGGTCATCCTGAGGTCCGAGCGTTTCAATGAGATAATGGCCGAAAATGAGGACTTTGAGAACGCTATTGTGGGGCAATGAAGGAACTAAATGACTTGTACTGAGGGCAGAAATGCTCTACAGGCATCCTAGTCTGGCATAGTGAAAAGGGGAAACAAGCATGATATGTCTCCTTTAAGATTTTGATCACGTCTGTATGTACAGTAACCTATCTGGAAAAATCCCTCACTTGCTTGTTCACACTCGTCCCCCATGACGGGAAGTGCAAAAGAAATTTAAGAGTCAAGTCTGGATCTTTAAAAAACTGCTGTTTTCCACTTACCAAGCTGCAACCTCAAAAAATGAAGCAAGCGCACAAGTGCCAAAAACTGCAGTATCACAAGTGTCTGCTTAAGGCTGGCTACAGAATGACTGCACGAAGGAAGGACAGTTATTGAAGCCAAAATAAACACATATTCATCCTGGTTAAACAAACAGGATCAGTCTAAAATTCAGTATAATTGATGCCTCTTGTGTTCCGAGGCGTGTCTTTATATCAGGCTCATTATTCTTAAATAGATGTAAAGAGGGGTCTTGTATTGGCCTTTCCCTCGGATTACCAGCGAGAGAGAGCTCCTGGTGTAATATCTAACATACAGTATTTGTGGTCCTTGACAATACTATACAAAACACTGAGACCTGATGCCAGCTTGACATAATGCTCAGGTACATATGGAAATACATTCACTGACAGAGAGTTACACAGGAATAACCCTTGAAACAAGCGGACTGGACAGAAGAGAAAGCGCTCACACCATGGCTGACCTTTATGTAGATCTACTGTAGTCATTTCACAAGCTCCATCAGATGTCAGGCTGAATATAACACTCTGTATGTCCAGCAGCCCTTCAGAGTCTTGCCTATCTGCATGATTGCAAATTACATTTTATTGCAACATCTTGATTGAGCAACATGTTTATTTTTCTGAGTGACGGTTGATGAGATCATCTCCTGGCTTTATTACAAACCAAAGTCTTACGCCATGTTTGCTGCTATCAGAGATGAACCACAGATAATGAGCAGAGACACAGTGGATGTTACGGGGAGCTGTAAAAACTAACATTTGGAAATAAATGTCTTACTGAAAATTTATACAGTGAAGAACTATTAAAAACACAATCAGGCCTCTTCCTATTGCAATTAGAGAGGAGATTATTTTTACCTTGGTGGAGTAAAACACATTTTCATGCTGAAACAATGTGTGACCTTTGATATCTATGGATGAGCCAGTTTTATCTTAGGAAGACTATTGAGACACTTGTTACATGTCAGAGATTAAACAGGGCAAATCAAAAAATGTCAGTGGTTAACAGAGGTCTACTGTTTTCTCTGTTCCTTAGATCAAGAGGACAAAAATGAAAAATAAATCTGTGAAGACTAACTCAACCAAAGATGAAAATGGGATGGATTCTTAAAAGTTCAAGTGTTAAATATTTCTACTTCTACAACAATGAATCTGACTGGCACAGATTAGTAAACTGTGGAACCAGCTGGACAACATTTTGTGTTAAGATAAATGTATCCATTTTTTTAAAAAGATACAGTAGACAATATATTTAATATAAATACAGCTTTTTTTTTTTTTTTTTTTTTTTTCTTCCCCTTGTCTGCATTATCTTTACAGCTGAGCACTGTGTCCGGTGGCAGCGTTGGAAAGACTAATGCATTTTTTTTCTAGCAGTGAGAGATATGTGAACATGATTCACTGCTATAGTGACCATCACCAGCCCTCCCCGTAGGCTACTCCATCATAACTTTATTTAACCCCTAATGGGAGCTGAAGGGGAGGGCCGTGCCACACCACAGTGTGAAAGAAGGGGAAATAGTGACAGACAAGACAGGACAAGACAAGACAAGACAAGACAAGACAACTGGGAGAAGAACAAACAGGTATTGTAGCTAGTTTAAGACAGTTCGAGTGCTGTGCTGATGCAAATCCATACTGGAAGTATGTGGTGTGAACAGGGTGGCTCATGTGTAGAGTGTGTGTGTGTGTGTGTGTGTGTGTGGGGGGGGGATGAAGACCCTGGTTCGGGTAGTGGAGGTGGAGGGAGGTTAGGAAAGGGAAGACCCTGGTTCGGGTAGTGGGTGTGGGAGGGGGGTTGGGAAGGGATAAAGACCCTGGTTCGGGTAGTGGGTTAGGATGGGGGGGGTTGGAACGGGATGAAGACCCTGGTTCGGGTAGTGGGTGTGGGGAGGTGGAGGGGAGGTTAGGAAAGGGTTGAAGACCCTGGTTCGGGTAGTGGGTGTGGGAGGGGGGGTTGGGAAGGGATAAAGACCCTGGTTCGGGTAGTGGGTTAGGATAGGGAGGGTTGGAACGGGATGAAGACCCTGGTCCGGGGAGTGGGTGTGGGGAGGGGGGGAGGGAGTGGGAAGGGGATGAAGACCCTGGTTGGGTAGTGGGTGTGGGAGGGGCGGTTGGCAAGGGATGAAGACTCTCGTTCGGGTAGTGGATGAGGGTACCTCGTTGGCGGAGGGTCCTATGGAAGAGACATAGGAGGTGAGGAGATGCGTAGGAGTGCCTAACTCAGCAAGTTCTGACGGGACCAACCGCTTCTTTAGAGTTAGTCTCAACAGGAGCTCGAGTGTCTATACACACATGCGTGTCAGGTGGTCACCAAATACCCAAGTAGCCGCCCATACCCCGGGAGACCGCGGCCAAGGGCCCCCCCAGAGCCACCAGGGCACCCGGAGCCCACCCCACGGCCATCAGAGCCACAGGACCCAGAACCCAAGGAGGCACCGACCCATCCCCACAAAGGCCTTAATTGTGATAACTCTGTCATTTCTCACAATACCTTAAAAAACTTACATGTTCACGGTCCCAACACATGTCTAACACTCACAGACATTTTTGTTTTCATGAAGTTCTTACACTTCGTGAGTAACAAGCCGTTGTTCGACAGCATTCAAGAGGCAAGAAAAAGCATTAAGAAAGCATGTGAAAGTAAAACACTTGTGGCTTTGACTCTTGGTTACCATGACAATGGAGCAGTCTCTCTCCCTTTGAAGTTTCACACACAGGCTCTGGTCTTTAATCTATGTGGTCTATGTGTGTGTGTGTATGCGTGTGTGGGTGTATGGGTGTTCATGAAGTTAGGGACAGCCAGGAGAACAGAGTCAGGAGATCACAGCCAGGAGATTGAAGATCAAAATCAGGAGATCACAGCTGTGTTGTTTTTGGAAGTCATTTAGATTTAGCCTTTTTGATGAACATGTTTATTAGTTTCAGTAATTTCTACTCATGATAAACACTTTGCTAACAACAGCTAAAGGCTAACAACGCCAAACAACAGTTAACGGCCATTAGCTTGTAGTGGCTAACTGTTGTTAGCTGCTGCTACAGCCAACGGCTAACAGCTTCGGCTGTTAACTGTTGTTTGCCCTTGTTAGCTGTTAGTTTAAACTACCTTAAGACTATCATTTCACATCAAATTGTATCTCACAGTGTCATTTAACACTTACATGTGACATGAACCTTGTCAGAGAAATACTGAGTAACCATCATGACCACAGGCTAACCGGCATTAGCTGCCATTATTTTCAAACATGCAGCCACCTTTTGTTGTCATCACATTAGCTGCTCCCACAACTCCCGCCTCCTCCATGGTTGGGCCGTCAAGCATTTACCCGAGTGAAGCCATTGAACAATGAAGGCTGGCAAGGCTGATGATTTCAGAATCAGGCAGGTCCGTCTGCTCTGCAAGGCTAACCACCAGGTATACCAAGAAGAAAGCTGAAAATCAGGTGCCAGGTGATGCCCCAGGTGAGGGCATCAGCTAATTAGACCATACATGACAAAAACACATTAAAAAAATCTTCTGCTGTCTCTCCTGTGTTAGCTAACTATTTCAACGTGTCATTGCCCAGTTGCATGCTGCTGCAAGCTGGACTGTGATGAAAAACTCCCAGCAGTCGCCTGAGCCCCCATAACGATTTCTGTGGAAATTGTCTAGTTATAGGTTCAGAGTTCAGTGAAAAAGATTGCTGGTAGTAAAAATCTGCTATCCTATTTAATATACAGGATGATTAAAATTCAACATCAAATAACATTGGTGTCTGTTTGACACCTCTTCAGCAAGATTCCCTGTCCTGCACACCTTCAATTGGGTTAGCAATTAATTAAAGTTTGATTTCAATTACAGTTTTGCCTGTCCATGATCATGAAAACAAGGCAATCAAGATAAAGCAGTTATTGTGCAAAGTCTTGGGTTGGGTTGATCTTACCTAGCGTAAGCTTAGAATATCACATAAAAATAGCTCTCACTTTTACTTAAGTGAGGAGCAAGATGGAGCCACAATATGGCTTGCCTTCCTCTTTGCTACCAGAGTAAGAAAAAAAGAGTCATTACCATTTGTTTCCAAAAAGAATTATAGAGAGATTGGAACCCTTGGAACAACAACTGTAAAATTTTCATTTAAGGTTAAACCAAGTTTGATGGTTTAACATTTACTTTTTTGGGTTCTTCTTACAAACCTTTAGGAACTTTTCTGAAACTGTATTTTGTATGTTCCTGTTTTCCATCTTGTTCAATCCTAACAGATTTGCCAAAGCACAGTTAGGCTCCTCAAAGAGTTTCTTAAATTAAATCTGCATGGTGGAATCATTATCTCTTCCAGGGAGGTTGTGTTTTTGTCAGCATTAGTTTGTTTGTTAGCTTGTCAATCAGATATCTCAAAAATGTAAGAAAGGAACTTTATGAAATTTCCAAGAAGTGTTGGTCATGGCACAAAGAAGTTTTACACATTTTTACTAACTAAAAAAGATGTTACATTTTGATGACAATTTCAGGAAATGTTGGTCATTAGCAAACAAAGCAGAAGTGATGCAATTTTGGTGATTCGAACCTGGATGTGGATCCTGGAACTTTTATAGAATTTCTTTCCTGTGTGAGATAGGGCACTTTTCCATGTTAATGACAATACCCAGTCCAACAATGCTGGATATGCCTTGGCTATGGTTTGTGCATTCGAAGCACTTAAAAGTTAAAATTAAAATGACAATGGTTTTAAACATGTATGCCTTATTGCTTGTTAATTTCTTGTTAACTTCTAAGGGCGTGGAACACTGCATAAGGGAAATGAAGTTCAGTATTCTTGTCCACACTAAGCAACAACAAGGACATGTGTCATTTCAAGGGTTCACTGTCCTAACACAGTATTATAACAAGAAAAAGAAAGACCACACCAGGCTCTGTGGCAGCTCTCACTGGCTTAATATCCAGCTTCAAAAGAAGCAGCTCATTGTGTTGTTCAGATAGGACGAGACACAGCAGTCTTCGTTTTAAATAAACTGCGTCAGTCTTCCTTAGAGAGGATGGTGTCCATCATTTCTAATAGAAACCCCCTTTAAACCCTCAGTAAAGCTCATGTAATATAAACAACAGCCGCCATTTATTCCAGTTTATGGCTAGTGATGAACTTTGCCCCAGATAAGACGCCAAGACTAACCAAGGTTATTTACGGAAACAATAAACACAATCTCTGAATAGGTTTCTGTGAAATTACGACGTGATGCTGGTCAAGCGTGACGTTTTCGGCGTTGACGTGCTCAAAGGACGTTAGTGTGGAGTCATGAGCAGCAGCAGCTAGCTTAGCAAAACGCCTTAAAGAAAAGTTCAGCCTTCAGTGTAAAGGGAAACAGAGCTGTCACATGAGACACTGACCTCTCCGGCTGTCTGTGCTCCGTGTGTCCCTCTTTGACCTACTGAGTAATGATGGTCAATGGTCCTGTCCAGTCCACCAGAGACCCTGTAAGACTGTGACAGTGAAGCTGCTACAGTGTGAACTGTAAAGAGGCGGAGAGAGGGATTGTCTCAAACTTTGAACCAATTAAGTCACAGCGCGAAAGTGAAAGTTCAGCAAGGTCTGCCGAGGGAGAGAGAGGAGAGAACAGAGCAGGGATTGATAAACATAGGACCACTGTGCTCCAGTAGAAGTATAGTAACTGTGTTACAAGCCCCACTTTGATGAAGGTGGGGTGTTAGATACGTGAATAAAAACAGAATGGGCTACATGATTGGTAAATCGTTTTCGACCTTTATCCAGTCGAATAAGTTTCAAAAGTGCCTGAACAGGAGCATGTTCACCGTGTTTTATCATGTTTCCTTTAACAGCACTCAGTAACTACATGGAAACCCAAATACGTGAATATTTGGAAGAAAAAAAAGAATAAAGTTCATCAGTGAAGCATATTTTGTCTTTGTTGTGTTTTCAATATAGATTGAAAAGAATTTGCATATTGATTTTTTTAAATTTAGGCTACATTTTATACAATGTTCTAACTTCAATGAAAAGTGTTTCATTGTGTAGCCTACACAAAGTAGGCTTATCAGCAGGAGTAGCCTATACATTTTCTGCTTCATGCAACAATGAAGTTCAGTGTTCAATGAAAGCTGTTACTTGTTCATAAATGTTAGTAATATGATAACTTTTGACTTAGATTACATGTGATAACAACAGAGTAATACTTCTGAAATACAGCCTAAGTAAAGACTACTGTCATCAAATGGTGGTCTGGGGGCCACTGTAGGACCCCAAAAATCCCATCTGGCCCCTTAAATATAGGCTAATCAAACTACAAAAATATGAAGTAATGTGCAAAGTGTCCTTTTCTTTATGATATCCTTACAACTTTTAAAGTAACCCCATAACACTTGAGATTAAAACCATTCAAATACCTTCATGTAAAATCAGTTTTACAGAAATCCATCTGTTGGGTAGTATTAGCCAATACTGAACCAGGACATGGTTATGTTGTTGTCAAAATCAGCAACTGACAAGATGCTCCCAGACGCACTCTCTGGTAGAGAGGTAGAGCTAAAAGAGGATGAACAGCCACCCACCCCACCAGGGAGAGGGGGGTGAAGAGAGTTTATATATATGTATATATATACATATATAAATATATATATATATATATATATATATATATATATATATATATATATATATATATATATATATATATATATATATATATATATATATATATATATATATATATATATATATATATATAGATACAGATATATATATATATATATATATATATATATATATATATATATATATATATATATATATATATATAGATAGATATAGATAGATATATATATGTTTCCAAGGTGATAGTGCAAATATCAAGAAAAAGATATATCATATATATATACATATATATAGATAGATTCATCATTCATCCACCAATTCTTAAAATTGATTAAAAATATCCCCATTGCCATTCATTTGATAATAAGGATCAAATAGAAACAAGTTTATGCGTTTATCATACAACATCCTCTTGAGGTCACTGATGAGGAATATAATTTTACCTTTACCTCCACTTGTAACACAAGTTACCAGTTAAAAAAAAAAGTCCAGTTAATGTCATTAGGTGTAGTTTTCTGGTTAGTTGATCAGATGCATCTTATTCAAGCTGAGATGATTGGTCAAATGTTATGTGATGTAAAAATGAAAGTTTATTTCAAACAAACATGTTTCCTTTTTTTTTGCTGTTTTCTGCTTTGTTGGGGAGGTGATTTGTTTTTTTGGCTTTAATTTTTCTTCACCTACTTTCTCAGTCCTTAAGTTCACTTCTTGGGTGTACCCTTTTCCTTTCCTTCACCATTATTAGTTAAAGGTTGCATCTTTCCTTGTTTATTCCCTATCTTGACCAAGTTCACCTTATCAGTCTTTCATTTTGGCCTGCACCCCTTAGCATATGAAGTGGCAGTACATTAGGTTAAAATAATAATTATTTTTACACAGAATAACAATGAATTTTGAATTTTCTTTTAGAGAGGATCTTACCTTACTTAAGTGCTATTTCTTGGGATGCACAATAATGGTTTTTGTCAATATCCAGTATTCTGATATTTCCAATCCGTTATTGCCAACACTGATACCAATACCAATATTCTTTGTCAAGCACAAACCCTCTGCTCTTCTTAAAAATGCGTGTTCTCTTCATAGTTATGGTCCATTTGTGTTAGAAACAACTGTGAAGCAATTAAAACAAAATATATGTTGTATGAGCTTTTGATTCATGAAAGTGGACATTTAATGATGATTAATTAAACCATGGTGTTACATTTGTTTATTCTACCAGTATCACAGCCAATGTATTGGTTATTCATGGCCAGTTTTTACCTCCAAAGTATTTGCTGTAAATATTGGCAAAAGTGTTTATATCTGCCAATACCGCTGATCAACTTTTAAGGCATTTATCTACCAGTATGATGATGATATCATGCATCCTTAGTTATTTTAGTACATTTTTCTTCATTCTGAGATGTTTAGGGAATCCTACAGCTTTTTTGTTGTAGCTTTATTCAAACACAAGTTAAGCTGTTTCTTATATTTTATTAAGGATGAAAAGCCATTCTTCCTGAACACTACATTTTCTTTCTTATTTAAGTTTGCTGCATTTGTCCAGAGTTTGTTTTTCAAGTCAAGAAGACAGATGCACTGGAATTTAGCTTTCTTTTTTCCTTTTTTATTTCCTGGCTCGGATTTAATTCAGTTTTCCCCACTGATTTTAAATAAAAAAAATAAGTTTTCTGTCTGACACACAGTTTTCAAAAACACAACTATACCTGGCCCTTTGAAAGATAAACCCGTGTGATTCTGTCTGGAGTATAGTAAACATGTGCATCCATTGTGAAAATCACATCCTGATCATAACATCTATCCGAGCAAACATTTACAGTAGAAAACCCTGCTGTCTGATGGCAGACCTGTGATTAAGCCGGGCTACTTCATTAACTGCAGTTGACATAGCAAACCCTGGGGGGGCAGTCTTTACCCACTCAGTCCACCTCAGTAATTCTGAACAGGCCTCATCCTTTATTCTGGAGGTCTTTTTACTGCAGATAGACTTCAGTTCCACAGCAGAGGGTCTACTTTCTATTGATTATTAAAGAAGCGGTTGTTTTCTAAATCTGTCAGCCCTATGAAAAGCAGATGATCGATTCAGATGTTTTTCTGTTACTGTTCTTTCAACCTTACATGAGTTTTATGCTGTATGCTTTTCATCCTTGTGTATTGCATACAAATTCTGTATTTCCACAAATCTAGAACATCAGTGAATCATCAACAGAAAAACTCTGCTGCTACTCTTTCTTTCTTTCCATTTAGGGAGGATTTTCATTTTTCAAGCCATTACAGTTTTCATTACCTGTCCCTTTGTCATTTCCCAAATGTCTGCACCAGGCTCCAGGGAGAGAAAATAGATTCCCTCTAATGTTGCTATCAAAAATTCATTTAAAAGGACTGGGTATGTAGCTTTGTTTTGGCATGGTTCAAAATCGAGGCTAGGCTAGTAATACTAGATTCAGGCTCTAACTAAATGAGAGTTAATAAAACAGGTTGTCCTGACCTCCCCTCTAAAGTTTTAGATATTTATGAATGGCCAAGGCGTTTCAACCTTTTGTTTTTATGTTGTTAAAGCTCCTGTCAGGAGGCCGAGCTGGAAATAAAGCCATGAATTTTTTGCTGATGCCTTTGTAACATTTAATAATGAGTTCAGTACGTCACTTGGCTTCCACCTCTGATTTGATCTTTTTGCACCAAATCTTGCAATATGTCTCCATGTCTTGAATTTAGGGGTCTTTTCCCAATTGCAAAAGAAAAATTCAAAAGAGCAAATGTGAAAACCAAATTGTTACATGTTCTTCTCAAAGACAGGGTGAGCTGAAATGAGGACATGGCAGGTAGTTTTTAGGGCAGGAGAGGGGATTTAACTACCAGCTAAAATGGACAATAGCCCACTGACAGTGCATTTTTCTGAACTAAGCAATGGCATATTTATCATGTGTCAGCAAGGGTCTTCAAGTTGTTTGATTTGTTCAAAATAACAAGATGAAAATGTTGACAGACCATGAAAAATGACTTTAAATTTTTTGTAGGTTACTTTATATTGATACCCTTATTGACACTCCTTACAAAAGAATTTCACTGATACCATAATCAACACTTTTCAGTCATTTTCTGTAAAGATGGGATCAATTTCTACAGAAATAGTACACATATTTGGCTTTTGGGTCCAACATTTTTCCTCAAAGCAGCTGATTTTAAAGTCTGACAGCCCACCATTTAAGTCTGGTCTTACCCAGTTAGAAAAAAGTACCCATACGTTTTTAAGACTTTTTTGATAGATGTTTCTAAGATGTTATCCCTTTTTTTCTTCACATGGGAAAAAGAAATTGACAAACCTATCGGTCTAATTTGTTATAGATGAAATTGAACACTTTATGAAATCGTTTTTTGTTGTTTTTCATCCAGTATTGTTGACATCGTGAAGCTGATGGAGTCTGAATGTTTGTACAGCTGTTTAAAAATTAACAATCTGATGTGTTCAGACTCAGCCTAAGTCAAGTCACTTGTTATGTTAACTCATGATACAGTATGTAGCCACTGTGTATACATGTTTACACCACATTTCTATGTGATGGTTCTGTGAGGTTTTGATGAACCATAGGCTACAGAAAATATCAGACAAAGCCTGAATGGCGTGAGCAATATTGTTACTGCAGGGTGCTTTAGAAGCCAGTCAATTGTGGCAGCTGCCATGTTGGTAGTGTTCCAATTCAATCCACTTTATTTATACAGCACATTTTAAAAAGTAATCAAGTTCACCAAAGTGCTGCACATTGACTACCAAGCAGAAACAGAAAAAAATGAAAAAGGATGATGAATACTGAGAATAAACACTACAATAATAGTCTTTTAAAAACATATAGGCTACAAGTCGTTTAAAACACAAAAACAGGACAAACTAGAAAAGCACTTGGAGAGCACAGACCTCCTCCAGCGCCACAGTCCTCAGCCATATTTTGATTTTGACCATAAATATTAGTCCTACCTTTATTTCATCGAAATATTTAGATTCCTTGACCATGAAAACTTACCATCAGCAATTGGTTTCATAATTACCTCCGCCAAGGAGGTTATGTTTTCGGGAGAGTCTGTTTGTCTGTCCGTCTGTCCGTCCGTTTGTCCGTCTGTGAACAAAATAACTCAAAAAGTAATGGATGGATTTTGATGAAATTTTCAGGAAATGTTCAGCATGGGCAAAGGAAGAACTGATTTGATTTTAGTGTTGATCCGGATCAGCGTCTGGCCGCCATGGCGAAAAATGTGATTTCTGTGAATAACTACTGAACTAAAATAGATATCATTATGAATCCCGTTGCTAATGGTATGTTTTCATGGTCAAGGAATCTAAATATTTCAATGAAATAAAGGTAGGACTAATGTTTGTGGTCAAAATCAAAATATGGCTGGGGACTGTGGCGCTGGAGGAGGTCTGCGCTCTCCGAGTGCTTTTCAAGTGATATCTATTTAAGTTCAGTAGTTATTCACAGAAATCACATTTTTCGCCATGGTGGCCAGACGCTGATCCGGATCAACACCAAAAAGCCAACCATCAGTTCTTCTTTTTCTCATGCTGAACATTTCCATAACTTTTGGGGTTATTTTGTTCACAGACAGACAAACAAACTCTCCCAAAAATATAACTTCCTTGGCGGAGGTAATAAAGAAAGAATAACACAGTTATAATGTTGTCTCGGTCAAGTTTTATAGATCATCCAAAGAGGACACTTGAGTGACTGACGTTTTTTTTTTTACTCCTGCATTAGCTTCATCTTCACTGGATGCTGATGATAATACCCCTACCTAAACTGTTTACAAATACTGAAAGTGCTTCAAGAGCATTTTTTATATTGGAAAACTGCCTTTGGAATGTGAAGGCATGCTTTAATAAAGTCCTGGCTCCACATCTGCATTTGGATGACCACCAAAATCTTATCACTTCTTCCTTGTGCCATTTCCAACATTATCCGAAGATATCATTAAATCTAAGATCTTATTGAGTTATTAGAGAGGATGTGTAAAACTCTCCTATCTCGCAATGTTGTTAAGTTCCTAAAACAGTCTTGGATCTGCATCTGGATTTGGATTCCCTGAAATGTCATCAAAGTCCATTCTTTACTTTTTGAGTGATCTTGTCAAATTAACAAAAAAACTTACCAATACCAGCAAAAGCACAACCTTCTTGGCAGGGTTTCTAGCTTTGAAAACTTCTGCGAATTAAGTTAATTTAAGTACTCAACTAAAAAAAGTGCATACCACAGATTCAGTCATTTTGAAATACTTTTGGCTGTACAGTGGAATCATTCTCAAATTGTGTCTTTATTTTAAAAGCACAGAGATCCATGCACATCAGACACAGCCCTACAGAAGTGTTCGCAGCATATTTCCCTGAAGGCGCTCATCTGTTCCTGCTTAACTCTTAACTCTGCTTCACTAGATCAGTTGATTGAGGCCAAAATTGTCCTGGATATTGAGTAATTGAAGATTAGCAGATAACAGGAAAAGCACTCATCCCTAAGAGGAATAGGATCACTCCACACCCACCTTCCTTCTCCTCTCACTTGCTCTCTCTTTACACTGCCTGAAGTCAGAGCCTATAACTTCCAAGATAAGAGCAATAAATTGGCAATTCACACAGATTTTTATGGATGTGAGAGAAGGCACAACACATCTTATTTATGAAGATTTACTGAAGTGAAATTCAGCGCCTTTTACTTCCAGATCACTTACAGTAAAAGAACTGAAAGAAGCAAACAGTGTTATGCAAGGACACACATAGTTCTGACTCATAATGCTAAAGGGCTAAAATGGGAAATAGCCAACACATGAAGGTAAATGCAGGCCAAAAGTGATAAAACACACCAATAAATAACCGAAAACCACATCAAATTGAGCAACTATGCTAAAAGGATCACAAAAAATCCCCGAGACGTGCAAATCCCAGGTGAGCTTTGAGTCTTTGAAGCATTTCATGAGGCAGATTAATAGTTTCAATAGGGTATCCATCATCATCAAAGAGCACTTCTGCAAGGACATTGTCTGTATGCAATGAAAGGAGAAGAACCATTATGCAATAATGAAATCCATTTACTCTGTTTCATGTTTACCATTAAAGCCTCAACTCTCAGGTGTAATGCAAACACATCACATCACAAGTGTTCCCTGGGCTCAGCATCAGTCTCCTCCTCTTTAGGTGGAAGCATGAGGGTGTGACATACATATCAAAATACAATTCATTGCAGGACCACAGATGATTAAAGAAAAGAAACAAGAGAAAGTCAAGTCTTTCTTTCTCTTTACCCTTTTCATATGTTTTAACCAGAAAAATTGAACAAGGGTCAAATTATGTTTCCCATGTTTGTTTTACTGTAAGTTTAGAGTAAAAAGGAAAAACAAACAAACCATAATCCTATAATCTACCCCTTAGGTAAAGTGATGATAAATGGAGGATGATAAATGGAGGAATAATAATCGAGGAAGTAAAGGTAATTCTTTATATTGTAAAAATCTGTCAAAGTCAAAGCCAAGGGAGCAGAGAAGGATAATGATATGCATTGACAGTTAGACAGACAAACAGATAGACAGACAGACAGATAGATAGATAAATGGATGGATGGATGGATGGATGGATGGATGGATGGATAGATGGATGGATGGATAGATAGATAGATAGATAGATAGATAGATAGATAGATAGATAGATAGATAGATAGATAGATAGATAGATAGATAGATAGATAGATAGATAGATAGATAGATAGATAGATAGATAGATAGATAGATAGATAGATAGATAGATAGATAGATTCAAATATACATAGATACATAGATAGATACATAGATAGAATCTATATGGAATAAATCAAAGTTTAAAATTGTATTAATTCATTACTGGGATGACAAGTTCAGATTCAGAGCCCCATTAAAGAAAAAAAAAAACCTAGCCATCAGTGCAGTCAGGTGGTCATTCTTAGCAGACATCTCTTCTGCCATGAAGTTATTGTGCTACCTCAAACTTGGACTCTCTTTAAACTTATCATCACTGTTGTGTACAAACCTTCTATCTTCATTTTTTATGGTTTCTTTTATTTCACAAAACACTGCTTTTTCCAGGAGAAGGTGACATTACATAGCTGCCTTATGACATTTTCCAATTTAGACAGCAGTAGCTGCTGTTATGATACTTTCGCTAGACTATGATAAAGAGCTAATAGGAGCTTATTTCCCTTCCCCTATATTTTGTTTAAACAAAAAAGTCCTTTTCCAAAGTAACTTTATTGATCCAAACAAATCAAAATAAATAGAACTGTCCATATTTAAGACTGTTATCCTGGCAGTTGTATAAAGGGAAAGGATTCTTCACTATTATTTTTCAGAAACATATCTATTGTGAATTTCTGGTAAAGCCTTTTCCCAAAGTGCTGAATTTACTGTAAAATGAAAAACACAATTTTTCTTCAGTTGTACGATAATAAAAAACACAAGTTGATTTGTTATGACTGAAATTAAAAAGCTTGTAACAGAGCCCCCTCTATCTGGTCGTCCCTCCGTCCATCTGTTAGTGAGTCAATTTATGCATCAGTGTTTCTTTCTGTCTGTCAGGCAGTCAGTCTGTCCATCCCTCTATCTCATTCTATTCCTTGTGCTTTAATTTTGAAAGTATTTCTTTTACATTCCTGTCACGTGACCATTCCAGTACTTTATTTATCCCCAATACAAGAAATTAACAAAGATAAGACAAATTGTTTCTGTCTCTCTTTTTACCTTTCAATCCAAAAGAAAGGGGAAAAACATTTAAAAAAGAATTAAAGGTAATACAATCCATTCCTGCCTTTTCTGCCCTGTATCAAATGTGGTCCAACAGTAAGATATACTTTGGCACCACAACCTTCTATTACCTTCTGCTCTTAATTTTCAGTAGTCACGAAACAGTCAGAATTACTCTTTTTCCCCTCCGCTAATAGCTGTCAAGATCTGCTTGGCTTCGTCTGGGCTATACATCATTTATAGGAGTCCTTTTTCCAACATCCTGCAACAAATTTCCGGCGGCTTGCAACATGAGGTATCAATAACATACAGCACTGCAACAAATCATATGCAGGTTGAAACAGGATACGGACCTTTGGCCTTCCTATATTCTGCCCAATAACATATTAATAAGGCATAACCAAGGCAGGAGAAATGTACCATCTGTGTAGAGGAAACTGCTCAATCATGTTGAAACAATAAAGAGACAAGAGGATGACCTTGTACGTTCACCGTCCATACCGTCCATCCTTCCTTTGTTATTAAAACATTATGATCTACAGCTGCATAAATGCTGGGGAAAACTGCAGCAGTTTGACATCTTGAAAACTTTATCTGTATAACTTTATATGTGTTTTGATTCCTTGAAGAGAGTAAATGAGGACATAGATTGCAAAACTCATACATGTGATGCGAATATGAAGAAGTAGTCTACAGCTGTTACCTTTATTTATTTCAAATCAATAACGCAGAGCGACCTGAGCAGGATGTTTAATCTGATCTGCTAAAACTAGGTTTCTCAAAAAACAAGAGGAATAAACTTTGACATGATTCTTGTAAAAAAAAAAAAAAACCCACACACAATACGGATTCCAGTTTCATACCATGGAAACAAATTAAATCTCCTTTATGTACCCAGTGGGCATTTTCTGTGTATTAATTACTAGAGATTGCAGGCAATTTAGATGGATTAATTCTTAGTGACTGTATATCAAATCTCAATTTCTATTTCATTAGAGTTTATATGTGTACATTATTTATTTAGTTTTACCACCAAAAGATTACATTATTTTAATCATTTCATTAATAGGATGAAAAGTGGATGTATCACTGGATGTATCAGTGATAATGTAATGCCATAAAGGGGATTACTAGACTTTTTTGGCAGGAAGCAGCTGTAGCCAATCATTTTGGTATGTGAAGTTCACATTTTGGATAAACAAACAAATAAGGTGATGTTCAAGCCCAATTATGTTCTGTTTTCTGAGCAGGATTTTCTTTTGAGTTTAACAACAAAGATTTTTGTTGTAATTTTTACTTGGATCAGACTGCCGTGAAAGCAGCTTTACTCACCCTCCCTCCCAAGGTCATGCTCTTAGCCACAACTCTTCCCCTAAGCACAACCGATCCACTGTGTTTGTGCCTTTAGCTGTCCCATGCAATACACTGATCTAATGTATTAGCAGCCACAAAAGTGCCACTGTTTAAACAACTACTAAAGCTCATTTAGATATTACAACCATTCATACCTAAGGAGAGGATCTAATAAGAGCACTGACCCTCGACTGAGGCCTAATTTGCCAAAAAAAATGGTGTCCCAAGGTGGTTTTCTAAAGGCGAATACAGAGCAAAGAGGGGGCATGGATGTCTGATGTTCTCTCATGTGGCTTCAGTAAGGAGTTGACAGGTAATCATATTTTTGTTCAAGTGAAAAATATAATCTACTGTATATATTGCAGTTTTAATAGCTAGAAACATGGACATAGTCTCAATGGCATCCTCTATGGACTCTCTGAGGAAACTTATGAAGCACATTGTTGGCAGTTCTTATTGTTTGATTTTCATTCACGCTGAAATAATGCATAGAGTCACCAGGCAAACAGCTCACACGTCTCCCTGTCTGTCAGATTAGCTGAGCAGCCTATTATGATCAATGAGTCATGACCATTCTACCCCAGTATTTTTTTAATCAATCAGATTTATTTTACATCCCATTATAATGTAAATCTTCATTTTTAAACCAATGAATGTTGATTTAAGTCAAATGATTCCTCCACTTCCACCATTTATCATACCCAAGTGAACACCCCTCTTCCAGTGGATGTTTGGACCCTTACACAAGACTACTTTGACAGCAGCCGGAGCTCACAGAGTCAGATTTCTCTGTTTCTGTCTCTTTTCTTTCTGTTATTTCACAAATAACTTCCCTAATCCGTCTCTTAGCCCCAACCAGTGTTACAAACAATACTGAGATATGCAGGAGGCTGGTGTGTTAACTCGTCAAGGTACCACGCTCCTCAACAGAGAGTGTAAATCTCTGCCAAGGTAGCTCTTATTTTGCTGTTACATCTATAAGCAACAGTTTCATGATAAAGTTACCAAACTAATATGATTTATTGACCCTGTAAACACACACCTAGCACTCAGAATCATGTCGATATTGTTCTTAGTTTGACAGTCGTTGAGCAAAAATGGTCGCAGCTGTCTTTTGGATCACCACCAAAATCAAATCATTTTTAAGTTGGGTCATTTCCACCATCTCTTGAAAATATCAGCAAAATCCGTCAGTTAGTGTTTGCATAATCTTGCTAACAAACAAACAGACAAACAAACATCTAGACAGCAAAAACATAACCCCATTTGTGCAGTATTGATTGAAATGCACCTGATTCAACATCACTTCCCGTAATCCTGCTTCTTCTGTTTTTCTTCATGATTCACGGTGAGTTTCACCGTATTCCAGCTTCTGCTTTAATTTTGTCTTTTTAATAACACCTTTTTGGTTTTAACCTTGTGCATGTCTGAGGTGGAGGAGTGAGAGTTAATGTTTGATTCTAACTGATTTTCTTTCCAATTAAAACATGATATATTGACATTATGCAAGTTAAATTTTGATCTTTCCTTTATCTTGCTTCTCTAGAGTTAAATCTTTAACTACATTAGTATTAGGGCCCAGTGTGTCAGGTTCTTTAGTGAAACAAAGAGTGTTAGTAAAGTGGAAGCTCATACAAGCAATTTACTTTATACATTAACTTTTTGTGATCGAAATTGGTCTTTAATCTCTGGAGTAAAATTGCCCCATGAAGAAAACTTGACAGACTACAGACGTTTTATGACTGATGTGCCTTTGGCTTGACGGATATATTAGAAAAGTGATTTGTGCAGAGCCTCCAGCAGACCTTAAAAACACATAATCTGAAAGATTTGTGGCTCCAGTCAGAGAGCATGAGAAATGCCAGTTCACCGCATGCAACACAGATGATGAAGAACAACAATTAACAGAGCTGCACTACAGGTAGCCCCCACTTTGCTTCTGCAGAGAATAAACAATAACCCTGGACTGTGATTTATGATTTTTCCACAGATTTTTAAATATCAGCAGCTGCTTTCCTTTATTTCTGTGGATCTCCCCTGTTTATTTTGCACAGCTTGCTTCACCCCAGAGCCTTGGCAACGGGTCAGCTGCCACAGCGGAGGTGCAGAGAAAACATGGACAGAGCCGACTGGCCTTGAAATATTTATGCTTCTTTAGTGTTGAGATTGTATGAGTGTTGACAGCGATGGCACATTACTGTGACCCTTCCTCTGACAAAAGCCTTCATGTGTTCATCTCTGTACAGACTCTGAGAGGTGAGACACGGTGATGCTTTTTCACCATACATCAAGCTGCCAAGGTTTTTCTTTCTCGCTGTGTTAAGAACCTATCTCAGTATGAGTACTGATTGTCCTTACACTTTTACCTTCAGTGTTCAGTGTGATTACAGATAAATAAATGTCCAGCGTTGGTGGCGCAGTTGGTGCTTGGTCAGTGATCGGGAGGTTGCAGGTTTGAGCCCAGCTCTGGGCAACACATGGCAATGTGTCCTTGAGCAAGACACCTAACCCCAAGTTGCTCCCATTGGTGTCTGAGTGGTGTGTAAACGGGCATGGATGTGTTGGAGATACTGATGGATAACTAACATAGAAACTCAGTACCGTCAGTGAAGTGAATGTGAAAGTGAATGGGTGTGAATGGGTAGGTGTGACCTGTAGTCTAAAGCAGCTTTGAGTACTCAAAGACTCGAAAAGTGCTAGATAAGCTCAAGTCCATTAACCATTTTGTGTGTTTGGAGGGATTTTGATCACTGATCTGTCTTACAATTATCTCTTGTGGGCCAAATGATCAAGATGACTGTCCCTCCCAAATTCCCTTCATTTCGCATGCTTCAATAATCATACCTAAATCATGAAAAACTTGATATATCCAAATGTTTTTTTTTTATGTATTTTTTGGGCATTTTTGTGCCTTTATTGACAGGAGACAGACAGTGGGTAGGCTTGTGAAAGGGGGTGAGAGAGTAGAGGGAAGACACTCTGCAAACTGGTCACAGGCTGGATTCGAACTTGGACCGGCAGAAGTATGTACACGGGATGTGCATGGTTGCTAACCACCAAACCAGCACCCTGATATATCCAAATTTTAACGGGAACAAACCAACTCACAGCTTGCAATCCCCTAAAAAGCAAAGGGGGCTAACACTCCTAAACTTGAAGAGATATTATTAGGCTGCCAAAAATGCTTATTTTCGAGGGCTGAAAATTTTGACTCCATTCTGCTTGGGTACACCTACAGAGGACATTCTTACTTTCTCACTGTGCTCAGCCTTGTACTAACACTCTCATTGACACCTGAGGGAGCAAACCCTTCTCAAGCCAACTTGGGAAAAACCGTCTGCACAGCTTTTCCACATCAACCCCTCTACTCAAAAATCACACCTTCAGACATTGAAATACAGATCCTACATTTGATACCTGGCATTTTAAAGGTAAATATATGAGTCTCAGTGGGGCTCAGGGCTCCATGTAAATGACTGAATTTCAGGTTAGACTGTACATTGTGCTGAACATATTTGTTGTGCCCTTTTGTGTTGGTACTACTTTAGTACTATAGCCCGTGTGACCTTCCTCCTAATGTGAAATAGAATTGAAACAAAAGGGATTTGTTGCATAAAAAAGTATTGTAAATGTGTTCTGCTGTGCACTATACATTTGTTTGTTTTTTTTGAAAAATACATGTACGCTCTCTTTCATTAGTGCTGGAGGTGTATTGTCAGTGCATCAGTTTGAAAGCTTCACAGTAATATTGATTTTTAAAAAATGGTTTGGTAAGTTAATTCAAGAAGAGAAAACATCTGGAATAATACAAAAATAGTAAGTTATATGGAATTATCTTTCACAAAATTTAATAAAAACGTTTTTGGCAACTAAAACTAGACTAAAATTGCATAGGACAAAGATGAACAATGTGTGAATAAAACTAATGTGCTTTTTCATCTTGATAGTAAGATTCAGTCTAACATAGCTGAGAAAATCAGCACCATTACCTCTACTTTATGTGCTCCTCTAATATTAAATCTGTGGATATTCTCAGTCATCCAGGTCATGACTAATCTCAGACAAGCATAAATCGTGTCAACTGGACACGAGGTTGGTCCAGTTGACACGATTTATACTTGTCTGAGATCCTCTAATATTCTTACACTATATTCCCACGACAATATTTTGTCAAAGTTCTTTATAGCAAAGTGTGCTCATCCTCTCTTCTCTCCGTCTTCCTTCTTCCCACTCGATATTTCAACTCATTTCCTCCTTCTTGTCATTCCTGCACCACAATCATTATGACAGATTGATGGCTGCCTCTGCAGTGCCCCTCAGTAATAACAAAGTCACCCTGATTGGTCCTAACTAATTTATAAACAAGATGATCAAGTCTGTTTACACAGCAGCTGTAAATTACTTCATACTTAGACTTTGTCAGTCTCTAAGGTAATCAGAAGTTTCATATTGTGCGTTAATTGAGTCATCTAAAGACTGAGTGTAGAGCTGCATACTTAAATGTAAATAAGTACAGTGAAAATGTCTAATATGCTGCATAAACAAGAATAAATATTAAATTAAGTTAGCTTGTTTCATGTACAGGAAATGAGAAAAACATCCATCATTTATGAAAGCTGACTTGCCGTTGCCCTCGTTCATATCCAAACAAAGCTTTGTTATTCAAACCTTTTTATTTTACGGCGCACATATTGTGCTGAGAAGAAAAACAACTCAAAATTGAACCCCCCGCATGGCTGTTTTTTATGAATACTTGAGCAGAGTCTCACATCAGAAAATGTCACTTCAGGTCAGTATCTAGCTTTCTATTTTCATTTGATCCAACTTTGATGGTATTTCTTCAGCTATTTGACAAATTTATAACACAGCCTTTATTCTCTGCCTTGAAACTTTTATTATACTAAAACTTGCATCAGTTTCAATCTTTAAATTGGAGAGAAAGAAACATTATGACTCAACAGAGAAATCCAGCCCTTCTTTTAATCCTCTGAAATGTTTATCACCGTGATTTATTAATGTTATAAATTTTAACAACGTCTCATGCAACTTGCCTCAGAGAGGTGATGGAAGTTATAATAAGATCTCTGGACAACTATA
Organism: Scarus forsteni; assembly: GCA_036419115.1. Classification (NCBI taxonomy): domain Eukaryota; kingdom Metazoa; phylum Chordata; class Actinopteri; order Labriformes; family Labridae; genus Scarus; species Scarus forsteni. The sequence goes on from JAZDUH010000136.1 coordinate 15,731,264, forward strand.
ACTACAGTATAATACTTTTTTTTTTATCAAAGAGTCTCTAGATATTGTATCACCTGGTTACAGATCCCATTTAACAAATATCTTTTAAATTAACTAGTAGTTTTTATCCATCCCAATTATTCATACGGAGATTTATTTTTGGATACTATGCATTTGTTTACAAATATTTTTAGATGACTAAAGACTGTTGCCTTCGTCTTCTGATGAGAATGATCATTTGTTGCCAGAAATGTGTATTCACCTACAACTCAAACTTTGACACTTTCCAGAATTTTAATGATTTTTTTGATCTTTTAATTATGACATTTTATTCCACACATATGAAACTTGTGTTTCATAGTAATGACTTTTTCAGTTTTAATTCATGATTGAGGCTTTTTGTCTGATGGTTTTCATTTTTTGTAGCATTGAAAGAACATTCTGGCTTAAAGTTATTACTTTTTATTGTATTATAATACCTTCTCTTGTTATGATTTTCTAACTTCTCGTGTCTGGTTATGACTTTTAGGTCTCATTAGTATATTTTATCATTAAATAAGACTTGGAGTCTCAAACTGATTACTTTAACTGTTACAGTTTAACTTTTATGTCATTACTAAATGTTTATCTCTTAATCACAGCTTAGTACCTCATGCTTTTGACTTTTTATCTCTAAATAATGACTTCTGTTCTAATATTTCACTGCTTTGTTACATTGTCTTTACTCATTAGTTTCTCTTATATCATCTTTTGACATGGTATGGATTTGTTTTTGGCTCTTGACTTAGGAATGCTTTTCCCCCTTAAAGGTAATGGTAAGAAAAGGATATTAGTCTTTTTTTCCAGTGAATTCCACAGTTGCATATCTTGAATTTATAGATATTTTTTATTTTCAAATGAAGGTACAATTATGTAAAACCTACACATACAATGCTGACAAGATTTTGGATCTTCTAGTTCAGTATCTGAAGACAATCAACAATGTGACTCTTTGTGTCAAGTTTCATTTATTTTGTTTAAACGTTTGCTTTGTTTGTGATTTTTGGTTACTGTTTCTTGATCTAACGTCTGTTGTGTTGGTACAACATAAATCATTGAAGACTGGTGTCAGAAAAAATCAAGTTAACACCGGTTACCATTATCTTTTGATTATAAGACTATTTATTTGCTCATAAATCTCTTAATGGTATTGCTCCAGCTTATTTGTCTTATTTGCTGTTATCATATACACCCGTGAGAGCCCTCATCTCCTCTTGTGGTAGTCTTTTGATTGTGCCAAAAGACCAAACGAAGGCTCCCGGTGAAGCAGCTTTTAGATCATATGGCCCTCATCTGTGGAACAGTCAACCTGCAGACTGAGGGCAGGTCGGCAGGTGGCTCACAATTTTAATGTTGCTTTTGAAATAAATCTTATAGTAATTCCATGTATATATCCATGCAATTCTTTTGTGTTTATTGCATTTATCATAAATTTTATCCCAAGTTTCTTTTCTCATTCTTACCAAATAATCTAATATCAGGTTTATTATCCTGTTCTTATTTTTATCTGTCTACTGCTTTATATATTTAGTTTATATCACCCTCTGTTCTTTTATTTAAATTTCATATTTATGCATTTATTAGTTATGCTAATTCTATTATTACAATTGTTTCATATTCTATTATTATATTTATTTCATTATCTTTCATTTTATGCTTTACTTTTAGTTTGTCTACAGTTGTAGTTTTTTAACACCATCTCCATTTTTTAAAAATAATATATTCATGATAGTGCCACAGTTCTTCAGACATAATAATTCTTTTAAACTTCAGTTAAGTTTGTGTTGCACATATTTTTTGTTAATGTTTGTTATTGCTTATGAAAACACTTTGTGCTCGTTGTTGTATGAAAAGTGCTAAACCAATAAACTTTGGTAGATTAATTGTTCCATTCCACGATCATGACAGAGGAACTGTGTGCTAAGACTTCTTTTAGGAAATAAAACTTGTTTTAACTGATTTATTTTTATTTTTTTATTGAAAGTTTGCGAAATACAAACATCACAAACAGTCAGTTATTCCAGTTCATGAACAGTAATATCAATGCATGTGTTTGCAACTGTATGATAACATATAGATCATTATTGACCATAACAATAGATGAATACATAAAAGAAAATGAATAAAACTAAATAAAACTAATCTTTAAAGGCAGACCTCGTGTTAATATTTGTGCAAAATAAAAAAATATTTGTTACAGTTTATTTATTGAATACCTTTGTATAAATATCAACCATTTCCATACATTTCTTATTGGTAATTATTTTAAGAGACTTGAAATAATATTCCAAACAATTTAAAAAGAATAGAGTAGCTTTTGGAAACTTACGTTTATTGATGTGAAATTCCCCTAATAAAATAAAAAGATACTCGTTTTAGCTGATTAATTACGTTTTGGAGACACCTGTGACGATGACCTTTGATGTTTGCTAGCTGTGATTTGATTGGTTGTCTCTTTAGGGCAGGAGTTTGAGAGACCACGTAAGAGGTAACGTTAAACAGTGTGCTGCTTCAGCAGTCAAACATTTTGAAGAACTTGTTAAAGTCTTTAGATATCTACTGAGTGGAGACTGTTTTCTCTCTGTATGAAAGAAGAGAGGGTGGATAATACAGGAGGTGGCTATACACACCTGGAAATTCACGTTGTGAGGAAGCTAAGTGTAGCTATAAGACTGCAGTGCTCAAAACGGAGAACAAGAAGGATGATGCAGAGGAAGTCTGGGGCTGACTTGTAAGTGCTAAGTTAAAGCTTATAGTATGCTGTGAGTCTAAGGTAAACAGAAACAAAATGTGTCTGTTAGCTAAAAAGAAATACAAGGAGAAAAGGGTAAATTGAAGATTAAAAAAGAGAAAATGATAAAAGAACTGTTAGGTAGATAGAAATAACCATTGTAGCATTAAACTAAAGTGTATCTGACTCTATAGGGCTGCAGTTGTGGAGACATTACTGTGATGTCCAACATGGAGAATAACAGTGGAGAAGATGTACATACAGGGAAGAATGAAGAGAGAAATAAGGATTACCCCTTATACTGTAAGTAGCTCATTTTATGTGTGAACTACATTCTGTGTAAAATACATTATTAACTTACTGCAAGCACCTCCAGTCAGAGCTGAAAATGTGGTATCATTTATGTTTTATTATCAAAGACATGAAAAGGATTGCATGTATGTGAAATATCCTACTGTATTTTAACATTAACTTTCAAAATATATTTTGACTGATTTACATTTCTGGATGCATACTCACAACATGTACCAAGACGTTGACACTTATTAGCTTATTAGCTTCATAATTCACAGCTGATGTTAGCATTCATTCATGTCCTGATAACCTTTTATGTTTCTTAAAATACATTGTTCATATTGATAAAATATTTTTAAGTTCAAGTTAAACATTTATTAAACTCATTAGATACATTAAATGTCAAACAACTGGGAATGTAACAGTACACCAGACTAAAATAATATTTTCTCAGGAACATGGCTGCTTGGGGAAAATGTTCCACTGCAATAGAGATGTGAGGATAAGATTACATTTTATTTACCAAGTTGAAAGTCAGCAATATGCTGGTTCTCACAACTTAGAGCTTATGGGAAACTTCACTGTGTTCATGGGTTATTGCTGATAAAAATGTCTGTAGCAGACAAAAAAAAAGAGAATTACATGTTTTGTTCTATGTGATGGTTGGAACCAACAACCCTACTTTCATGATTTTATAAGGTTAAACATAATTGTTGTGGGTAAAATATCTATGATTAATACAACATGGTGGTGACTTTGTCAAGTTGTTCCTCGTGGATGTGGCAATAGTGTATGAGTTATGCTTATTATGAAACAATCAGAGATACTTGTAATAGTGTCCCGACCAGTTTTGTTGTCCTTGTTTGCAGTTTATTATAGGGTTGGGCAATATTACCTAATCTCAATATCACGATTAATTGAAGGTCTTACCTCGATTACGATTAATGAACAATTATTTTATGCTATGCTGGAACAAATTAGTGGTGATACCAATGGTCATGGACATGGTCTTCCTGCAGCATTTACACTTAACTTCTTTCTGCTTGATGTCCTCTGAATCCAAAATGTGCCCAAACAATGGAGACGGTATTTTTCTTGGCTACTAAGTCCTAGATTGGCGCTTGTCTCCTCCGTGTTGGTGGCACGTCCTTCGCTCTTGGCGAAAGTGAACGTAGACCATATGGAGATGGCGCAGACACGTGAGGGGAAAATAATCAAAATAATCGTCATGAGTAAAATTACTTAAATTATAGGGTCTAAATGTCGATTTCGATTATTATTTGATTAATTGCCCAGCCCTAGTTTGTTAGCAACCGTCCTTTTCAAAACACAGTAATGCTTAAGAATTCAAAACCAGGGCCTTTAGCATGCATTGAATTGTTTCAAACACGATAATGCCTAAAAATTGGTAAATATATTCTGCATGTGTTCACCATGAACCTTATTTAGTTAAATTTAAAGTAATTTTTGGCTGGAAAATGGTGTTGTAAATTCCATTTAACTTTTGACCTTGGTTCTTGAAAGTGCTAAATCCAAACTTACTTCCACATTTTTTGGACTCATTCCTGCAACAGTCTATAAATTCAGACCTTTGCAACGTTTTTATGGCAAATTTTCAGAGTAAGATGTGAGTAGAACTTTCAGTTGTGTCCCACTGATGTTTTTGGGGTGACCGTGATCAGCATTGTGACTTAATATGATTGCTGCTGCATTGTAGATGAAACTAATTAACCCACTCGTAGTTATTTGGTAGACTTGTGTAAGTCTGTTCAGTACCCTTGGTAAGTGAATCTTGTTTTTCAGTGGTTTTACTTGTTTATTTGCACTAATTATAAGCAATGAAAGATGCCTGAGGCTAAGGCTTAGGATAAGGATTATTCTTTTATTGTAACAGTCATAAGAAGACATATTGCAAAATGTTAATTCACTTTCCTGTCAGCATACCCCATTTTCATGCTCTAACACACACAATCCACCCTTCAAACCTCAGAGGGTTAAAGATGACTGCTGCCCTTCATCTTCCCCTCGTGTTGTTTAAAGATTAAAGAGTGCATTCTCCATCAAAGCTCGAAGCTTTCTGCCTTTTCTCGTGGCAGCTCTTCTCCTTTCATCCATCTCAGGTCTTCTTCCTGCATGCTCTGACAGACCGGCTGGGATGAAAGAAAACACGTAAACAAAACAAATACTTTTTTATTTATTTATCGTCAGCACACACACTGTGACAGGAGATGACATGTCATTGTCGAACACGGCTCAAAGATTCTCTGTGTTGAATCATTTCTGTGTAAAGTGGCTAGAAACAGAATTATAGAGCTAATCTGGGGAGATCTGTTTAATATTAGAATAGAGCTCTGTCAGCAGTAGCTACGGTCTGCGAGATACTGTAAGAGTCCTCCCTGCTGTCCTGCTTCTACCCTTTTAACTCTGCAGGGTTCCCCCCACTATTTTTGGCATGCTAGGATGAAGATTCAGAAAAAACCCATATACAAACAGTTTTAAAGTAAGAGTCCTGTAAGCACTTCAATGCTGAAGTATAAAAACAGAACACACTTGAAACTGCGCTGAGTGATTTTTTTTGGCCACTCGGGGGGTTGCAAGAACAAGCTGTTAAGTAAACACAACACAAAAAAAGTTTGCATGTCACTGTGAAAGTTAGATTATTTCTAAGGTTGTTTATTAATTTAATGCATACAAAGTAAAGTCTGTGTAATTATGATTTAGACTGTGGAAGTAGATGATGAAGTTAAAGCTGGGGTTGGTAATCTGATTTAGATACACTTTTTGTAATACTGGTTAAAATGGTCTTTATGACCCTATGGCAATCAATTCATAATGCGTTCTTAAAACAGAGCAGAAAATATCCGCTATCTACAGCAGGAGTTAAACAGGGAAAACACCAACCAATAAACATGTCGTGTCACCAATTTTTAAACCAATCAAATCCTGTTGCCATTCTGCCCGCCCCCTGATTCCTCATTTTGGAGGAGGGGTGGGAGGGGCTACATGGAGTCCTGAGGAGATGCTACATTCAAATTCCTGCTAGTTTTCCAAAATTACTAACCCCAGCTTTCATGATATTAGTGATCTTTTATTTAGCAAAAAAGAGTTATTCGATTAATTACTAGAAAACAATACAGAGATACAACCAACTCATTAATTCTTCAGTTAAGAGTGTTGAAATTTTATGATTTAGTAGATTACAGTATCTTGCAATTTAGCACATAAAGGATTGTTACCTATTAGTCTTCAGAAAAGATTTGAGAAAGTAATTATGATTCAAGAGGTATAGAGATTTTTTAAAAAACAAAATTTAGGAACAAAAATGATGGGTTGTTCTGTTTCTGTTAAAGAAGTTAATTTATGGAATAATCTAACCAAATACATTAAACAACCCATATCAATACTTACATTTAAAAGAACATTAAAGGGCAGTATGTTAAGTAAGTACCATAACCATTTTTTGGAATGGATGAAATCTCTCAAACATTATAATTATTAGTATTTTTTTGAGAATCCAAAAGAATTTGAGACCAGCAGTGTTGATGACGGCTGTTTTATTTTATTATTATTGTCATGCGAATTATGTTGATCATTGTTGTTGTTGTTTTGTTGTTTTTGAAATATTTTTTAAAAGCCTAAAAGGGGCAGATTATACAGGATTGTTCTTCTTTCTGTTCCTTTTCATTCAATTAAATGCTTATATGCTGGTGTGAAAATGTTTTATTTCAGATATATGAATGAAATAAATCACTGACTAATAAAAAAACTAATGTAATGGTGAGGAGATATGAACATATTCATACCTTCATTGGTTGACAGTGCCAACCGACTTAAAACATCTTAAAAATATTAATCACAAGAACTGACAGTAAAGTCAACGCCCATGTCGATCACTTTCATTAAACATGAGACAATGAAATAAAAGGCAGCTTTAATGATCAGCCTTTTATGAACAAATGAGGAAATAATAAAAATAATTAGAAACGGGCAGATGTAGGGCTGTGTGATATGGCCTAAAAGTCAAATCCCTGATATTTTCACCCACAAAACTCGATTTACGATTTTAATTTTTCCTCTCAAAGCAAAGAAACTCCAAGTAACACAAAAATGACATGAATCATTGTTATGTTGTCCAAATATATTCCTAAATCAATCAGAATTTTCCTCTTAAAATTAAAGTGTGTGCCATAAAATGTTGATCATGTAGTTCTAACGCAGGCAGGTTTGCCTACATAAACACTGAAAGCTGAGGGACTGTCACAGCTTGTTAACATGTTTCTCTCTGATCAAAATTTTACCTAATTTAAATAAATAAATGCAAGCCTATGAAAGTGCTTGTGCAAAACATGACAGGGCCACCATCATGAAAACTGTAAAGTTTCAGTATTTATATTTTTTTCAAACATTGCAACTACTTACAATTTTTTAAAAATGTATTTAGAAATTTTTTCTCTTTTATTCTAAACAATAACAGCAATGAACAGCTCAGACGAACAATGGTCTGCAGAGTCAACATACAAAAAGTAAACAAATGTAAAAACAGAAACAAAAATAATGGTACAGTTTATAGTTTTTCCTCCTCTTATCCTGCAAGGTCGTCATCCATGATTAGTCAATCAATGTGTCTTTAAGAGTCAAAGCCACAGTAGTGTTTGAGAAACGGAGGTATGGAGTCCATATCTGCATGAATTGTCCCTTTGTAGAGTGAAGCAAACAAGTCAGGTATTTAAGAGGAATACACTCCATGATAATCTGATGTCATGTCCCCTTAGAAGGTGGTTTTTCACTTATCCATGACAAAAAGATGTTCTTCCTTTCATAATATGCTAGAATATCATACAATCTTTTAGTACAAGTAGCAACAATAGCATCTTGAGATGGCAACTACTTACAATTTAAAGAGACTGTGAGGAGTTTATAAGTAATTACAAAAAAGTCTCACTTTTAGATATATGCCTGATCGAAATACACACTTTAAGATGAGTTTTACAGCATCAAAATAGGTTATCTATAAATGCTATTCCTTAGCTTCATGGTCGGGTCGGACAGGGCTGGACTGGCCTGGATACTCAACTTCGGGAACCAGACAATTAAAACTAGAGGAAATTTAATCTATTTGGACACGTCTTAGAGCACCGGGCTGTAAGTAGAGATATATAGCCGGCTACAAAACTACGATACTAAGTTTTCCAAAAATTGCTTGTTGTTACACATCAAAAACTATCGCTACGTCACTAGAAAGAGACACAGTACCTGGTCGCTTTGCATCCTGTAAGTTGTTGAAAAAAGAAGTTGTAAAGCAATACAGAGTTCTGAGGAAGGTCCGAGCTGCATGCTTTAATAGCATCACAACAAACACACTTTGGCTGCTTTGGTCTTGGTGGCTTGGGTCCTGTTGTAGTCCTGTTGTTCAATAGGAAACTGCAACTGGACATCCCCAGTAACAACTAGGAATCTTGTGATAACTTGGTGAAACCTCGCAACTGGATCTACCGATAACTATAGCCTGGTACCCATGTTTTTTCGACTGGAATGCATAGAGTTGCTGCTAGCTCATCAGTCTAATGTCGCTGGTAATAGAGGTACTCATACGCAGCTTTAAGTAAGTGAATGAAAAAAAATCCTCATTTTTTTTTGAAATCTTCTGCAGAAAATAATTTGAGTTCCCCTCATCAATATATATATAACCTCCTGAATGAAAAAAATCTACGATGAAATCCTGAAATCTCTGTAAATAATTTTCTGCAGAAAATAATCATTCATAAATTATTCAATTTAATTTTGAAATCTTCTGCAGAAAATAATTTGAGTTAATCGATTCAATCGATATATTGCCCAGCCCTAGGCAGATGCTTCTGAAATCCTGGGGACCTCTAGTCATATTTCAATTAGCACCATGGCTGGGTCCTGCATCATTCATACTGTAAATCATTTAAAACCCCCAGAGAGAATCGAGAGAAAAGTAGGCACAATCACGGTATTTATTGTCAGAGAGGCTCCCACATTTGTGTGTAGTCTGATGTTCTTGAGTGTTTTGTAAAAGTCAGAGGGTGAAGAATTGGAAGAATATGTTCTATTATTACCTTCTGTGCACAGCAGAAAGTGTTGGGGCCGTTCTGTAAACCCAGTGAAACAGTTTGTTCTTTCTGGCACAGGATGCCAGCACATCAATCAGTTTTCTGTGATGTACATTAATTATGTGAGCTCAAGGAAGACCCAGGAGAGGTGAGACATGATCAGAACAATGCTGATTTTAGATCAGATTCCTTCCAGTTCAAATCACAGTATATAATTTGGTTTCTCATTTTGGTACAGTTTTCTCAATGCGAAAACCAAAGATGCTGGTCCCTGCCTGCCTTCTCCCCTTTTTCAGCTGTTCAGTCCTTTAAAAATATTGATTAAGCACAGATATCATGGTGAAAAATCAGCACACCTCCACTTTTATTTTACTTACTTCTGAAAGATCATAATGAGAGAAATTCTTCTGCCTATTCCTCTTCCTCCTGCTTGGCCCTAATGCTCTTGTGTAAAACAATGCAGCACTGATCAATGAGCTGCACTTGGGATTTCTCTACATGGTTTAAGAGCACAAAGCTAATGGGACCTCTTTGCCAGAGTTTGCCAACTTAAGATAAATATTGCTTTACAAATTGGTTTCGACCTTGTCATTTTCCATTCCTTTTTTCTGTTTCTGGGAGTTCCAGAGTTGCATAACTGTAGCATTTGGTCAGAGTGGCTGCTCTTTAACAATAGTTTCATTTTAAGGGCAGTACTTAAATGCATGGTTGGTTTGCCAGGCTGGTTTGGAAGGAGTAAGAGTGCAGCTACAGGGACAGAGCAGTAAAAAGTGTCAGTTTACACACCCTAACACCCAAACACTTACACACACAGGCACACACACATACCCACAGCCGTAAGTTAACATACAGACATGACACTTCTCATGTTTAACGCACATAGCCTGGTTGTCTTACTGATATATTGTCCTGTACATACCTTTATTGACAGCATGGTGAAAAGACAGAACAGCTTTATTTACATTCTTACACACAGCTGGCTCATATGTGCAGTAATGTGAGGATATAGAAATGAAGTTTGTAAGTCTGACTCATCTTTCTTCCACTATTTGTGGGACCATTTCTTCTTCAGAAATGATATCGCTGTCAGAGCAGCGTCTTTTGTTGTAACCACAGTTGGATGTTACAAAGACTTCTAGCGTATTTCCTCTGGACAAAAGGAAACTTTCTTTTTTAACTTTTAATTGTGGAGGCTGCAAAGTCACAGGCAGCAAGGGAATGATAAGGTAAGCAGGATGAATAATGCTAATAAGCATTACAGTGCTGGTACAGGCACAATTTGGGCTGTGTAAAGGAAGATAAGACAGCACAAGCGAAAAAAAAATGCAAACAATAAGCAGACCAGAACATTGTCGTACAACAATATCAATGTCAAAGAAAGTACAGTGGGGCATTTTAAAAACTCCAACTCAAAAACATAAAAAGAAGCCTGTTTAACAGAAACTATTCAATGCTGAAAGAAAGCCTTTTAGAGACTTCTTTTTTGGAGAACCTTGAAGAGAAGGCCTCGGTGTCTGTAATATACATGAGGTATAAGTCTGTGATGCAAAATAGGCTCTTCTATCAAATTTTATAATAAATACACTGCAAGGCTAATATGTCAAAAAAAGTGTAGATTTTCAGATGCTTTATTTAACATGTAAATTACCCCTGCCGAAGATGTTATGTATCTTTTCCATTTGTTTGTTTGTTTGCTTGTTTTTCATCCGTCATCATAGTGAGCAAGATAACTCAAAAATGTTTTAATAGATTTGGATCATATATTTAGGGAAAAGTGTTCATTGCACACTGATGAACTAAAAAAATCTTGGTGTGATATGAATCTGGATGCAATATTTCTTTTAAAGGACTTATAACATTGCGAGTTTTCCATAACCCAACCCAACAAATAGCTAGTTTCATATACTCATAGGGTAAATATCACATCCATCTGGGCAACATCCAGTAGAAGCTGACAGAGAATGAACGAAACTGATTGAACAAATATTTTTCCTGTGGCAATTATGACAGACCTGTCAGAGGCTTGCTGTCCCCTCTAACTCACAGCGCAGCTAGCTTTTACTCAGAGCTACTGCCTCTTTGGCCTCAAAATGATGCTGAAAGCCCTGGTTCTTTTGTGACCAGGGAAAAATAATTTCAACCTGAAACTTTGCAAGATGGATCTGCCTGTTAAAAACATGGAATTTGGCACATTCAAGAGCTTTGAAAGTTAAAATTTTCAACTTTTCGAACAAAACACAACCTCATACAAGAATTAAGAAGTTTCAGTTTAGCTGATTTACTAAAAACCTGGATTAAAACTGTCCTCCAGAATCTAGAAACATTGAGGGTAACCAAGCTTATAATTTAAAGTCATTTTACAGATTATATCTCGCAAAGGGAGCAAAAATTCAAAAGTTCTTTTTTTTAATGTATTTTGGGCATTTTGTGCCTTTATTGATAGGAGAGAGACAGTGTATAGGCTTGTGAAAGGGGGAGAGAGAGTAGGGGAAGACACTCTGCAAACTGGTCACAGGCGGGATTCGAACCTGGACCGGCAGAAGCAAGTACATGGGGTGCCTGGTTGCTAACCACTCTGCCAAACCAGCACCCCTCAAAAGTTTTTTCTAAACTCATTTTAAACTTGGGAAAACAAAGTAAATAGTGTCTCAAAAATCAAATTGTAAATTTTATCCTTCAAGATTAAAAGAGTGTAGTCTACAATCCTCCCCCAAGCCGATGCATGATACCGGCTACTTGCCATTTAGCCAATATTTTATTGTTATTATCACCAAAACCTTTATCATTTGTCTAAAGGTCAAAGCCTCCACTTCGTTAAACTAGACAATTCCTTCCATGATGACGGTCCATTTGTGTAAGAAGCAGATGTGAAGCAAGAGAAAAATTTTGTCCTTGAAAAAATGGTTCTTTTAAATGATAGAAGTTGACACTCACTGATGATTAGGTAAACCATCATGGTCATTATGCACATTCTGCCAGTATTTCAGCCAGAATATGGGATATATGTATGTATGGCTGATTTGTTAGGCTAAAGTATTAGCTGTAAATATCTCAACACATGTTCATGCCTGTCGATACCAATATCCAGCAGTTTAGGCCCTTACCTGCAGTTACTGATGTTGCTCTGATCATTGTGCATCCATACCCAAAACAGCCCTATTAATAAGTTTAGTGATATGTAAAAAATCTACAGTTGATGATCAATCTTTACAGCATAAAAACACTGCCCAGCATCTGGAGACAATGAGTAAAGAGGCATCTACATGCACTTTTATCGACAGGTCAGCTTGTAGAATTCACCAGGAATTTTTCATTATGGTAATATCTTATAAATATCTATCTGTTGCTTTTTGGCAACACACTGGATGTGCACCTTGAGAGTCAAGTTCTCAAAATTAAGATCCAGGAGTATTTAGCTGAAACATATTTTAATTTTTCAGCTATCTTTTATAATGGTAAAGCTTGAGTTTTCCTTTAAACAAGTTGCAGTCAATAAAGATCAACTTAACTAAATGCATACTCTAGGGGTGTAAATCACCAGTTTCATGACGATACGGTACGATATCGATTCTTTGGACAACGATACGGTATTTGCCGATATCACAAAGTCTGTCACGAGATACGATACGATACGATTCAGGGGCCTTCGATCGATTTAAGATGATATTATGTCCTCACTGAACACAATCAGCTACATTTCACCTGAAGCAAGAAATAAATACAAAAAAAATTGATAGTTTTATTACTGAAATGTGGAACAATGTGCTGACCTTTGGGTATGATAGTTTATAGAGGATTATAACCTAATTCTAATCATGGAGGATTCTAATCATGTTTAAAATTAAAACTGGTTTAATGCAGGTAAGGTGCTTTTTTGCCCCCACTATTACCTTATGGGTCTTATTGTTCCATTGTAATGTTTGTTTATTATATCAAGTAATGATGCAACACTTTAATAAAAATTATTGAATTATCATTTAAATTTCATTATATTGACCTTCAACATTTGACCATGCTCTATCAAACCAAAAATGTGTAGTTTGATTTTAATTACATCCAAACATTTCTCATGTTCAAAATAAGAGCTATTAACTTAACTCACCATTGATGACTTTGTTTTATTGTGATGACTGGTAACCACAGATTGTTTGTCAATGTGATCAGACTTTAACTGTCTAATGGTCGATGTGGAGGAGGAATGACTCTAAGCTCTTGCTGTTTTACTTTCTAACTATGAAATTTCTTTAATCAGTGCGCTACAAAATCAAATGAGATAACTCACTGCAGTCGTGTGATGATGCTCTCCTGTCGTGCGTGTAGCATGCATCCTCTGCTGTCAGGTCGACTGTATCTTACCCGGATACAGCAGAGCAATTTTATGGTTGGCCGATGTGTCTGGCTCCTGTTTAGCTCTGTGATGCTAACAGCGTCTTGCTACACGTTCGCCTACAGCGGTGTTCGGTGGGCGCTTCACCATACATTTTACAGCAGGAGAAATATCAGGCGTGGCGTGTCAGAGAGTGAAAAGGTTCAAATATGTGTCTCATACGCTACGCGTAAGACTTGAGAGGAAACTTCAGAACGACTTGCGGTTGGCCGGAAACGGACACGCATGTCCGGTCGGGATTTCAAAATAAAAGCGTACATTAAAGACCACGATGATAATCGATGTTTTGAGTTTCCATCGATGTAATTGGATCATTGCTTAACCAATCGATGTATCGATATATATCGATGGATCATTACACCCCTAGCAAACTCCAATTTTTTTAAACTAAAGCAGATAAAATGCAGTAATAAACAGTTTTGACAGCGTAAAAACCAAAAGAGAATTTAGAGGATTCTGTTCAAGACAGTTGATCCAAATAGTAAAAAATGGCCCTAGCACTGAATCCTAATCCATGATAAACTGTTTAAGAATCAGTACTCATCTTAGCAAGGCACTGCATTAATACTTATAGATTGTTGGAGAACTTTATGGTCTTTCCCAATTGGTAACAGATTCTTCTTTGACAACAGCTACAGCAACTAATACAGTCGGCACACTCAAGTTACATTCTCATTGATAGAGCACCATCATGAACTTTACGAATTCTGACCTCTAGCTACCCCTTTTCCAAGCGGTCGCCTGTGTAGAAGCATATTGTAAACCCAAAGCAGCATCCAGTTGTGTATATCTAGAAAGTATGTCACCGTTGCTTATGCAGAAATGGAGTTTTCTCCTTTTGATTGCACACAGGGTTGGTCAGCTGTACCTTGTGGATATTTAGACATGACAAAGTTCTCCAAAGATAATTTAGATGTCCATAATTAGGGGCACAATGGGGATGTTCTTGGAAGCATTGCAAAAAAACAGAAACTATTTCAATCACTGGCTCCAAAGTGTAATAAGGCAACAATTACATTAGACTGGAGGCTTATTGAGATTTAATGAGAGAAGAATTAATCCTCCGTTGTTTTGCTTTAGCCTCAATGGAACAATACAGAAATCTTTAACTCTGGATTGAAACGAAGAGGTTATTTTTTCAAGTTAAGAATTTGTATTTATTGCGAACAGTCATAAAAGATTTTATGAGTTAAACTCCCTTAATTACTTGGTTTAATTGTAATGGCTCTCTTTCATTTTTAAAAATAGTACTTCTATTTGGCAGAGCTGAGTCAAAAACTGGGCACCTTTTAATGACAGTGGTATTCTGTTCGCTCTAGCCATTTCATATCATATATCTGTATTTTGTCCAAAATCATACCTGTTAACATTGATAAAGATTTAATAAATGACTTCTTTATACCCTAGCAAATGTGCACCTCATACGCTCTGGGGTATTTCTGTATCCAGACTATCATTAGACTTTTATGACGTATCATGTGGTGGTGAAACTTACACTTTAAGTGTCAATATTGATTGCATAATTTTGGTATTTATAATGCTTTCTGTTGGGTTTGGGTGAGCTTTTGGGTAGGAAATTATTAGCTGTCCCTAGCAACACTGGCTAAGAGATTCCTGTGCTGCATGCCATATTTGGCTTGTTTTGCCCAGAAGTCTTGTCTTGTGTAGTAAATGTGCCCTTCCTCTAAAACAAACACTGTGTTCTCTGCCCCCCCCACCAAAGCACCTCTCATTTACATTTAAGTGAGGAGCAGCAGTGCCTCTGCACATTAGGGCTGTCATGTTATACTCGATATTTGAAGATCTGTTGGAACATGGGAATCAAAGTCTGTGCTCGAAGTGTGAGTAAACATCTAAATGTAAAATATTAAGTGTAGCAGCACATCAGTAGGCTGTTTGATCAAACAGAGGGCGCTCTCAACACAACTTGAATGTCAGCTATATGCGTTGATGTTGCTTTCTTAACCTCAGTAAACAAAGAGTGAGATACATGAAAACAAAATGGAGGATGCACAAAGTCACTCCAGGCAGACAGTAACAACACCAAATCAACTGAGGAGTGGTGTGTGGAAGTATTTAGGGTTCAACACTGTTGACGGCAAAAGACCGGGCTGGGTGCTGGCTATGTGAAAAGTGGTTTACTTGGTCATCCTCAATAAATTTGCGGACTCACCTGCAGGAGGAGGCAACAAAGATTGTCAAGTGTTCAGTCTACATTACTACATCACTACACTACATAGGGTCTTTACCAAAGGCGTGGGAAAAAGCTACAATGGATTAGATTGCAAGATTCATATCCAAGGATATGTGGCCCATTGGTGTGGTCACACAAAATCACAAAAATGTAATAATGGTACTGGAGCCACTTTACGTCAATCCGAAACGCACCATGATTTTGAGCTAGACTGTGTTAAAAGATTTCTCTCTCTCTCTCCCTTACTATCGATGGGTGGACGTTGCTGGCTATTCATGTTTACGTGACAGTAACAGCTCACTTCATTTCTGACACGTGGGGACCTGAAAACTATGTTTGGTGCACCAAAGAGCTGAGAGGGAGCCACACAGCTACCCATGGAGCTGAAAGCATTAGAAGCATGCTGGACGACTTCGGCATTTCCTGGGAGGAAGTCGTGGCTGTTACCACGGACAAAGCTCTGAACTATGTGAACACCATACACAGTTTGGAGCTTACTGATGCACCCTGTTTGGCCCACACCCTGAACCTGGCAGTGTGCAAGAGACTTGAGGTTAAAGGAGTTGAGACAGCCCTTTCCAGACAGAAGCAAACTGTGGCTCATGTTGGAAGGTCTCCATCCGACAGCTGCCTTCTTTCCTCCAGTGCTGTAGGAATTACACAGTACCAGATCCACCCGGCCTGTTCGATGTCTTTGTCTGGCCCATATATCTGAAACACAAGAACATCAGTGGTAAACCACTTCCAACATGATTTGTCATGCATCCGAGCAACAAGTAGCAGTGGCAGCCATTATCTGCAGCACATCTGCTGTCACATGCTGTCACCAAATGTCTTCGGTTATTTGTGTGTATGTTTGAAAAACTGTTCGAGTTTGATTTTGAGGAAAAGTGACAGCTTTACTGCACATACTCGGGTAACTTTGCAGAGAGAGAGCAAGCAATGAAAACACAACTGCTGGGTTAACCAAAAAGAGTAAAATGACATTTGCAAAATGGAAACACTTTGGCTAGCAACTCATTGGATAATGTTCAAGTCTTACCAATATTAAACTTGTGAGACCACAGGTGTAGGGACTGTTTTAACTATTTTGTAATTAATTACAATCCTCAAAATGCACACTGTACACAGTTCAGTCAGAACCTTGGACCACACATCACACAACAGACACATAAACTTACAATGACAGTGGTCATGATACCAAAGTATAATACCACTTTCACACTAAAATTAGCATGGCTGTTGTTTTTCCTTTGGTGCATCAAGCTGATGTCATCACATTGATGACATAATCAGTGCGACAAAGCACATCCATGTAAACAATGGAAAGGAGCATGGAGGCCGTTGACACAGTTTTCTGTACATTATACTTTTGTCCCTCTTTAAAAATGTACAAACTCGGCGCTGATGATACAATGTTGATGGATTATGTTGATGAGATGGCAAAGACTTAGCCTTGCAGAGCAGACAGACCTGCCTGATTCTGAAATCCTGCAGCTCTGTCTTGCAAGCCTCCATTGTCCAACGAATTCACTCGGCTGAATTCTTAATGGCCCAATCAGGGAAGAGAGGTGGGAGCTGTAGAATGCGGACATGACGACAACCGGAAGTTGAAAAACGGAAGTTGAGAACGGACTTGACGATTAGCTTATTGTCCTCATAGATACTTAGTAAAACTTGGCGAAATCTGCCCTCCCCTTGTAGTTTACTTGTAGGGATTGTCTTTGACGAGGTTCATGTCACATACAGTATAAGTAAATGAATCATCTGTGTGCTACAATTTAGTGTAAGACGATAGTATAAGGCTGTTAGCTGTTAGCCACTAAGTTAGCGGCTAACGGCTAACAGTCATTAACTGTTGTTAGCTGTTAGCGGCTAAGTTAGCCGCTGTGTATGCTACTTTTTTTTTTTCAATTCTTTATTCAGCCATTTTAAGTAACAAACAGGCACATTTTGCATCATACAGTCTTCAAAAATCACTGAGCAGCATTAGCAACCAATATAAACAAAATAATAAAATAAAATGTATATATAAAAGAAAAAAAAAGATAAATTCAATGAAAACATTGCTATATTATAGGAGGCAACCCTGCTTGATGTGGATTGATCTATGATGAATGTGACGAGCAAAACGATTGTCCAATCACAAGCTTGTGTTTTTTTAAACGTTTTGCCCCTGAAAATAAATTTAAAGGGCTCCTACCCAGATGGACTAGTGAAATATTTCTGTGGCAGATAGATGGAGCTGTCCATCTGGCTTGTCAGGTTAGCAAAGACTTGCGTAAGTTTCAGACAGAGGGGGCGGGCGGGATGTTATGCCGTGGGGATGTTACGCTGACGATCGGAGGGAGACGATTAAAACTTGCTTGCACAGTCAGTCAACCCGGGTCGAAATGCTGATTAAACCGCTTCAAACTGCCAACAAAAGATGATTGTTACCGGGTTTAAACGCATTTGGGTCTGAAAGGGGTATAATTGACAGTTGGATTGCACTTCTTTACACAAGGAATGGATCTTATGCTTGTTTTTGTGCTGTAATTTTGGTCTAAAAAATAATAACAATAACCCATTTCTGTAATTTTTATCATGTGTCAAAGGTGGTCCAACTGCAAATTATACTTTGGAACTACAGTCCATCAGCGTTCTCAGCTGGCTGTCCTGGCAAAAGTTCTGTTTTGCAATGGAAACAACAAGAAAGGAAAATGAATTTTGGTCAGAAAAAACTTAAATTGTATTGATGTCTGTTCATACACATTCCCATGCAGACAGATGAAGCTTAAGATGTCTGCAAGATACCTTAAGATTAGGCAAAGATGAGGCAATTTAGTAGTAGATGTGAACTGTGGTACTTTTGGTGTTGAATACAAAAATCTGTTATTGTTGCCCTTTTCTCTTTGTATTTGCTCTGCAGCATGTCATTCATTCATTTTCTATACCCCTTTCGGGGTCGCAGGGAGGCTGGAGCCAATCCCAGATGTCATTGGGTGAGAGGTGGGGTACACCCTGAACCGGTCGCCAGTAAATCGGAGGGCCACATAGAGAAACAGACAACCATTCACACTCACACTCATACCTAAGGCCAATTTAGAGTCACCAGTTATCCTAATGAGCATGTTTTTGGTCTGTGGGAGGAAGCCGGAGTGCCTGGAGAGAACCCACGCACACACGGGAAGAACATGCAAACTTCATACAGAAAGGCCCTGCCCGACCAGGGGATCAAACCGGAGGGGACCTTCTTGCTGTGAGACAGTACCTGCTGTGCCACCATGCCACTCTCTCTGCAGCATGTGTACCTGTAAATTCATCCAAGGATGAAGAAACTCTTATTTTGAGAAGTAATGTGCTAAAGTAGAGCCAAAATACCACACTACTACTCTGAGAGGAGAGGCATCAATATGCACCTATTCTTAATAACTCATGCCCCTGGTTTTCTAATTTGTGGTCAGAGTAGGAAAAAGATAGTTTAGCATCTGCCAAACCTTTAAAATCAATCACATTCAAGCTTTTCATAGATCTTCAGTTTGTTAAACTCACTGGTGCAAAAACATCCATCACGTTTTAAAGGGGGGACTTAAACTCCAAGAACATCAGCATTGTGCACTTGATTAAGAAGAACTAGTTTTACCTTTTCTGGCCTGCCCTAAAATAAAAACAAACTTGTCTAAAAGCACATCTAACCTTTGTAAAATGTCCTGCTGATTTATAGATTTAATCCGCTTCTAAATCCTTGTTTAAGTTAGCCAGACAACCAGCGAGAAACTTGATCAGCTGATGACGCGTACAAAGTCAGCTCAGAAATATGGCAATCAGATGCATGGGTAAAACATCATCATATGTTCAAATATGATGTCGATTTAAAGAAAATTAAGTGTTTGTCTCAGAGCTGTAACATTCCAGGTTCTTGAAAATCACATTTGTTTGTCTCCTCAACATTAAAAATTGACTAAACAGGTGTTTCCTAGAGATCAAAAGCACTTCAGTGGACTGTTTTTAAAATGTGCTGATTTAATTATGTCATAAATGCATCTGGGATGTTAATGGAAATGTATTTTTGCTCAAAATAAAGAAATTGTTGCAGAATGATTGACTTTCCTCCACCATAATCCTTTGCTCATAATTTATCAAATTAATACAATCACATGTTTTTCTCATACTGCACAGGTGAATTTCCCTGTCTGATTGCTTCATTAACTTTTGCAAGTATTGCACAAAATTAATGAAGAAAGATTTGTGAAAATATTCTGTTGTGATTATTCCCATTTATGTTTGTTTTTATGTTCTGGGAATGGTAATTATTAGCTCATTAATCTTAATTAAATGAAGTTGTGATCATGGAATACCTTTCTCTCCTAAAAAAGGTTTGATAAATCTATCTACTTTTTGCATTATCTGCTGCACCCAGTAATTTTACAATTTAACACTTAATTTCTTTAGGGACAATGTTTTTTTAACATACATTGTCCTTAAAGAAATGTTGCCCCTACTGAAACTTGAAAATTGAAGTGGCCCATTTCTGACTTTGTTGAGTATGCAGCTGATTGTCTGGCCCTGTGTTGAAGGAAGTGTGACCTGAAATATTTAATGTTTGTGTTGTGAGGTTGGAAAGGCTTTGACCGGACAGTGAAGCAGTCATTTTAAAGGCACACTTGGATATTACTTGGATCATCAGTCACTATGACTGTTTCGCCAACACTAGTTTTAAAGAGCAACATTAAATGCAATAACTTCCAGGAATTGTCAAACTGTTGTGGGTGCTCCTCAATGCAATATGAAAAATTTTAATATGTTTAAATGAATCACAAAGTGCTGTTTTGTCTTCAATCTAAATTTAGCCTGATTCAGCAGACCTGTGGGATGGGGGCTTTTTTTTGCTGTTTGCCCATGGCACCCAAACGACTAAAACTGCCCCTGTATGCATTTGCTTGCTCCCAAAGTAGTCTGGCCTTTGTCTTATCTACTTTCAGACCTCAGACATTCAAGTAGTTTATACTTCCATGCGCAGGTTTTAAAGTGGCTTCAACCACTCAGAATTGACGCTAATTAGTCATTAATCAGTTCCATTCCAGTCCGTGCATAATTCTGCTTCAGGTTTTGGCACTAACAGGCTTCAGGAGTCTCTTGTGGATGACAGCGGGGAGCAGAGCAGGAGATGCTGTACGGCTCACACAAACACACTCTCTCACACACACTCAGCCGCTGGAAGACAAACGCTCCGGTCCTCCTCCCTCCTCCCCGCAGCTCCAGAGTGCGGCTCAAAGAAACGGGAACGATTTTCTCCTGACAAACCTCATGAATGGGACTTTTTCCTTGCGCTGGACCCTGAGTCGTGTGTCTCTGGGTGGACGCAGACAGACACTGTAGGACAGTTTTTCCTCTTGTCAGTCCACCCCGCGGAGGGAAAGACGCAGCAATGACAGAGCAGCAGTCGTGCGCAGCGGCGAAATAGAGCAACTATTGTGGGGACGGCAGATTGATAACGCAAGTAGGGCGAGCAACGAGGAGCGGCAGATGTAATTTCCAAGCGTTGCAGCTGGCTTTGTGAGCTCGATGGGCTCTTACTGCGTTTCTGTTCTCATCACAGACTCCTTTAACATTACTTGGACGGCTGTCTGTACCGGGGTGCTGCTGCTGCCGCCGCTGCTGCAGAGACTAATGGGGAATGCCATGTGTCGTTGCGCGGCATAGAAGCTCTTTGTGGGCTGTTTTGCACCGGGGACAGGTGGTGCCTTATGCGCGTGTTGACACTAGCAGGGGGGCTCGGACACACAACCCCCTGAGACAGTTGTCTTGGGGATGTCAGGCCGGCGGACGGGATCAGTTTGTGCCAGAGACAGGTGCGACAGGGAGGAGTAGTTTACAAAGCCCCGCGCAGGATCAGCTAACGCACTAACCAGCCCCTCTACTCGGACCAAACTCGGATTTTTTTTTGCACCCAAGCAAGACACACAGTCAACTCAAACTGCATCTTTTCACAAGATAATCAAAGGTAAGCGACCCGTGCAGTTTTGTGTCCGTGCTGCTGGTTATGTTTGTGCGCTCCGGGGACGCGCTGTGATGCTGCTTTGGTGATTTTTGCTGCCTCTAAATCCCCAAAATAATTGAATTGTCAGAGCTGTCTGAAACACGTTGAATAAATGCACACTGCCTTATCTACGGCATTCCGTATCTTGGCTTTTTACTGCAGCTTTTCATTGTATAATTCCCAATTTCATACTGCGTAGCTCGCAGCCACGCACCAAGCACGCAGCCCTGACGAGGCACTTCACCATTCAGGTATCGATTCGATATCGACAAGAGGCAGAGCGTGTGATTGAAAATGCCTGTGAGTTATGTGGCCCATTGACTGTGATCATTTGTTACTGTTTGTTACTGTTATTGTCACTTAGCCTTTTTTACGCTTGGTTTTCCTCTTAGAAACAGAGGTTCTGAGCCAACCTCAGCACCCACCACCACCTCTTAAATAAAAGCCTGGGAGCCTCATTCCTTAAAATCTCCAACCACACAGTTATTCAACAAGGGCTGCTGCAATTTGAACTTTAGATGAGCAAAAAAACTTTAGAGTTTATGAACTGAGGACATCCATCAATATATTTTACATTACTCCATGTACATGACAACATGGGTTGTCGTTTCACAGAGTTTTAGAATGAATATTATCATGGAAATAATAAATAATCACAGGATAATTACATAAATTGTAACAAATCTTGGGATAACAAGTTTAGCAATAGATACATTTATAATATAAACAAGTTTTGCCTCAGTGTTCTTAAACTGTGTTGCCAAACTGAAAATAATTTCTCCTCTTCGAATTTAAAAAATAGTTTTCTTTTTTAATCAAAGCTGCACTATGTAGTTTGATATTAGCAGGCTTGTCTACACTGACACTGAAAGCTGCACTTTTTGCAAGCTGATGATGATGATATGATTCTCTTGTTGGAAGTTAATAAAATAAAAAAAGCAATAAAATCCTAAAAATGTGCCTGTCTCAAAAAAAAAAAAAAAAACAGGGCCCCTAGTTTAAAAACAATGAAATTATTCTATATTTTAATTAAAATAATGCCCCAATCTTCAAATATTGTTTTTTGTTTATTTTGGAGGGAAACCTGGGTAAGGCTTATGGCTGCAGGTCCAGTGTGAGTCAAATAAGTGAAGGAGAAAGGCAAGTAAAATCTTGATGAGTAAACATTTATATATTTTGAAACCAAAATAATGGGAATTCATGAATTTAATAGAAATATCGCCCAGCCCTAATGGAATATAATTTGGGTAATAAAGTCAGTTGTGTTACTTTTTTTGCATTTCAGATTTGCTCCTCATATTTTGACTTTTATTTTGACTTTTTCTGAAGTTTTTTTTTTCACATTTTGACTTTTTTATTGCAACAGTGAGACTTCACTCTCAACATTTCAGCTTTATTCTCAACATTTGGGCTTTGATTATTTTCCCTCACTTTGCAACTTTTTAGTACCATTTTGATTGTCTTGAAGTAGCAGCATTCTCCCCCACCTGACCCTTATACTCATCCTTAGTTTTCTGTATTGTCGTGGAGTAACTTTAACACATGTTGAAACAATGCCTTATTAGGCTTTATATGTGTACAAACATGGAGTTTGGCTTTAAGTGCCCCAAAGAAAGAACTGCTCCTTGAATAAAACAGAAAGGATCATCATACTTAAACAATTTCACAATTTTTTTATCTGTGGCATATCCGCAGCCCTCTGTGAACCATCCCACAGCCTACAAAAGTACATCTGGGTCCTGACAAGACTATCAACAGCTTTCTTTTCACCATGCTAATGATAACAGGCTCTCATGAGAGGCAGTCAGCAAGAACAACAACAAGGAGTCAAGTGAATAAATATGGGAGACAGAGGTGGTCTAAAGTATGGTGTAATTATAAAATATTAGCAACACAATGTGTGATATCTGTGGAAACACAAGCAGCATGTGAGAGCAATTGTTGACAGCAAGGCCTTAAATGTTAGCAGTTCCATGTTCTTAACATTGTTAACACAGGAAACCTTTGCAGACCACTTATTTCCACACAGAAAATCCACAGGTATCAATAATATCAAGGTCAGACTACACAATTTAAACACGATTATGGCCTGATCCAACAGTTGTAGGGTTTTTGGACATGAAAACAGTCATTCTGTCTCGTGTAGTGTGCCATAAAGACTGACAATACGAGGATGCCTCATGACTCCTGTCAGTCACATTGACCAATGAGAGCACAGGGAGCAGGTCTGTGCCCCAGAGGGCATCTTGAGAACTACAAGACGCATAAAAGGTTTGCAAAGCTTTGAAAAAGAACACCCCTGCCCTTATGATATGCTGTAGAGGAGCTACCAAAGATTGTTAACAGAGAAATGTTGGCAAGAAATAAAGGTTTCAACATGGTGAGTGACTGATTGGATTTTGGAGCAAACTAACATACCATGCATCACACATCTGTAATTACAGACAGAAATACTGTACTCTATATACAGTATCTTTGTTTGCGGTCTTCAGTGCTGCCCCTCCTTGGACTGTCGTCGCATCAGTTGTTGTGTGCAGCAGGTTTCAGTCGTGTGGTCTGTCATGCTCATTGGGCAAGTCAGTGTGCAGACTTATTGCTCTCTATTCTGACGCACTGGCCGTCATTACCGATGACAAGAATCTTGTGGCTCAGCATGGGAAATGATGTAGAACTGGACTAATACTCAGACTTCTTGATTTTGCTGTGATCAGTTAAAACATATCAACTCCCATCTCTCGTCTTGACCCACTAGTTTGGAACCACAGCTCTTTTTATTGAGAATTTACAGTCTGCGTCAGAGTTTGCCTTTTGACATTGTGCTCGATTTTGAACTAGAAAATCTCACTTCTGAATCAATTTGGCTCCAAAAAATATGGACTCTGACTCTGCATGTGTCTGCAGTTGGCCACTATGTTCTCTCCTCTGCGTGTCTTGTCATTTCTCTGCTGTATTTTATCATCCTGAGGTGGTGTGTGCTCCACTGTCCTACCCGCTGGGCTCCTTGTGTCCAATACTCCTTCCTCCAGGCTCTGCCATCCTTTTCTCCTCTCCTCTCCGCAGTATAGAGCTGCTGTCTTTACAGTTACATGGACCTGCTTGGCTGGGTGGTGTCAGAATCACATTTTTGGCCCCTTTTTTTGTGCCAGGACGACGGCAAACTCTCAATAGCTGGCTCCAAGTTCCAAGTCTCCTAAAGTTTTCCCCATTTGGGAGCTGTGTGTGTGTTTTTTGTTGTGGCCCCCCGTTTCAAATTCAAATTGCCTTTCAAGCTGCCTTTTTGTCCAGCGCACCCTGAGGTTTGTGGACTGGAAGGAGATAGAGGAGTGAGTGAGGTCCCTGAGAGTCAGAGCATTCCAGTAATGAGCCAGAGTGTGTGTGTGTGTGTATGTGAGGAGGAAAGAGATAGAAAGGAAGATATATCTAAAGAAAGTGAGACGCTGCTTTTTGTCCAGTGACGCTTGGAGAGGAGTAGCACCTTGTGTCAGTCAGCCTCAGAGGACAAGAGCCTCTTTAATTCCCACTCCTCACCCGCTCCGACGTGCAAGGTCCAAGGGTGCCGCTACAGGTTACACATAAATCCTGCCTGCTGCTTAGATTCTGCACTGGGTTCACAAGTTCTGAACCAAGCCCAGCTCTGAAATGTTTGTCAAACAGAAAGAACACTGAAGACGGAGAGATGATCATAGACTGTTGAATCGGTGTGCCAGAGGGGCAGTGCTGCCCTTTTGTCCCTCTTTCATGCTCTGACGTCCCCTGCAGCCTATCACACTTGCAGTAATTACAAGAGAAGCCCTATCAGAGGGAATAAATTAATAGACAACAGAGGAAATACCTGTCTGATATCATCTGTGATCTTATTGTACTAGATCTCATTTTCAATTGCTTGGAAGTCAAGAGCGAAATCACTTATGAGAGATAATTAAAGAAATATAATGTTTTGGTTGTAAATCAAGTCATTTTGATAGATTTTAAGGACAAATCTACTAAAAGCATGTTAAAAAAGCACCTCTAAGCTCCTTTAAGAAGATTCTAAGTGACTATTAAAAAGACAGAAAGTGATAGTGATTCACCTTAATGACTTATTTATATGTCAACAAGGGATGTGAGATATTGGACTTTTGTTAATATCCCATATACCGATTTGTCCAAACTTATTATCATTGCTGCCACCAATCTAGATATTTTTGATCAAGAGCACAGATCTTCCACTTATCTGAAATCAGCCTGCTCCCTTTCTGGTTATTGTCTACTTGTGTTTGAAACAGATGTAAAGCAAGAAAAACAATATTTTATTCTTTGATGGATTTTACATTTGACTAAATAGGCTCATTGATACATGTGTGGAATGAATGCTGGCATGTGTGGTCTGATTCAACAGATGAGCTACTGTTGTTCAGATTTCTATAGAAGTTGGTGCTGGTTATAATAATGGGTTATAATTGAGTACTCAATGCATTGTGGTTTGTTGCATAGAAGCAGAAGAGGGACCAACACAGTCCTGAGCAGGTGGTCCAAAGATTAGACCTGATCAGCGTAGATGATCATAATATCAGCTGCAAGTATCTGAGCAAATGCTCATTTCTGAAGATAACTATAATCAAATTAACAACTTGATAGCCATATTGATCAGATAATGTTGTTCCTTCTTAGTAACAACACTTTATTTTTTATACAGCAATTTGTGTTGCAGGGCAGACATCAAACGAGACATCACGCTCCACAAATAGCACATTAAATTTTTTATAGAATGATATGTTTGACTGCTAAAACAGGATGTTTATATTTTTGCAGGTAAATACTTTGACACGTAGTTCATGACAGTGGCTTTAACCTAATCTCCCACCAAGAGTCTTTCTTTGGTTTTGCTTTATTGGTGTTACTGCTTCATTGAATGCTCTTCTAGTGGCAGATTGTTTTATACCAGAGTGGAAATCAATTGGTGGGTTGAGATTTGTTAGTCAGTTCCAGGGCTTCTTCAGCTGACCTTGACCCATGTTTTGCCACTTTAACAAATAATTTTTGTAGTTTTCTCAAGAAGTGGATCTCTTTTCATTATAACCTGTGCAGATGATGTTGTGCTTTTGCTAGTGTTTATCTGTCTGTCTATTTGTCTGTTGTCTGATAGAAAGATAACTTGAAAAACTAGAAGAGCGCCACAGTCCTCACCCATATTGTGATTTTCACCATAAATATTAGTCCTACCTTTATTTCATTTAAATATTTCGATTCCTTGACCAATGAAAACAGACCATTAGCAACTGGATTCATAATGGTATCTATTTTAGTTCAGTAGTTATTCACGGCAATCACATTTTTCGTCATGGCGGTTTTACACTAATCCAGATCACTCCAGAAATTGAATCATTTGTTCCTTGTCCCAATTTGGACATTTCCTGTAAATTTCATTGAAATCCATCCAAAACTTTTTGAGTTATGTTGCTAACAGAGAAACAAACAAACAGATGCCAGCAATAAATAACCTCCTTAACGGAGATAATTAAGACTGGATTTTGATGAAATTATCAGGGAGTTTTGGCCATAGCACAAGGAAAATTACATTTTGATGGTTATCAAATTTTTAAAGAATTTGTTAGTAGTGTGGGATAGGGATCCACATTTTATAGATTAACTGCCCTGACAGTGTTGGAGAGCTTTGGCAGGGATATGTGCCCTTAGAGCAGTACTGGTTTTTGGGGTAACAAAGTCGTTTTTTCGGTGTATCAGGATATATATCCTGTCATGTGCGTGTAATGAAGTGAACACATGATGTCCTTCCACTTTCACTTTACTGATGCACTTTTTGAAAGTTTGTTTTGTCCAGTCTGTGTGTTCAGTCATGTTTTATTCCATAATAGATGAAAAATCAAAAACTTTCAACTAAGAAAACTTAGCTGTTAAAATTTGAGAGATTCTGGTTGCTCTTTCTCTTTCAGTAGGTAGTGTTTGGTCCTGAGGCTAGACCAGTTGAGAGCTGCTTCTACACAAGGTTTCCTCAAATCTGTTCAATGTCTCCCTTCAGGCAAAGTAGGAGGGTATAAATGTTTTCTAAGACAGAATATAAATAACCAGACTGTAGGAAGCATTGCTCTTGCCAAAAGAGATGACTCAGTGGGGGGCAAGATTGCACAGACATGTTGAGAGAACATAAGGAAGGCACTCAGAGGAACACTGTACCTGATGTCCTGGGCACTAAAAGTGATTAATGGAGAAAGCTTGACACATACAAAGCAATCCTTAAAGCAAAAGCCTAGTACAGAAGGAGCAGGGTTTTATGTCACTGGGGAAGTCAGATAACAAGGCTAAATGTGTGGCCAGAAAACCAGACGGTTGGTTTGTACCGTCCCAGCGCTGATGTCAGTTTTTGGCGATGTTTCTCTCCTCGCAGCTTAACAAACTGCTTACTGGAGCACGGCTAATCCTCGGCTAGTCCTGCCCGGCAATTTATTATAAAGTTAGTTAATTTAGGGGAGATCCACAGCATCCCGCCGTACACACACGTGCTTGACAGATCCCCGCTGCCTTCGCTGTGGAGTCTGCATCGCCAATTAGTCTAAGGAATTGTCTATGCGTGTGTGGGTCATTAAGAAAAAGGAAAGAAAGGCAGGGTGAGAGTTTGCACATGTCGATCTGAGAGAAACATAAGAGACTTTGTTCATCACTTAGTGTCTGTTTGCCTTCCTGTCTTGTAAAGTTTTTGTGTATGTGTGCATGTGTGTGAGTCAGTCTGTCTCTGTTCCACACAAGAGTGATTCAGCACTGTCCAGCATCGCTTGAATGGATGCCCTGTTTGTGCCGCGTTTGTGACGCCAACAGCCGCTCAGCACCCCTTGCCTTGGAGCAAGTGTTGCTCCCATATGCGCCAAAAAACAGGTGCCTTAGCACTGTGACTTAATCCTTTTCCCCCCATCTCCCAGCTGCACCCTGCAGGGGAGTGTTATGTCACCTTTGGGCCTGGGGCGACACAGACGGGGAAATAAGAAAAAATAAGTCACTCAGAGTATCATTTGTCAGGCAAGTTCTGCTTTACTGTGTTACCTTTTCACTTTTTTTCTTTTGGAGTCTGAGAATTTGATAGCAGAACATGTAGAAACCTGAATTTGACTTGAATTAAGGTTTTGTGTGTAAATTAGGGTCCCGCTGATCCTAACAAGTCGTGAATTTGATTTCTTTTCTTTAAGGCCATAGGGAGACTCAATAACTCTGATTTGCTACTCAACAGAGGTCTTGAATTGTAAGTGGTACCCTGACTGATCTGTCTAAACCTGTAATAATTTATCATGTGTGGTGCTTTTTTGTACTTTTGGGCTTTTTAGTGAGGTTTAATACCTTGGAGCAGGAGGTTTTGAACTGTATCGATAAAGGTACACCATTTTTCATATAAGTGCAAAATAGCCTTACTTTTGGTCTATCTTATCAGTCTGTTAAAGATAACTTGATACCTGAGAATAATATTTAACTGTATAAATCAGGCTTTTTCTATGTACCAAGTTATATAATTTTTCACTTGAAAATTACATGAAATCCAGCTTTATATGGAAATAGATGTACTTTTAATACAAAATGCAAATTGAAACTTTATTTATTCATTTAAATTTCTGAGGCCCCAAGTGTGCATCATTTAGAAACCACAGCTCTAAAGTCCATCGTTTGATTCATTTTTAATCAATAAGCACTGACTAGACTACATCAAAGAATGTCCCATGTTTGATGAAGACTTTATGATTAATACCTGTAGTTATAAAGTTTATTTAAGCAAGTGTTCAATTTTTCTGTTTGTAGGCTCATGGAAATAATTGCTGGGTTCATGATTCATTTAAGAAGCTTATTTGTAGACATCTGATGTTTCATAAAACAAGGCACATATCAAATCAGTTCAGCCCTAGACTTGTGTACAAAGAAATTTCACTTGCGTCTCATTTTAATCATTCTACAAAACTTGAGTATGACATACTTATGCTGATTTCTGTCTTTTCTTCCATTTTTCCTTCTTAAAAAAATCTTAAAACAACTTAAATTTGAGTTTGTATTAGATGTTTTAAAGCCCTAGTAATTATAAAAGCTTTGCAGCTTTGTTGAATTCATTTTATTTGGTATAATAAAAATCATGTTCCCTTCAATCACAAATGCAGACACTTAATTTTCCCCTCTAAATCAAATGCCAGCTGAGTTCCATCCAGGTACCAGCAAACCTCCAACAACTGGAAGTATAAACAAGGATTTTTTCTTTGTTTTGTTTTGTATCCTGTGCCATTTTCCATGCCGAGCAAAATTTTCATTTTATATTGCCCCACTAAGACAACAAAAACAATGAAACGAATAGCTCCTCGATTTAGTTCTGAGACTTGTGCACTATAACAGGCATCCTGTAAATAAGAGAGAATGTGGCACTCAAAGAAAACTTTGGCAGCCATAATAAAGACATGACAGCCTCACAACATGCTCAAACTATCTACTACTCTTCATTAATTGAGAGAGAGAAAAACAATTCAAGGTAGCTTTTTAGCACTGTAGGCAGGTTTACAAAGAGTCATAGCTCTAGTGAACCTGTGATTCCAAGAGCCCTTAGCTGTGAAGACTTTATGAGCTTCCTTAACAAGAAAACTCTTCTAATTAGAGATAACATGAGCAACCTCCTGCCCTTGCCTCGGCCTGCTGAACCTTTAAATATCGTTAAATCCGGCTGCTTTTCTCCAACTGACCTTTCGGAGCCCAGGTCCACGGCAGCTGGTCATCCATGTTTGTTGGTCCAGGCCATACTAAAATATGAGTGCTGTTTGCAGGAACTACATGTATTTGATTTTGTTGATCCCTCTGAAGGTAATACCAGGATTAAATGATTATGGTAGAATGAAGCTAAAGAAGAGGCCAGATATTTGCAATTATAGTTACAGAAGCTTTGTAGGTCCACAGCAGCTGGCTGGGATCTTTGGTGTGCCAAATCACACCAAAGATCCCATGGTAATAACCAAGACAGGAACCAGAGATGCATACAAAAACAAACAAAAAAGACATATACCAGTTTCAAGAGAGGATAGAAAGAGGGTGTTCGAGAGATAGAGATTGAGGAGCTCAGTTTGCCAATTCCCCCAGAGTAAGCCTGTTGCAGTTTTACTATGAGCTGGTCCAGACCTGAGCCTAAGTGAAAGCTTATCAAAAAGGAATGCAGAGAAGCTAATACAGGAGTAATGTGATATTTTCTCCTGGTTCTAGTCAGCACGCATGCCGCAGCATTTTGAACCACCTGAAAACTTTTAAGTGACTTGCTGGGATAGCCTTATGAAAGAGAATTACAATAATCCATTCTAGAGGTAACAAAACCATGGACTAGCTTTCAGCATTATTGTGAGAAAAGACATGTCTGATTTACTGCAGTGTTGGGAAGATGAGTAAAGGCTGTTCTCGAAATATGTTTTATGTGGATGTTGAAGGACAAATCCTGATCAAAAAGTACCACAAGATATCAAAATGTTGTTCTTGGTGCCAGGCTAATGCCTTCTAGGAAAGTCATATTGTTGGTAAAGCTTTCTTTAAGGTGACGGAGGCCTAGCACAATAATTTCTGTCTTGTCTGAGTTAAGTATTGGACATTTCTGGCCATCCAGATCCTTCTGTCTTTAAGACACACTTCTAGTTAGATAATTTGTTTCAACCAGTTTCATTGATACCTACAGTTGAGTATCATCAGCATTACAATGAAAATCGATGGGATGTGATGAAAGTGAAGCATATATAAGGAGAAAGAAATTGGACCTAGCACAGAACCTTGAGGAACTCTGGAATTGACTTAAATGTACACAGAACACTTATTGTTCATGTTAACAAACTGGCATTGATAAAATCAGTAAGACCTGGACAAATTAAAAACAGTCCATGAATCCTGATCTATGGTGTCAAATGCAGCACTGAGATGTAGCAAGACAAGTACAGAGAGAAGTCCACCATCTGAAGCTGGGAGTAAATCTTTTGTTACTTTAAGTAGAGCAATCTCTGTGCAATAGTGAGCTCTAAATTCTGACTGAAAGTCCTCAAACAACAAGAAGAACAAAAGTACATACAAGGTTTGATTACAGCTACGTAAAAAGACTATGATCTGTAGCCTGTAGTTAAAGGTCTTGTGATTTTCTCCAACATTGATGAACAAAACTAAGGGAAAGACCTCCTTGGCCAGCTTCGTTAGGATGAGGTCTAAAAGGCAGGTTGATTATTTGGAGGGGGAGACAACAGAAGTAGTTCCTGAAGGTCAATTGCAGAAAAGCAGTCTATATCAGGTTTCACAAAATTCAATGGCATGGCAGGCCCAGGTGAGGGTAGGTGGTTGCTCATTTTGTCTGTAATTTAGAGAATTGTATTGTATATGAAGTTCATGGAGCCCTCACAGCTTAGGGCTAGTGGAATCATCATGAATCATAATTTCATGTCCTTTATTTCTGCATCATGTTTTATTATCAGCTGTCATAATGAGTCTGTTATAGGGTCTTTTTCTACTATTTGTTCTCATCTACCAAACTACACAGATAAATTACTTTTAGTAATTGAAACAAAGCATTTATGTCAAGACTCAGGGCCTTATTATTCTTTCTAATCAAAACCTTGTCAACATTTCTCATCAGCACCATTTGTTGCTATTTCCAGAGAGAAACGTGCGTACCTCTGGAGGTATGCAAGAGCAGGAAGGAAATTTATTACAATAAAAAAAAAAGTCCCTTTGGCTGAAGTTCCTCCTTGGTAAGAATGAGTCATAAGAGCAAACATTTGATTCTAATTATAATTCAATATCACACAATGAACACCTGCGTTTCCATTTGCCTCCCTTGAGCTTGTCAAGTCTACTTGTGTTTCTCAGGATTTTGGCCAAACCCAGGCAGATGAATTAGTGTCCTTTGTGGAAACTGAGCCGTCAACATCCAGATTAGTTTAAAACTGGGTGACTGATGGGAAAGAACACTGAGCAACTGAGACAGGAGTAGGAGTGGGGGATATGGAACACAATTTTATCACACTAACGTAAGGGGAGTTGTAATAGCAATAGACTGTATATCGTTATGGATAATAATTCATGACAATTTTTTTCAGGAATTGCAGGATGTAGGCAGCAGTATTCATTATGCAAACAAGTTGAACGGAAAATTTCTCCCTTTTTCTTATTTTAAGTGAGCTTATTGCCACAATACAAAGTTTTTGTCAAGAAATTGTAAAATTCAAAAGTAAATCCAAATTAATACATATCTGGCATTGTTATGCCACATACTGTATGTATGTAATTATGTATGACATCTTTATATATACTTAATTCTTCTTTACCACAACAGAAAGTTTGATATTTTTTTCAGAAATACTTTGGAGGTTATGTTTTTGTGGGCATCTGTTCTTAATGGATTTTGATTTAAAAATAATCAGGGAGGGTTGGTCATAGCAAAAGAAAAAAGTGATAGATTGTGGTGGTTGTCTAAATGCAGGTCCAAGATTTTTTTTAAGGATTTGTTAACATTGCAAGCTAGGGTAGTTAACCACATTTTCATTAATAAGTGAACATATGTAGATGCTCTTTGGGAACTTTGGCAGGAAGATGTGATAAGATACAAACCTTGATGCATATACAGGAATTTTAAAATATTTGTTAACATTGTTCTACAGGGCACTATTCATCATTTTTGCTAAAACTCAGCTTAGAATATAAGAAATACTGTGGTGGTATAAGCTCTCAGTGCACCTCAAGTTTAACATTTAATGTTTTCAAGTCGTGATTTTGGTGAAAATGTATGAATTGGTCCATTTTTCATCTATGCCTGCTTTTCTTTCTCAGTGTTTATCTGGAGAAGTTACTTGAGGGTAAGATCTTGTACTGTAAATTAAACATCTGAGGAGAAATCCCATACGTTTTATTCCAACATCTCATTCCTGGGCGCCGTTAACACACAGCCTGTTGGCTTGCAGCTGCAGCTGCAGCGGGGCATAGACATATATATTTAAACAAATATGTTTTTTGTCTGTGCCAGATTGTGAACTTAAATCAACATTTTTCTCTGTGCAGGGAAAAGATGCTTTTTTGATAATATACTTTCATATCACTCCAAAATTTCTACTGGCATAATGATGGACGTAAAGATATGGCACACTTCTGTTCTGCTTTTCTGACATTGTTTTCCACAACATTTCACTCTGAATGTTTTGCTTCGCACATTCTGGCTCCATACCTCTTCTCCCCTCATTACCTCTCCACTACAGTCCCCTCCCCAACTTTCTATCCTCCCCCTCTCTTCACCCTCCGTCTCTCTTCTCTGGACCTTGATGTCAAGGCCTCTCAGGCAGTGTGGTCTCTGTCTGCAGCCTGTCAGGGCAGGGGCACTGCCCACTGGGACCCTGAATGGGACAAATTGACCGTAACAATGTTCCTACTTAGCATGTGGAGCCCGGAGAAAGAGAAGGTGAAAAGGAGGGCCCGATGATTGAGGGGCAAGAGAGGGGATGAGAGAGGAACAGAGGGCGAGGGAGTGAGGGAGGAAGGGCTGGACAGTTCTTTGAAAAGTATGAATTGAAGACTTATATTTAATCAGACACCTTACCTATTGAAACCCTCTCCTCACATGCTTCTTGTTCACACTCACACACCTTTTCTTGTTGTTATTTGCCCAAGGCTAGAGCTGAAGTTGCCATGGCAGCAGGATAAACACATTTGTCTTTGACCCTGCAAGCCCTCACACACACGCACACACATAAAAACACCTCATTTTCAAGGCCTGGATACCTCCAAAGGGGGGGTGCATGAAGTCTGGTAGTTAGATTCCTCACTAAGGTGCTACTGCCGCCTCACAAAGGGTCAAGGATCACTCGGACCCCCATTAAAATGCAATAAGGCTCAGACGTCTAATCACGCTGCTGCTTCTACCCCGTCAGCTCTTTCTCTTACTCCCTTTTATCTTTTAATCACTTGTTTTCCTGCTCAAGTCTTCCTTTTGCTCTCACCTCTCCGTCTGCTTCATGGCTTTTTTATACATCCAGCACAACGCAAAGAAAGCAGCCAGAATTGATGAGCGAGTTCAAAGCAGAATGCCCAATACAGTCGATAATAAGGCCTCTTTCATTTTTCTCTAAAAATGAAGTTCTCTCATTGGCAGCCACAGAGTATTCTCTCTCTTCTCTCCTCTCTGAGTCTGTAAAGTCTATGATTTAAGTAGTTTTCTTGTGTATGTGTGCATGTGTCCCTGCCCTTTAAGCGTGACAGCATGTCTTGGAGAAGTTGGAGTGGTATCACGTCGTGTAAGCCCGAGGTGGCTCTGTATGACGGGAACAAAGAATGCAGCTGCTATCACCAAAGGCCAAGTGGCTGTTGAATAAAGATGCTTCCCTCCAGTCGGCGAAACTGGCAACCCATGTCGACTTATTGTACCTCCACAGGGGGAGTGCGCTCCAGCATGTGTGTCTCTCTTGTATCTGAATAAGGTAGACACACCGGGATACTTCCATTCTCTGCACAGGCGAGAAAGAGACACATTTCCATGAGTATGAACTCCATCCTGCTGGCAGCAGACGGCGAGTGATAGTGTGGGATGAAAAGAGAGGCAGACGTGTTTGTGACGGATCCTGACTTTTACTCCTGGACACAAATAAAAGTGTGTGAGCTGAATGCTTTTCTGAGTTTGCGAGTCATTGAAGGAGGTTTTTATTCTGGGGATGTATGAGGTTTATGCTAATAGTAAGTATATTAGCCACAGCAATGGCACTTTGGCTTGGAGACGAGGCTATGTGGCTTCAGAGCTCTGTTAATTTCTTTGAAATGTAGGAAAAACAAGATGTTTTTTTCCTCCTTCAGCAAATCTCTGTTTTTGGCACTTTTGCAATTTATAAATCAGGCTACATGGTCTTCTGCTAGCAGAAAACCAATCAACTCGTTGGATCTGTGAGCCTTAAAAAAGAACAATGTTTTAGAAGCTGGACTGTAGTGCTTCACCATTGCATTTGTGCAAAAGTTGGATAATCATATTGTAGGACATGCATTTGTGGTCATATGAACTTGAGACTGTCAGCCTGCCCCTTTATGTACAGTTATACTTGATTCTTAAGTAAAACCATCATGCAGGTAAACATGTTACACTGTGTTAAGTTTGAAGAGTGGCCATGTAACTATGTTTTTGTACCTTTTGCCTTTCTTTTTAAATAAATGCAAGCCTTAAATCCTGGTGAAACACCGCTCAATATGGCTTGACTCCTCATACGCCTGTGCCTGCCACTCCATTACAGTCCTTTTTTTGATAGTACCTCTTTAATAGCTGAGGTTGTCATAGCGTGACTGTGCAAAACTACCATGACATTGGTAGAGCTTCTGGCCCCCCAGGGTCTATGTTTTTTTTGACCCAGCAAAGAGATATTTGTTACAGAGCCGGTTATAACCAGCAAATCAATACACTATTAAAAGCAGAGGAAAGATTTGGAAAGTCATAAAGCATCACAGAGATAATGGGAGGCTTGTAATTTCTGTCATAAGCCTCCATCTCATTGTGGTAGTTTTCTGACAATTTAGTGGTCAGCAGGGTCTCAGCATCATGTGCTCAGCTCAACTCACGTGACACCTTGCTAGAGGTGATACAACAACTGTGCCAGGCATTACCTACAGTCACTAATGACCAAAAAACAAAAGCGATGCAAGTCAAATAGGGCTGACACCACAGAAAGGAGAAGCCCTGTATCTTAGCTGTGACATAGCTGCCTGCCATCACACTCTCTGAGGCTTCTCTTGAGGCCTGCTACCTCGCTGCCAAAAATGCCTTTAACCCAGAATTTAACTTGACATTGTACAAGTAGCAGTCTCACAGAAATAGCTTGTTTTGGCAAACATTTGACCAAGGCAATAGGGATGAATTGTGAGGAGGCTGTGCTAAGTTATACTTAAGTGTAGTCTCTCTTGTAAGGCAATGCTCGTTTGCACATTTAGCTCAGGCCAGTGGTCCTGGCACTGTAAGTATTGGTCACACACTTTTTAGCCAGTCATCCAAATACAACCCCACACGAAAAATGCCAAAATATTCCTGTGAGCTGCAATCACATAGCTCTTTTATACACACCCACACACGCATTGGTGGACTCTTATGAAGTATGTGTCTCAGCAGAGCCTCAGTTTGTTAACAAGAGAGGAGGTTAATGAAGGGCCATGGTCTGGCAGGGAGAGGAGAGCGCCATCCCATACACCACCCAGAATACATGGATGCACACTGGGACAGAGGCACACACATACTCTTGTGGTTCTGTATTCCCGGAAACACATAAACATAAACTTGTACAGTTAAGAAACAAGCTACCACAAGACAAACCCTAGAGCAGCAAATCCAGCCTCAGCAGCCAAAATGTAATTCTTATTTTATTTCTTCCTTGACATGATATAAATAGCAGAATCATTTCGATAATGGCACTTAAAGACGTACTTGGTTCACCTCTAATAAGGCACAGTTTAGCTACAGTACAGTGGGAGACAATGCTGAGGGGAACCAGGTCACACACATCCTGAATCATTTCCCACATCAGCCCAGCATGAATCTGAAGAAACTGTGCCCGTGGGCCAGACTGGGTCTTTTTTTTAAGCTGCTGCTGTTTTATAGCTGATTCATTTCTTAGGGTAACTTCCAGCCCGAACGGCTCTATCCTGTCGTTTTATGGTCGCAGAGAAGCTGCAAAAATAAAATGAGAAGTCTTTTCATTGCCCCCGCTGACAGAATTGTTTACTGCCAGAGCTGCAGCTTCAGCTGATGTGGCTGTGCACAATCTCGACTGTTGTTTTATGGTTTGTGAGATTTTGACTCTACCCCTAAAAAATGTAAATGTTTGCTCACTTTGCTCGCCACTTGCTTTGCGCTTTGAGGTAATTAACAGCTAAACATGGTCGGTGACCTGGGGGAGTCAGTCATGCTGAAAAAACACAAAGAAAACTCAGGCTTGCTGGCAGTCGACTCGGGATTTTGGCGAGGAGGACAGACGGAGCGGAGACTGTGACCTGCTGGCTCTCCTTGCCTGGTGGTGACGACACATCGGTGGCTATTGAAGCTGAGCTGTAAGTTAAAAGTGGAGATAATCAAGCACCGAAAAAGGGAGGAGAGAGTGGAAAAAAATGAAGCAGTCTTGAGACGATTTGGTCTCTGTTGCTTCACAAACAAGGGTCCTTGAAATGTCGAAATTAACAGCTCAGAAGCACCAATTAATGTACAGCTTCACTGTGGGTCTCTGCTGTGCCGAATCAAAGAGGTCTTGCTGTGCTGTGCGTCTGCTCAACACACACCCACCCACACAAACACACACACCCATGCCCTACACACATATACACAGAGGGGGATTTAAGCCAAAGAAACTGGAGCCAATGATTGAGAGATGAGATGAAAGTGTCACACGGAGCTAAAAGCTGAGCGTCAAGGTTAAAGAACAAAAGGATGGAGATGTGGGGCTTTGTTAATAAGGTGGGGAGAGGATGAAGGAAAGGTGGAGACATGAAACAAGAGCAGTTTTCACTTGTGCATTTCTAAAGATTTCTGTGTAGAGAATCAGGTTGGGGGGTCTCAGGAGGCACACCGGTGCTATGATTAATATTTTACCCTTAATGTGTTCTATAAATAGTTTGATTTGCAGTACATTAGCAAAAAGGATTGTCAAAGAACACTTTGTTAAATAGAAAACATAATGGAGCAGTTTTAGTATGTACACAGTGGCTGAACATCATTTCATTTTACAATTCACAGTGTGATGTGATCATCACATTGCAGGACATGCAGTGTTAGTCACATGACACAAAGCACACCATGCTAAAAAAATATGGTTGTTTGATTGAAAGTACAGTCACAATCATCAACACTTTATTACTGACTAAAGGTCCAGAAGCTTTCTTTTTTCCTTGAGCAGTCTATCATGAAAGTTGGCCTGATATCACCACCAGCTGTCAGGGGACTAAAATCAAGCGTGCAGAGTCTGAATCTCCATTGCTTGTTAATATCATGAACTAGTGATCATCACCTCGCGGCCCTGGGACCACATCAGGCCCTCCACAGCTTTACATCTGGCCCCCAGAATGTTATTAAATGCAGAGAATGTGAGGGGGAAAATTTGTTTTGGTCTTGTTGTTGTTAAAGCTATTAATGAAAATTCCAAAACATCTGAGATTGAAACAATCATGTCATGTTGAGGATGATTTAATATTAAATCTCTTTTGCAAAAATCCACTTGTCAGCCAGCATTCAGCCAGGAGAACAAGTATACTGTTGTCAAACCCAGTGACTAAAACTCTGACAGCCCCAGAAAGAAGCAGCCAAATTTTGCAATTGCCTCAAGTGGCTGGCAGTAATATGGTTGATGGAGACTGATTTCACTTTGTAAAGACAAATAAATCCACACTTTTGGAAAAAGCAAAAATACTACAATAGTAAAATGTCAATTAGACAGAAATATTGATATGGTTTCAGTTTAATTAGAATACAGTTCTTGTAGCTTCTATCAAGAAAAAATGGCCCTTGTGCAGGTGTTGTTGAAGTCCCCCACCATATCTGTACAAAATACTAGATGAAAGAATGAGACATTAGTGGCTTGGTTACTTCTAACTCATTCTACCAGAGATGAGTCAAGCTAAGTGCATAAGTGTTTCCCAAACAGTTGAGTCTTCAACTTTGCTTTAAAAGCAGATAGGGACTCATTGATCGAATAGAGTTGGATGATTCATTCCACCACTTAGGAACAACAGAGGAAAGAGTCTAGCAAGTGCTGCTAGTGTGCCTTGTTGTGATGGGAGCACCAGACGTCTTACATTTGCAGAGCATAGTGGACACATGGGAGTGTAGACCTGGATGAGTCATTCCAGGTAAACAGGAACTGACTTTTGTTTCTGTTTTGTAAGCTACAAATAGGGATTTAAATTTGATTCAAGCTGCTGCTGGAGGCCAGTGAAGAGAGATTAACATCAGAGTGACATGTTGTGGTGGTTAAAGACCAGACATGCTGCTGCATTCTGGATCATCTGCAGAAGTTTAAATGTGCATGCAGGTGATGCCTGCTAGTAGGGAGTTTCAGTAGTCGATACATGAAATCACCAGAGCCTGTACTAAAAGCTGTGTTGTCTGTTCTGTCAAGGAGTGTCTGATCGTCCTAATGCTATAAAAGACATATTGACAATCAATCAAGGCCACATGAACATTGGAGGTCACCTGGTCATCAATCATGACACCCAGAGCATGAGATGATTGGTCCAAGCTGGGTATTGATCTGTGGTTGAGTGGGACAAGGACAAGCTCAGTCTTGGACAGATTAGTTGAAGATGGTGTTCTTCATCCATGTTGATATATCAGCAAGGCACCATGAAATCCAAACTGAGGCAGTTGTGTAATCAGGTGGGGAAGATAGGAGGAGGATTTATTACTACTCTTTGAAGCACAGTATTATGAAGTATAACAGTGGAATATTTGGAATGGAGGTGCCAAAGATGATATGTAATTTGGAGATCACTAATAATCCATAGATTGCTAATTCATTGTGTTGATTTCTAAAGTAATTTTATACAGAAACATCCCCCTGATACCCCCTATAAAATCCCCCTTTTCTTGAAACTGCTTGCTCCATATACAGAAAAAAGCTGTCAGGAAGGGAGAGGGTCTATGTATGCCTGTGCTGCCACAGTCACAGAGCTTGAAGCCAAGTCATGTCTGCCTCTTGAGAGTGGAGTGGTACGATTTAAAGCCTCAAAGTTAGACTTCTAAAACAAGTGTGTTCTCAACAGGGCTGAAACAGAAGGGTTTATGGGAAGGCAAAAACCATCTACATGATTAGAGTTTTTTTTTTCAATGTATTTTTTGGGCATTTTGTGCCTTTATTGATAGGAGAGAGACAGTGGATAGGCTTGTGAAAGGGAGCAAGAGAGTAGGGGAAGGCACTCTGAAAACTGGTCACAGGCTGGATTTGAACCCGGACCGGCAACAGTAAGTATATGGGACATGCATGGTTGCAAACCACTTCGCCAAACCAGCATCGCATGATTAGAGTTTGAGTCAAGAAACTGTTGAAATATTTTAAGGAGACTTCTGAGACCACTGTAAACATATTGAATATGAGTATAATATGGGACCTTGAACTAGTGGAAGTTTATATGCATGAAGTTATAAAGTAAATGCAAAAAGTGTCAGTTAACGTGCACACACTCTGCATGCTATCTCTACTCCTCCATGTTCCCCTTTGTCACTTCACAGTTAATGGCTTATTAATGATATAAGTAAGAAAGGGTCAGGGTTTGAGATAAAAAAGAGTTACAACAAGGAGTATTCTTACAACAAATCACAGTTGCTTGGTTGCAGTTTTAAGTGATACACACTAAAAGACATTACAATGTATTTACAATTATTTGATGCAATTTTTTTTTAAAAAGAGGTCACAAAATATAACAAAAGGAAAACAATACCGCAATATGTTTATTCCTCTAATGTTTAGCCATAGTTCACTGAATTGCACCAGTAAATGCTGCTTGAACATTCAAGTATTTTTACCCTCTGCCAGTTGCCCTGGGAATTTCTTGGATATTTCCTGTTGCGTTTTTACACCCCCTTACTCTCATGTTGGGAAGTAACTTTATTGGTGGGCTGGCGGAGGAAATTCCAGTAAAGTTTAAAAATGTATCTGTTTATATGTATATATGCAGCTCGTTTATAAAATGTCCACAGAATTTCTGGTTTTCTGTGTATGTGTGAAAACACTTAAGAAGTGATGGATGAAGTGGAGAACAGTGTGTTCTCTGAGAGCTAGAAAATCAGAATCAAACCCTTGGCCCATCAGGAGGCAACAGGTCTGGTGACAGCAGGCGAGATCTTGATCCAAGTCTCTCAGCCATGGGTGACAGCCAGGGTCTCCCATCGTCCAACCCCCCCCAGGGACCCAGCCGCTCCACAAGCAATCTGTCCCCTGATACTTACCACTCCAATCTGACAGAGAGGCGTGATAGTTTTGATGATTATGGATTCTAATTGTTCGAGTATAAAGCAAATGTTTGATGACATGGCATTAGCGCTGTTGTCAGAGATGAGTGGATTTGTTTGGACGCTTTGAAGAGGAAATGATAGAGAGTGGATTTCAAGTTCTTCACAGCAAATCTGTTAATGCACCAGTTTATGTCCCAGACTGAATTCATTAACATTAATTTCACTTGATACAACAAAAGCGAGCCACAAAACCAATAAGCCACAACAATAATTGATATCCTACACACATAACAGCCTCTTCCAGAGCCTGTGTGCTGGTACAATAGAGCCATTGATTGGCAAGTCCTCTGTGCAGGGTTTTCTGTGGTCGTTGCGCATTCAGAAAGAACCATCGCTAGCGTGCTCGCAGTGGCTAGTGGGTCATTCGTATTTGCATGTAAATGTTTTTCACCCCTCGGCTTGACTGGTGGGGCAATCAGAGTGCCTCTCTGTCTGCATCGCTAAGAGGGACGCTGCAATGACTGACTGTGACATTCAGAGCTCAGGCTGGGTCTCACCCTTTGCTTTCATTTGTTTGTTTCTTTCTGTGGGAAGAAGGAGGTGATAGATTGGGAAGGGTGTTTTTACTTGTGTTGATTTGATATCCGGTCTATAGATTCTATAAGGGGCATTCAAAGCCCCATTTTTACCAGCATGATTTGCATAAATCGTGACACCTAGTCAATTACATTCTTCTATTCAGTGGACCCGATACACCAACAGGACTTAGGAAGGAATTTTCCCTTGACACATACTTTTTTTTTCAAGACGAAAGTTTTGTTTATTGGTTTCTGCAAGCACTTAAGCAAATGCTAAGTTGTTTTCACGCCTTCATTTTGGGGGTGAACCATATACATTTTTTCTTTTTTCCAGACAAGGTAAAGCCTTTTAAATGATTCATAATGTTGTGACCTGCCTAGTTGGGACCATACCTGCAGTCTTTGTTCCTGCCATCCAGCTCATGCACTGTAACCTGGTAATACACATCCAGCTTGAGTAATAACATCACTAAGCAGCATATCTCTTGGGGAAAAACAACAGCATGACTGTCTGCTGTGGGTCGACTCCTCCTAACATCCAAACCCTTTACAAGGAGTAACTCATCCTTCAATAAATCAAAACAGATTAGTTATATTATTTTGTCTTTTGTTTATGATGCATTTTACCATTATTGTGGGTGGATTGCGGGGTGGGTGGGTTCAGGGGGTTGAACGGAATGGGTTTGAGTCATTCTTCCTTTTATCTTATTTTAATTTATCTGTTTTTAAAAAACTTTGTGCTTCCTTTTTGTGTGAAAAATGCTACATAAATAAAGTTTGATTGATTGATTATAAAGAATTCCTGCATTTTTATTCCAGCTAAGATGTATTTAAAAAGTCAGTTTTATAAGTGAACATGTTAGGATTGAAATTAGAATTTTTGAATAAATGTGTCTGTGACTTTAGGATTTGGCATTAGGACAACTCCTGGGAATGTGCAGATTTTTGTTCTTCTATTATAGCTTCAAATGACAGCGCAACAATTTAGCACATGTTGATGATTTGTTTGGGCAACAATACTTGTGTGATATATTTTATTTTATTAAATTACAACTATGTAATTTAAATAAAGATAACATTGATGCAAACTTGCAATGTTTGCTAATAACCGTGCCTTTAGTGTCATGTGATAATGGCAACAAGCCACAGTATTATTTGACTGTGTTGAAAGTTTTTATGGTAATTAGGGCTGGGTAAAAAAAAATGATTTAACCGATTTAAATCAATTTTCCTTCAGCTGGTTCATAATCGATCCATAAAATCCAAAGATCGATCCTTTAACTAGGGTAGTTTTTTCTTCTTTGGATGTGCAGAGAAGCAGCCTGTGGTATCAACCCTGCTAGTCTTGTGTGATCAGCGTTTAGCGTTGCTTTCTACTGAACAAGATCTCATGAGATGTGACTGCAAACAAACATGGTGGAAGCACTATATGGGCATCACTGGCAAGTTTAAAAGCTGATGTTTGGATGTACAGTATTTTAGAT
This sequence comes from Scarus forsteni, assembly GCA_036419115.1. Taxonomy (NCBI): domain Eukaryota; kingdom Metazoa; phylum Chordata; class Actinopteri; order Labriformes; family Labridae; genus Scarus; species Scarus forsteni. The sequence continues at coordinate 15,774,976 of JAZDUH010000136.1, forward strand.
TTAACAAGTACAAAGGAAAATATGAGCTGGAAAAAAAACAAGTAATATGCAGAATATGCATTCATGCATATCAATAAAATCTGATTAATGTAACTGCTTTGGGTTTAGATCTTCATGTTAAAACAATTTTTAATGATGTACCAGGTCAAAAGGTCACTTTTTAAATTTACAGCACTATTTTAACTAAGATATCCCAGACTGAATAAATATCGAATTGAATTGTGAATCGAATCGATTTGAGACCTTGTAACATCGTATCGAATCGATCCAGAAAATCTGAATCCATACCCAACCCTAATGGTAATTGACGAGATTTTATTGGCAACAATGCCATTATGAGCTCTGCTTGTCAATCTAATTCTTGCTTGAAATTATACAGACACAGACATTATCCATTGCATTTTTCTGACTCATTATGCACAAATATGTAATGCGGCTGTCACCTGTCCACTATGACTTACACAATTTTCTGTGCTGTCTCCCACAGCAGACTGATAACACTGTACTGCAAGGCACACAGAGTTAAGTGAGAAGAATTACAAAGAATTGTTTAGCATTAAGTCAAATTACATCAATGCCTCAAGCTAGTCAGTACTCAACCAAAGTGAATTCTCAATTCCTACCTCTAGATAAAAAGAAGCTGGTGAGTCCAGGTTGGAGCTTTTCAATAAATTACTCAGACTCAGAGATGGAAAAAGCCTGTGATGGATGAAGAGAATCCTCCTGTTTGAGTTAGCAGATCAGCTGAAGCACAACACTGCTAAAAGTGAAAGAGTGAAATGCCTTCATTCTTACCCTTTGGTTATAAATCCTATGAAAAAGAACAGAAGTTACATCAGTAACAACTTTCATTTACATAAAGATTTGATGATGGAAAAAGCTCCATTGTTTTCTAACAGCACTGTTAAGAGTGAATATACCCTCAGGGCGCTTGTAGATTTTTTTGGACATCAGAAACCTCATTCTCCAGTGTATGTTTGTAGTTTACATAAAAATCCACCACTAGCACTCTAGAATGTAACAAGTAGATCAGTCTGATCGTGTTAAAGCTGCACTAGCTCAATTTCATCGTAGCCAGAGTTCAGCTCAGTCTGGCTGGTTGCCTTTAGGATCGCAACCTGTGTACATGAGGTGTGAAACGAGGGTTTAACTGGTCTGCCTGGCCAAGTGGAGCTCAATATTCTGTGTTTTTTTTCACGTCCTGGCAGTCTCATACCCACCACTAGTATGGGCACTTGCAGCATTTTTCTCCCTCTTTCACCGTGACAAACACAAACACCTCCCGTGTGGTGATGATGGAAACATGTACAAATGCACGGTGGAGAGTTTGTGTTTGACTCTTGTAGCACATACATCTGTTTGGCGGTCTGACAGGCGTTTATTAGCTTCTGTCATCGAATGAAACATGGGCTTTTAGATCTCAGAGCTCGACTTGCTTAGTTTCTGTGACTGCTCAGTAATGCAAGTAGGGGGGCCTGTAGAAAGAAAACTTAGACAGAGCAGAGGGAGGGGATCCGATCTGTTAAGAAAATGGCTGGATTATGGAGTAAAGTGAGTGAGGACATCAAAATATTAACTCCTCATGCTGTTGGAATGTAAATGTGGTCAATGAAAGGTCTATATTAGTTACATTATCTCACACATGTCTATAAAGCAACCACAGTGCTCTACCCTCTAACCTCCCATTTTGGTGTATATCTCTTCTTCCCTCTCGCCTCAACCAGTGCTGGTCCATGTTGCGTCTTTGTCTGAGTATGTGAGCATGTCTCCACAATGTGGGGAGCTCTGTGTATATAGGCAGTCTAAATAAACACAAAAATGACTTTAAGAGTTTCCATTTTCTGCATCCTGGTGCGCGTTTGATGTTAAAACACTCCAAACATGTCCCTAATCTTCCTCTTCAACATCAGTGCTCACTTGTTTAATCCAAATTATAGGATGTTAGTGTATGGTTTGGATAAGGGAAACATTGGTTAGTCCCCCTGAATGTGTGCTTTTGGCGTGATATGGTTGTCTGCTTCTCCATAAATCAGAAGCTCTGAAATTGTGTGACATTAAAGTGGTTGCATGATCCCATTCTTTAAAAATGAAAAATAAAATACATTATCTCATTTGTAGATAATTTTTCTGATTGAGTTTGACTGTAAATCTCATCTCAGCAGATTGAAAATGGCCCTTTTTTTATCTCTAAACTTAATAAAGATGCACGTATCTGATCCTGGTGCTGTGCATTGGTCCATTTGATACCTCCGGAGCTCGATTAAGGATCAATGATCATGGGGATTCATGATGATGGATGGGCTGATCCATCAGGCATCATTTTTTTCTGCATATCACTTTGTGTTGGCTGCAGCCATATGCATCCATTTTATGTGTCATCCAACGACCTTGGCTTAGTATCGGGGTGGTTAGTTCTAGTTAGGTTAATAACTTAATAGCTCTTTGGAATCTCTTCAAAATGTATGTTTCAAGGGTAGTCCTGGTCCTGTAACATACCTACTCAAGCATTTAAGGAGGTGTTATTGACAAGTAGTTTCAAACTTAAAACTATTGCAGACACAACAAAGCCATCACTCAGCAGAGTTAAAATATGTTGTATCATTGAGCTGCATCATAGATATTAAATGCTCCAACATTTCATGTTTTCTTTATGTATTTCTGGGCATTTTGTGCCTTTATTGATAGGAGAGAGACAGTGGATAGGCTCGTGAAAGAGGGTGAGAGAGTAGGGGGAGACACTCTGCAAACTGGTCACAGGCTGGATTCGAACCCGGACCAGCAGAAGTATGTACATGGGACATGCATGGCAGCTAACCCGACCGCTAAACCAGCACCCCATTTCATGTTTGACGTAAAATAAAAAAAAAGTACAGCTACTTTTTCTTCTGGTGACAGTTGTGTTCCCTGTATTATTGTTTTAACCTGACCCATCAGATGGACTGTTTTGTATGTCAGTGGGATAAACTTAAAGTCCAAAAGGAATAAGAGGGTCTGAACCTTTTAAACTGTCACATCCATAATGGGCCAGTCAGATTCTTGCAGTCACTCCTAGTGTTCAGCACAATCAGCCCACACTGGTTGTTACTACCTCTTTGTATTTTAAAGGACTCTGAAAGGCAAAGTCAAATTGAATTAACCTGCTTAATTAGGTTAGTTGGCGTTTTTTCCTTAGGTAGTTCTGTCATAGGTCATTAATGGGTCTGTTGGGTTAAGAATCTGTTTTGAACATACTCAAAGCTATTGTATTCAGATCGGTCTTCAGACTTAAAAAGTGCATCCGTTGTCCTTACCTGATGACATCATCACAGTGCAGCTTAATGCTCCAATCTTTCCCAACAATTATCCGCTGACTCTTTATAAATAGCCTCTCTTGTTCTGTCTGTTTCATTTCAAATAGCCTCTCTCTCCCCTGGCTCTCTGCAGCAGGAGCAGGAGCAGCAGAACAAGGAAACTCAATCCTTGAGCCTAAACCAAAGTAATAAACAAGACAGAGAACGCCTGAGAGCCAGCAGCCCTCGTAAGGCTTGATATATGCCATGTATCATGAAACTTTAAGGGCTTTGTGACAAGGGGAAAGCTTGACAGAGTTTTTCCACTAGCATGCATTCTGGAAAAGAATAGCAATAAAAAACCATGTTGTTGACGTAATAGCAAGAAAACAGCGAACCGGCCAAAACAAGCCAAATCATTGCAAAGACATTCTGTGTACCTCCTGCCTTCCCAGCATGAATCGGTCTCATAAAGGAGATGATTTTTCCTCCTCAGGCCTTTACATTATCGATGACTCTAGTAAACGTGTTTTTAATTGTGCTACCCTGTGTAGGCGAGCACACTGCTTACTCACTGGCGTTGTTCCTGCCAAATGTTAAAGATGGCAGTTATTCTTGAGTGAGATTTCGTAGTCGTTGTCACTTCCCTGCTGGACTGGTCTGCTCCCCTCTGGTGGGCAGTGTGTGTTAAACTTATTTTAATATTCTCACCCTCTTTTATTTACATCTTGGCTTGTGTGGCCTCACCTGGCAGTGGACCCTGCCTCGCTGTCATCAGCACCATTAACAGCCACAACAAAGTAGCTTTGAAGCTCGGCGGGGCGAAGGCTGTAATAGGAGGACAGCTACAGTATCAGGCCATGAGGGGAGCTCTGCGGCTGCACTGCCTGCTCCTGCAGTTCAGGTTCTGCCCTCTTTCATTAGATAAAGCTCATAAGACATCTGGAACAAATGCTGCATCTCTTCTTCCACCTTTCTGGCTGTCTCTAATCTCTTTTTAGCCAGGCTCTGACATGAAAGGTCGACAGATGCAGCAGCATGGATCATAGCTGTGGGAGGAATGATGCTAAAACAGTGAATACAAGGCAGATAAATTGCAAGTGTTTTCAGAGGTAAAAAGGCCGCCTGCAGCTCAGTATTGTTATTGCCGTTTTCTCTGTTAAGTGGATGCATTATGTTCGTTTCCTTTGCTGCTTTTCAAATCTTAATCAGATGGTTAATTTACCGTCTTGCAGGCTTTAACCATCTGGCTCTAGCATCTTCATCGTTTTCTCATCTTCTGTCTGTCTGTGTGTGTTTCCATGGTTTCCTCTGCTGGCTTGTTTAGGAGTCAATGTAGAGAAGGATTTCAGAGTCAGAGTGTGTACATCATCCTTGAAAGTGTAATGTTAATAGTAAAGGGCAGTGGTGAAATGTGAGAGGAAGTCACAGCACAATTACATGCAATACAGTATGTTACAAAACATTACGATCAGTGATGGTCTAAGTAGACAACTTCAGTACCTCAAGAAAAGTGCAGCTCCTCTGAGTCAAATATTATTCCAGTACAAGTGAAAGTTTCAAATGATTAATTCAACAAAAGCACTGAAGTACCTGCTTTAAAAATATATAAAGATGTGTTTTAAGTACTTTTAAAAAAATTCTAAATGTTGAATTTTATTCAAATGCACATGTGCAGTCAAGAAAGTGAAAGCACAGTATCGACGTCGTGATTGTTGACTCTGGGACATACGATTGATTTTGATAACTGCTAGAGTTTGTTCACAATCACTGATGTTCAAACCCCCAATTTATTCTCACTCTGTCTCACTCTGTTGGATCTCCTGTCCTGTAGGATCCCCTTCCTCATGTGGGCTCAGTCCTGGCTCAAAATTATTCCTGTAGTTCATGGTCTGCTCAAAGCTTGCTATTTTGAAGCAGTGGTCTTGAACCATAGGTGCAACAATGATAGAATAACGCTGGTAATGTGCATCTGTTAGCAGCTACTTGCTATTTAAAGAAAGAGAGTAAAAGCCTGATCTACTAAAATTTTGGGTGTATAAAAACACATGCAAACTTGATAGCACACACAAAGCTGATCTACCAACAGGGTGCACTGAGGATTGCCTCTGCCAAATGAGCAAAACAGCACGTGCAGTAGATCTAGCATGTTTGCCTTCATGAACATGCAGAATACATGTAGATCATCAGATCATGAAAAATACTGTGAGGATGTGATGCAAACAAAATAATTAAGCACCTGAAATGTGATTTATCAAAGCCGCAGTTGATTGCACTCAGTGTTTTTGTGTCTAAATTTAGCACATTTGAAAAGCAGGTGCAAAAAAGGTGCAACGTTACGCATAGTTGGGTGCGTTCACATCAACCAAATATTTTCCATTATTGACTGATTTTTTGGATGACAAACAGAAAGATTTGGAGGCTGTCTGTTATTATGATGGATTGGTAAAAAGGGGACTTTTCAATGTGCCATCAAACTCATGATGGCACACGTGGAGAGTTAAAACCTCTCTGTTTTGCACTCTTTATACACCGTGGAAAAGTCCATTTTAACCTATGTTTAAAACCTTCATAGCCTTAATCAGTCCGTTTGTCACTGACAGCGAGTTTAGAGAGGCAAGAGTTCCCGCTCAGTGTGTGCGTAACTGTAAGACTGCTCTTCACATGAGTGGCTATTGATAATGAAGCTGTGCAATTATGCAAATGCTGCCATTTAGATTATGTCAAATTGCAATCAGAAAAGGAAAATTAAAAATGATGGATAGAAATATGGCATGAGGAAAAAGTGACAACCTTGTCCGTCAAAACGACATACAGCAGAAAAAAAAAGACAAATCAAGTGTGTTTGTTTGTCTCAAACTCCATGGCTTCAAACTTCATTTTTGATTTACTGCTGCATTATCTGCTCTGTCAATGGTGGGCAGCTGTTAGCGACACAAAATCCTCCTTTAAAGAGGGCGGTCTGCACCACTTTCGTGCCTGCTATCAATTGCGCACACATGATTGTAGCTCACCTGCAACAAGCCCTCTACTAATATTTTTTTTTTGTTTGCTCAGGCAATTGGGAACCCGTTTTTTTTTTTTTTTTTATCTAAGTAGATCAGGCCCGAAGTGTGGTGCTGCTGAAAATCACTTAAGCATGCCTAAAGTGAAGCTTTGAGACCAAACATGAGTATCATGGATAACACAATGAGTCAGATTGAAGGAGGGTATTTTTTTTTTAAGACTGAGTTTTAAATATAACTACGTCATAAGTGTCCTGATGATTTTTTGCTGTTTAGGTCAGTGAAGGTGTGATGGGGATTGTTTGTCAGGCACGTTTGGCTTATTCAAGGAAGGACAGAGCAAGGGGCCGCCATTTGTACAACAAATCTTTTGTGTTCCCTGTTCTTCTATTTTGACATGTGCATGCACTGACACACTTCTTGGCTGCTACACAAGACCCTCCACAACCACCTCCCTTCTTATTTATACATTTTACGCTTTGTCTCTTTCAGAAGTTCACAAAAATGAGAATGAGTGGGAGCTGATTATGCTCCCAGCAGTCACTTTCTCCTTGTGTTTCTGCAAGCCATCAGCTCAGCATTTCCATGCCTTGCCATTGTCAACTTGGCTCCTCGGCGCTGATAAGAAATAATTGCCAGTGTGCAGTTTACTCGCTTCTTCCTTGAGAGTTGCCATCCAGGGCTGAAGCAGGCTTTTGAGACTGTTTTATTTTTTTGTTCGCCTGAAAAGTCTACATCAATATCTTTGTCTGGAGGTGGAGAGATTTCGGTTTGCATCTGATAATCCTCTTTTCACTCCTGAAATTAGTTTCTCTCTCTCGAGGCAAACACGCAGAAGCGAAATTACAAATGAGCGAGGATTACAAATGTTAAAAGTGTGAAACAGAACAGATAGGGAATGAGGAGTGGATGGTGTGCATTTGAGTGTGCATGTTCACGACTGTGTGTGAGTATTAAGACGATCTCTTTGCCAACAATCAAGCACTCTTACTGGGACCCTCACTTGATTGAAATGAATAGATTCTTGGATAGTATATACAGGAGGGGAGGAGTGAGGAGTGTGGAGAAGCTGCCGGAGGACTTTCATCACACTAACACTGGCACACACACTCACACATGGAGGCTCATTAATGCACCTTAGCACCAGCGGCTACACCAGGCAGCGAGCCAACCCACAAAAACAGAAGCTGAGGGGTGATGCTCATCATGGGCCACCCAGGGCTGATGGGTAAAGCTGAGCCTGTGGCTAAGTTTTGGTATTACTCATTAGTACCCATGAGCAAACTCATGAAGAGCCTGGAATAGAAATAAGAAAAAGAGAAAATATGAGGCTCCAACTTGGCCCTGGAATATTTTGAAAAAAAAAATCATATCTCATATCAGATAACTAAATAATGATGCATGATAACACTCCATGATGATATGATACCCCACACATTCAACAGCTGTAATGAGGTCCTGGGTTTTTACTTAAATGTTTCCTTTCCTTTGAATCTTGAGAGAGACTTGTTACTTAGTGATGGTAATGTTTCGTACATGCACGCCTCACTTCAGAGCTTACATGATCTGAATATTGTGTATCACAGAGCTCTGAGGTCCATCGATACCTTTAAATCCCTCACTCATCATTGCTAGCTGTTTGCACGTGTCAGATGGTCCTCTTTCTCTGCATGTAGACTTACACACACATCCTTATTTACAAGCCAATATTAGGTCTGCTCTCATCATTACTTTTGCCCTTCATCAGTCAGCATTTATAACGTTGAACCCCTTTCTGTTCCTACAGTCAGAACAGAGCTAAGGAAAAGGCTTTTAAATTTGTTGCCACTCTTCAGAAAAGCTGCATAAAGACTTGAAACTCAATGAGAAGCTTTCATCAGACACTTTTAAGTGGACGTTAATTTAAAACACAATTTAAGCGAAACCCCCAAATACTGAATCAAAAGTAGGTGTCCTTGATTATCAGTGTTTTTTTTTTTTTTTTTTTTTTTTTAAATGTATTTTTTTGGCATTTTGTGCCTTTATTGATAGGAGAGAGACAGTGGATAGGCTTGTGAAAGAGGGTGAGAGAGTAGGGGAAGACACTCTGCAAACTGGTCACTGGTCACTGGGATTCGAACCTGGACCAGCAGAAGCAAGTACATGGGGTGCCTGGTTGCTAACCACTCCGCCACAACCAGCACCCCTCCCTTTTGTTTAAATGTGCAATTCCTTTACTAGATCTGAACTGTGCAAAAATATTTGCAACATTCCCTTGTATTGTGATCATTTAAATTTCCCCATATTCCCCATACGCCATGATATCTTATAATATTAAATGGTAAAAAATGATAAGACCCTTCATAACAATCAGTTGTCTTTTTTCTAAATTTTAAATTTTAATCATTAGAGAAATTTCAAGTCTGCAACAAATGTGTTGGCAACATGTTGAAGAAGGGGGGGGAGTTCTTTCCTGATCCAAACTATGTTACTCATGACAGTGTGTGGGGGTTTGCCTCCAGTATTTATTTATTTATTTTTTTATCAAGAACACAACCAATAACGTTCCAATATAATGCCTATCACACACTTAAATGCCACCCTGGCAAGCAGGAAACTCTCCCTCTGCTTTAAACGATGGAGAATTAAGAGTTTTAATTACAAACTATGTTTAACCTGGTTACTCATATTTTTTGATTAAATGTTTTTTTTATTTGAAGACATTTTTTATTTGGATATCATATTATACTAATAAGGAGACAAACCCAAGTAACATGTCTAAAGAGCCCATCCCCGAGGGAAAGCCCAGACAGGAGCAAATAGCAAATGAAGGTCAGAGGCTTTACAGTGTCTGTAAGATGCGAAGACATTGTCAATAGGACAACCTCTGGATGCTGACATAGACTTATGTGTCAACCTGATCAGATTATTGCTTCCTTTTATCAACATTTGAACCCCTTAAAAGACTGTCTACGTATTGCAGCTGATTAGGACCTCACACCATCAATAGATACCATTAACAACCTAATGTTAGAGCGTCAATCACTGCTGTTTTGACACAGAAGAATTCCTTCTTCCTCACCTGCTGAAAAACAGAATTACGAATCCAAACACATCACTAAACAAAACCTACTCATAAAGATAGAATTTAATTCTGGCAGTGGTGTAAGGAGAAGGATTCTCTGGTATGGTATATTGTATTTTAACATAACTGAAGAAGAGTACCTCCAAAGTTTTGTTTTTTACAAAATGTTTAACACTTATAGTTACATGAAAATCTAGTCAGCTTGTGGTTTTCATAAGATGTAAGCATGTGTCATGATGTTGATATGAGAATAAATAAGCCTTTGTCGTAACTGGTCAAAACTTGTTGACACATTTTTTTGCTCACCAGCCATTCATGCTGTAGCTGAAAGCTTATAACTGAATGTTCATGACTTCTATTAAAATCAGTATCAGTGTATTCTAGCCTCTACAAATAATGAAAATGTTTGTTACATGAAATAGTTAGACAACAATAAAATGAAAAAATCAAGTGAATAATTCTAAAGGCATATTACTGGGACTGATTCTTACTGAAAAACAAGCAAAGCATCAGTCTGGCACCTATTTTTCTTGAAAAAATATCAACATAAGATAGGCAATAAGCATTAGCTTTCTGGCTTAAAAATATGTTAAAAAATCTTAAGAACTTGATGTATTGTCCAGCCTCTAACACCAACACAAGCATGCACACAGCAGACTGTAAGAGCAGCTTAGCTAACCACTGTTTTCACACAGGAGCTGATATTTAGTTAGATCTAAGGCTTAAGCGTGTCTCTGTGAGTGGATGTAGAGATAAATCTTAAAGCAGAACACTTCTCCGATGGCACTCTCTCTCTTCTTTCGGTGAACCAGTTCTCCTTCGAGTAAGCACCTGGGGATTAAACACACAGGGGAGGCTGGTTATAGAAATAGACTTGTTTGTTGCGCATGAAAACAGTGCACAGTATGTGTTTATTTTACAGCGTGTATCAACCCCACAACAACAGCTCACATCAGCATGATCAACGAGAAAGCAGTATTGATTTTGTCAAAGCTGTTTCAGAGGTTAAATATTGGTATTTAGTCTGTATACATCCGGACACATTGTTTTAGTTGTCAGGTGTCTCAGTTGCTTGTTTTTAAAGCTCAGTAGGTTTACAGCTTGGGCAGCAAGTTTCTCCTCAGTGCCCTCAAGAGAGTCAACCCTGAGGACCTGGACTAATTCATCTGCATCACATTACCATTCTCATTAATGTGACTGATTATCCACTCAGAGAAGAAGGAAAAGCAGGGGGCCCAAAATCTTTAGCCAACCAGTAGAAGTGTTTACTGACGCATAAGAGTGTAAAAAGTCAGACTGCCCACTCGTGTTTAGTTATGTGTATCTCTGATCATTCTGACAATCTCACATAGACCTATTAGCACCCAGTTTCATGTCTGAATGAATTTCAAGCTTATTGAGATGCTGATTTCCTATGAGGGTCTGTTTGTGCTTTCAACTCAGTGGTGTGTTGTGTCAGTTTGCAACAATGTTATGCCTTCTCGTCTGCAACAGACAGTGCTTGGAGGCATTATGTCTGTATGCTGTTTGTCTGTCTGAGGCATTCTTATAAATGCAATGCCTTATGACACTTTGGGAGGTTTTATTCCGACTTTGCCCAGATAATCTGATTAGATGTGTATGCTCCACAGAGACCGCCCGGACTCTGACCAGAAAGTAGTAGAAGCTTACTGTTTCAGATGTTTCATCATCATCTGCCTCTGTTTATCAACACCAAGTAAGGGTATAGTTTGCAGTGTCACTGAAAGTAAAGAATAAAGTAAAAAAATGTACACAGCTGAAAAGTTCTCCACGTTTTCACCATTCACTGCCCACTAGCTTGTAAGCAAGGTTTACATGTTAGCCACTTGGTTGAGAAGAAGCTGTACTGCTGCTTAGCTTCAATCACTTGTACTGTAGTGTAGACTGCACAATGAATTATTAAACCATCAGATGAGGCTGTTGGATCCCATAAAGACACACAAGGATGCAATAATAGTTCAGCTGAACTATAAAATACTTTGGGAACACTTTTTTCACGTATGTTATGAAAGCTGTCAATATGTTCACTCTTGACTTTTTGATTTTGAAGGTATAAGACAAGACAAGATTAAATCCTTCTATCTCTGTTACCATGTGTATGTTTTACTTTTTGTGTCAAGTTGCTCAGATGAGATGCTTCATGAGGTTCAACAAGATTAGCATATTAGCGACAACTTTTTCCTGTGTATGATGCAGACAGGGTTGTCGTTGTGAGTATTCTAATTGGATTTGTTAGTGTGTCCGTATTGCTACTGCAGACTTTCACTTTTCTGCGGTGGATACAGCACCTACCTGCTGTTGCCCTTGGATATTAAACTAAAGTAGGCAAGTGTACGGCTAAAGGCAAAAGGTGTTGGGGACCTTGATGCCACTGTGTTTATGTTCTGTGCAGGTTGGCTCTGTTTTAGACTGGAAAGACGCATGGGTTGAAGAGCCTGAAGGATAAATTAACCATCACTTTTAAAACCATTTTTAACCAGAACACCCTAAAACTTTCCAATTCTTACAGCCAGTTCAGACTGAAAGAAAGACTTGTTTTTTGTCATTTTAAAGCGGTTAAATCTCATCATCCCATTCCTCTATCTTGTCACATTATTGTAAATAGAATTTTTTCAGTACCTGAAAGCTGCCTTGCAGAGGCATTTAACATATTTCCTTTAGGTCTAGCTTCTATGCTCCAGAAAATGCAACAAAAACTATATTTTGAGGAAGGGAAAGAGGGAAAGTTGCAAACAATCTTGATCACATTCTAAATACCTTTATTGATGTGAAGGAAAACAACTTAATGCTGATAAATTTAGAGAAATGTCTAAATATTCTCAAAGTTATCTTAACACAAAAAAAGTTAAACAAGCAGAAAGTTCTAAATGTCAACAGATTTTCCTGGAAAACAGATTTTCTCTGGCAAGTAGTGTCAAGAATAAATAACAAAAACAAGATAATGTGTTTATATTAGAAATCAGTTTCCTGAGTGCTCTTCGCAGTGTCCATGAAACTGTGAGAAAAGTAATAGCTACTAATGTATAAGCCATTTTGTGATAATTAAATGTTGTGCAGGGGCTGTTTAAAATGCCGGCAGACTTCAGAGGAAAGGAAAACAAGAACCCCCAGAGTCATCACACTGTCCTAGCTACAGCTTTGATTTGTTTCATTATGACTGGAAAACAGCATAAATAGTCTGCTATTTATTCTGTTTTCCAGCACAAGCTCCCGCTAGAGTAGCAGAATGTAAAGGCTTCCTGAGACTGAGCTGTTGCTGTGTTTTGGTGTATTTCTGTTCCTTGTGCTCCTTATTTTAGACCACCCTTCCACCCAGGGCTGGATACTGTATAAACTGTAGGCTTAATATAGAGCAACTATTCCATCTGCCTAATGCAGGTCAAGCCAACTCTTATTTATAGTGTTGGGAGCTAAGATTACAATTTAGAAATAAGACACCTCTCAGTCAAAGAGGAGCAAGGCAGCAGAGTAAACAAAGACATAAAGATTTAAGCAATTTTATCAATTATATGCCTTAAAAATGAGGCACACACCATAATATTTAGCTCTAAATATAAGTTATTCCAGTAGAATATGGAAAATGGCCCAGGATCTCCCACCTGTGCAATAACGTGTGTCGGAGTGTTAAATGTTGCCTGGTGCATTAACCATGCAGTAATAAAGTCTGCTGTGAAATGCTAATGGATCTTGGGAGAGAGACAAGCTGGATCAAGCTCATAAAAACCACCTTCTTTGGCATTTTGAGACACTGATGAATCTCCAGTGAAAATTAATACATGTAGTGTAATAATTTGGTTCAAAATTGAGCATATTCACATTTATTTTGGGGGGCATTTTTTATGATTTAAGAGACTTTAGTTATTGACTTGGATATTTGGGGAGTGGGAGTGGGGAATGACCATCAGGAAAGGAGCCATAAGCAGAAATTTAACCCTGGCCAATAACCACTGCACAAAATATCAGTGAATATTTTGAAAATGCAGATCACAGTGCATTTTTTCCTAATGGCAGCTATTTGTTGAAAATTTTACTAAAATAACTTTGTTTTTCTAAAGCTTTGGCACTTTATGAAACCACTGATCATGCAATAACGATGTTCTTTAAAAGCACACAATGTTTGTAAGTACTGAAGCATCAACCATTTGACAACCATATTAGCTTTAGTGAGTTAACTTCAGTGTGGCTGGTCTTTTCTGTTGAGATTTAGTGATAGTTACTGAAATATGATCTGATATTCAGGCAAAAGGTCTTAGGCAGGTTCTTTGCATGTGTTTGTGCTCCTTTTACAAAGAATTTAGTAACCTTGCTTCATGCAGTTCCTCACCTTTGTTTTTGTTATTAAAGGGGGCTAACAACCAGCCTCACATCATTTACTCACCCCAGAGCCTCTCCACCTTTTACTCATTATGTTGCTGCCCTCTATGATCACACCAATGACCTGACTGAAGCCTTCAGCTATCAGGCTATTATTGAGACTAGGTAAATGGAGTCAATGGAGCAGGTGAAGGCGTCAGTATCCCAGTGTAAGTCTAAGGTCAGTGATAGTGAATTTGGGCTAATGGCCTTCACTTAGTCCAATGTGTGAGTTCAACTGGAAGAGGGCCAGAGAGGCTGCGTGTATCTCCACAGGGATCTTTGTCCATAGCTTAGCAGAGTGTTGTTTCCCAAGAAACAAAGCCCAATGTTTCTGTGTGTCTACTTTTCTGAGTTTATGTTTCTGAAGAGTTTTCTAACCCTCTGTCCAGCTGACCTGGAGTTCGTCCAAAGGCCACACTGCTACTACAAGGTCCTCCTCTCCTTTTTTTCCACTTGCTTCTCTGTGGGCGTCAGCAGGGCCACAAAAAGGAGGGGAGTCTGGGTCATTTCCAAAATCATTTCCTTTGCTGCATAAGTGCTTTTGGAAGAATGCAACCTGGTACGCGCCAGGACAAAAAAGGGAAAAAGGACCCTGGAGTGAGAGCCTGAAGTGGGCCAATCGAAGTTTGGTCAGTGGGACACGCTGGCAGCCTCTTGCCAAGGCCCAGCAGGGCAAAATTGAAGAATTTGGAGCAGCATTCAGGACAGCATGAGGAGAAGAAGGAGAGTAAGCTCGAATAAATGAAAAAGATTGCTGGAGTTTGCAGGAGGGTTGTAGCTGCTCTCCTCACTCAGGCCTGGGATGTAGGAGAGCTTTGTGAGTGAAGGGCTTGTTAGATTACACCGGGAGTGCAGGAGTCAATAAAGGAACGAAGCTTTAAAAATGGACTTTTTCCACTGCCTTTTTTGCCCATAGTGAATCCCAAAAATGATTACTGAACTTAGCTGAATGATGCAGTGATTTGTCACCAGTGTGTGTGTGTGGATGTGACAGGACGTCTTTCAAGACCAATTCACACATGCACAAAATTGGATATTTGTTGATATCTTTGGGGTGAGCTGTCTGTGTACAAACAGCCACACTTATCACCCTGACTTTATCCAGTCCCCCCCCACACACACACACTTCCTACTTAACTGTCAGAAAAACTGCTGTAAAAATACATGTGAGCAGGCAAGTCGTGAAATTTCCAGGCTCAGTGCTCTTCATATTTTTCAGATTTGCTATTAATGTGTGATGAGTGAAATGAATGAAAGCATCTGAAGAAAATGCTTGGAAAAACACTTTTGAGGGCTTCATAACTGAGAGGACTTAGTCAAGTAGTAAACACTGCAGATATGGTTGTCCCATTCCTCTCACTTGTGTTTGCTTAAGAGCATTGACAGGAAATACATTTTTGATTGAGTTGCTTTTGTGAACAGAGCTAATAATTGGTTTGCTGTTTTTTTCAGAATGTGTTTGCACATGATTTCCCATTTGCTTTAAATCCAGAGAAAGTGATAAGAAAACAGAATCTTAACTCAGAGCTGCAGTGAGTAGAGCTTGTGCCTCGCATCTAGATTCTGGAGTTGCCATGTTCTCATTGTGCACTTGTGGATTTTTCTTAGGTACTCCAGTTTCTCCCACAGACCAGCAACATGCTCTTAGGATAGCTGAAGACTTTCAATTGAGTGTAGATGTGAGTGTGAGACTATCTGGTTGATTGTCATTATTTGCCTACCATGTGATTGGCTGGCAGCTAGTTCAGAATGTATTCAGGCTCTTGTTTAACAGTCTCCACAACCCAGACATAGAAAGGCGACGTAGATAATGGTAAAAAATTCTGTGTAGTTTAAGCTCAGCTTGTTTTTAGAAGCAGACCCTCATGACATTACGAGTCCTCTGGGTGTTTCAGGTTTTTAGCTGGAATTCCTTCATTTATTCACTCGCTCTTGAGCTGTGATCTGTAGCCCTTAACTCTACAGTGCTGTATCAGTGTTCTTCTAAGATGCATATATATTTGTACTTACACATTGCACAGGTCATTAGAGATGGACCAATGATCCAAAAACTACTGGACCAGATCACAGCACAGGCTTTGGTTGCTTTCACACCTACAGTTAACTGTCAGGTTATGTCTGATAAAGCCACCTGCCACTAGTTGGAGCTATGGCTTCAGTCTTCCTGCATATCCACTGGAGTGATTTGTAACCAATCTTTGCAGTGACATTTTTGAATTTCAACATGTTAGGAAAACCATAAGCTGAGGGGGCTTGCAGTGCCAACATCAGTCGCTCTCTAACAGATGTGGTCAGTGAACGAATATTTATTTGCTTTCATAGTGTCGTCAAATTTGGCCACATTCAAGCCATAATTCTGTGCTTTTTTGTTCTCATTTCTTGTTTGGTCCTTGTTGTTCCAATGGCTTTCACACCCACTGTAAGCCAAACTCTGGTTTGTGTAGAAGAGAACGGAGACCTGCTGTTTTCAGGTGGAGCAGAGTTTTGTTCCTTGGTCCACACCAGAGCTCATATGAGCTTACGCACCACTACGCATCACCCCAAATCAACTGAATGAGAAAGAAAAGAGCACCAGAGTTTATTTGATCTGAACCAAAGTTGTTATGTGTGACAGCGCCCTTAAGATGGGCATACACTGTGCGATTGTGCTCACACTGTACAAGTGAATTATTTGCAGCGCACTACCACTGCCCACAATTTATGTGCTCATGCTACTGGTCAGAAAGAACCTGAATGCTCACATTGTATGAGTGAAATCAGAACTAAAAATAGTCGAAAGCCAGTTCGTCATATCAGTGGCCACTGATTTACAGCTCAAATACACAGAATAAAAATGCTGCAGCTCTGGAACTACGCAAGCGTATAGCATCCCCAGCCAGCACATCAAGCAGGTATCATAAGAATACTCCAGCATCATCTGACTTTCTGTTTTCTGATAAACTAAAAAAACTTAGAAAAGATGATGAAACAAGACTTGTGGCTATGTTTTTCAACTTCACTGTGCATTACAGCCCGCTACAATTCTCTGTTTTAAATGTATCATTTCTACTCTGTAGGGGGTTTCAGGAAGAGGCAGCAGAATTTTCATCCATAAAAAATTAATTTACTTTAGATTACTTGGTTAAGGGCCCGTCTAAGACAAGCTGCTGATGGTATCAGATGTTGCTTAGTGAGACTGGGAAGAGGAGTGATTTCAGGGAGCTGGTTGGCATGGCAGTGATTAGCAGTGTATTACTAGGAAAGTGAATGCCCTTGTAACACCAGTATAATAAACATGTCAGAAATCCATCAAACTGGTCAGGAGCCATTGGTCGGACTGAAGTTGGGCATTGGGTTGTGCTCTGATACCATGTCCCCGTGTCACAGTGCACAGTCGAGCTGAAATCTACCCAACTCCAGAGGCAGTCGTACGTCTCAAAATTTTGGTCAAAATTGCATCGATATGCAGTAGAAGCCTGGCCAAAGGTAAATTTCAGAGGTAGAGATTCTGAACCTTCTCTGCCTTCTTTGCACAGTGAGCTGCTCAGTCTTGCCTCTCAGATAAAAGAACAGACATCAACAGCTGAGTTGTCTTTCTCTTTTCAAGTGTTCAAGCACTGGCACTGCTTTAGAAATACCAGTTTATCACAGTATAGAGAAAAACCCAATGGTACGGTATTTGAGTTTGTAGTTTCACATTATGGTGAGCCAGCTAGCTTCTTTATCTTTGTCGTCTGTTGGCCATGAGCATGCAGTCCAAACATTACATCAACACTTTTTGGAGATGCAGAAGGCATCATACAAATACATGAGCCATCTGGTAGAAATCACCAGTGTACTCTATGAACCACTTCTTTGACAGTAGCTAGCAACACTACTCTCTCTGCTCTCTGAATGTCAGTGTTAAACACCTGCTCCAGCTGATCTACTATCTGCTTGCAGCAGCTTTGGATTGAAAACCAAAAATAGCTTTTATAACTTAATCACTTTCAGAACTATTAGAAGTTGAAATAAGGGGTATTTTACTCTTTTAATGGTCATATTGAAATAGCGTTTCAAAATTTGTACAGCCTTGGCTCAGATGTGTTGGCAGCTGGTCTGAGATGAATAAACAGGAAGATTTTATTTAGAACTTTAAAATACACACAACATAATAATATAAAAGACATGGGAGTGGAAATCATTTGGTGTATTCCCTGATATAAACTGTATTTTCTAGAAAGATTTCAGGTACGTGTATCACCTTTTGCTGAAAATCTCCAGAAAATTTGACGAGCATCCCGGAGAGTAGACAAACAGCATAGCGAGAGGGTGTGAGAATGCTAAAGAATTACCAAACAATGGGGAGAAGAAGCGTCTCCTGGATGTATTTTTGTAATTGTTCTGGGTGTGCATGCGCTCTCCCCCCCCTGTTGCTTTTGCAATTATCATCTTGAGACCGGGGGCGATCTCTGGGAAGTTACAGCTCTGAGACTCTTGGGTGGCTTAGAGCAGCTTTGGCGCAGAGCCGCACACAGACGAGGCCTAGAGACACCACTTAGTTAATTAACCAAAAATACTTAAACTGATTCTCCAGGCTGATAAACAAGAACGAGGTGAAAGTCTTCTCCGGGTCCTCATGAGAGAGACTCTGAAAGGGAGGAAATCTAGCAGGTAGTTTTAGGCTGTTTGCTTTTCTCACAGCAACAAAGGCCAGGAATATTATCAGCTGAGGGAGAAGGGGAGGCACCAACTTCAGGATCATTTTGTGAGAAAGGGATAAAAAAATAGTCCCTATCATAAGTGACTTCATTTATACTTTGTGCCCTCATTCTTTTGATCCAAGTTTAGCGTGTATTCAAGCATTTACGGTCATTACTATTCCTGTGCTGCATTTGCAAAAAGACTCCCTGCGGCCTTAGCCCACAGAATCTAATTCCGCTGAGATACCTGGGTGAGTTTGCGTGCACTTTTTATGTCTTTTTCTACAGCGTGTGCGTTTTGTTCCAAAGAAGGAGAATGTTGATGAGTCCATGTTAATAAACGGTGTGGGAGCATTGGCAGACAAATCATGCTGGGTTCTTGTAAACCACTGGTGGAAATGATTACCATCCACATCACTCTTTCCCCAAATGAACCCCCGACCACCTCCCCACCACCTCATTTGTTCTCTGGACCTCATTTTCACTTGGATAATTGTTTTAAAGGAAACGCTTTGTCCCAATCTTTTAAACATTTCTCCTTTTTAATTAGAATCTTCATTTTTCAATTTTTTGTCTTTATCTTGCCTTCAAGCACCAGAAGATGATCTTCCCAAAGATGCCTACCTGCTGTGATGAATCTGTGTCTGTCTTCCTGCAGTCTCCTCTGAACAGCTCCTGGTGGTTTCTGGGAAGAGATTAGCTCTGGTCACTGCTGACTCAAACGTAAAACCGGCAGAGTGTGCAGATATACCATGACCGCTCGTCTCTTCACTGCTGTACACAATTTACCATCCCGACCTGCTCCCTGCGCCCTGACATTTTAGCTTTGCCCCTCCGTTTGCCCTGACCATTCCCATTATGAAACTGCATTCCCCGCTGCCACAATGCCTCTTTCAGACAGCATGGCTTGTGCTTCTTCCAAGTTTTAATTACAACCAGTACACTTACTTTTGTCCCCCATTCTTCCCAAATCTCTGACGCTTTGACCCACAGTACTTCTCTATTGCAAAACCCCCATTTACTTGTCCCACCCCGTCACATGAAGGTTGTGCATGATGGATCAAAAATGTATGTCCTGATATTCTGAGGGGTGATGATATGGAAAATATGGCTTGATTTTCTGTGTTTAACAGCAAGGAAAGTAGAAATTATTTTCACATTATCAAGATTTTCGTTTTTTATTCTTATAAAGGAAAATCAAACTTGATAAATTTTTATCTGATAGCACTCAAACAAAAAAAGGAGTCCAAAGACCCCAATATAGAACAGTTTATTGCCTTAATTTTCAGCAAATGCAGACATATCCATGTACTGTGTGTAAGTTGTTCTTAAACATTGGCAACATTTACACATTTAAACCAAAGTTGTCAAAAACTATTTGTACTCTTCAAAAACATTTTAATACTAAATTTTAGAACCTAGGGACTTATGTTTTTGCTGTAGATTTTTTATATTTAGGTGTCTAAACTTTCCCCCCCCCTTTGATAATTTTAGAGGATATAATATTTTGGACATCTTTGATATACTCAAGCAAGTGCCACCGAATTGGAAGTCATAGAAACCAAATATTCAGCTTTTTTTGAGTGATCAAATGTTGTTGACAGGTTCCTTACACAGTCATGGTTGCACAAAAACACTTGCGACATTCCAATTCTGAGATTGTCTAAAAATGTTCATATACTTACACATTATGGATTTTCTATTTAAATAACACCAGATAGTATCAAAATAGTATAGAAATGTTGTAATCAGTCAGCAAGAATTGGCTAAATTTCAAAATTACACCCCTGTCAGACTGGCCAAAAAACCTGTTTAAACCCAGTATCAGTCGGCTCCTGTTGGCAGTTTGAAAGACTTTAATCTGCATTTTGACCCAGGTTGATTAACCCTGCAAGCGACACAGGTTTTTATTGGCTCTCCTCTGATCAGCTTCAGTGAGAACATCACAACTGGGTCGACCTGCTAATTTACTGATGACCTTGGCATAACTTCCCAACAACATAATATCACCCCCACCCCTTCCATCTGTAACTGATGTGACTTTGCCTTCTCAGCTACAAATTCCATCCACCTTCGTATCATCAGCACCGTGTTTGTACATTTTTAAAGAGGGATGAAAGTACAAAGCAAGGAAAACTGCCTCCATGGCCTCAATGCTTCTTTCCATTGTTTACATGGAGGGGCTTCGTCCCGCTGATGATGTCATCAGCTTGATGTACCAGAGGAAAATAAACAGCCATGCAGCTCGTCTGCTGCTGATTAGACCTGGGTCTGCTGGCAGGAAAAGAGTTACTTGCCGATTGATAGCGGGTCAACCAGCGTTGAAAACCCCTCCATTGACCAGCTAATTTTAGAGTGAAAGTGTTAGTAGATTCACAACATTTAACCTCCCACAGCCATAGGATTAGCTTGATTCCATATCTGCCATCATGCTGATCCATCATGCAAAGCTTTGTGCTGTAGGGATTGATACTGCTCAGAACATGGCTCGACTTTTCACTGTCTTTTTAAGGACAAACAGTCTGTAGCCACAAGTGTAGCTTTGGTTCCCTCTGAGGTGATTTGCAGTGGAGGGAATAAAGTAATGATGCGACAAAGGCGAGGGCATGGACGTTCTATCGGCCATTCATCTCTGGGATGTGAGGACATGAGTGCGTAAATACGATCTCATGTGAGTGAAAAAGTGTCATTTTTTTGACATTTTTGAGCTAACTAAGGGCTATGGTGCTAATCTCCTGCAGAGAGAAACTGATCAGGTAAGGTTGCCCTTTGGAGCTTTATATCTTCTCTTCCCCTCACATCTTGCAGTTCTGACAAATTATCAAAATCACCAAATTGATAATTTGGAGCTTTATATCTTCTCTTCTCCTCACATCTTGCGGCTCTGACATTTTATGTTTGTTATATCTCTCTGATTCTAAATGTCAGTGAGCATTTGGGCAGTTAAACGGTTTGTCCTTGGCCTCAGTCTGCACAGAAACCACAGCATTGTTTCTTTTGCTTCCAAAACGGGGGTGACATAACTCAAAAATTAGAGGTTCCTTTGAATACAAACAACCCACTGAGCCACCACCTCCCACAGGCAAGAAGAAGACCGAGCTTCACCCTTTCTAAAAGTTTTATTCTTCTCTCTACTTAGCTTTTTCTCTCTCTTTGAGCTGTACATTAAAGCACCATAAAACACAGGACAAAGCCAGTCCACAGTGCCTCTGCACATGAATGGCCTGATTTCCATTCTGCTTGAGACGTAGAGCCCGCGGCCTGCCAAGAGTTGTGTGGACAGATCGCGGCCTGGCCCCCACGCCCGTAAAGAAATCTACTGTACACAGTGTCGACTTCTAATGAGATGTACTCGCTGTCCAACAGATCCCAGTCTTTTCACTTCTCTTCAGTCACCGTGGGCCGAAAAACACATTTAAAAGGTGCCATTCCTCCCTCTTTCTCACACACTCAAAAAGGCTTACCGTGCGACAAAGTGAGTCAACAGACACCAAAAAGAAGCTGTCTGACTGTTTGACTCTTCCACCGATCTCATTTAACTCTGCGTCTCCCTAACAAATACATCGGAGCATGTGTTGATGGCATTTCACCCTCTCGCTAAGAGATGAGAGAGGCTGGTGGAGCATGCTTCACTATAGGACTGCTTTCTACTCACCAGGCACGTATACACACACATATAAACACACTCCCCACCATTTAAGTCCCAGTGCAATTTACAGTGGAAATGAAAACACTCCAATGGCAGAGAGTTTTGACAGGGTGTGAGTGCTTTTTAAATATGGTCCTCTTTTCTTTTTTATTAAACACTGCTAAGGTGAGATGAACACATAAACACAGCTTTGAGGTGTTAGAATAAACACAGTTTTCGGGTGTTTATAATATCCAAGTTCCTTATTTTACTTTGCATAGCTCCAGAACTCACCCTTATACTCTCTGCTTCTCATAGCCACCCAGCTTGTTACTCAGAGAGAAATGCTTCTAAATAGACCAGCTGGAAAGTGAAGATGTAATCTTGGAGGTAAGGCATGGACTGGAGACCCAAACTGTTGACCTCTAAAGTCCAAAATATAATCAGTTCATTCCAGTCAGAGTACATCCAAAGTTTAAAGATAATCCCTTGAGACATTGTTGAGATATTGCCTTTACAAGAGTGGGGAAACATTGGGTAAAAAAAAACAGTAACCTTTGACATCCAAAAATGAGTAAGTTCAATCTGGAGTCGAGGGACAGTGGCCTCAGAAGAGTGAAAGCCAGCAGGATGCCTGTGAGCATCAGATAGTCTGCAGGGAGCCTTTGGGCTGCACACAGGGACACTCGAAAACAGTACCACAATACAGCTGGAAGTAAATACTCATTTTGTCATTCTGAACTTTTGTGTTTTTTTGATGAATCATATTTACATCATTACAAGAAACAATTGTAACCTGATGCCACACCTCTAACATCACAGCTAGAGCCCTTTCAGTGCCACTTGTCACAAAAGTGTGACATGTAAGTTTAACAGATAAATAAATAATAAAATATGCAATTAAGTTCTCATTTAATTTATGATTTTGACCTTTAAAAAACTAAATACTTCAATCTTGTGATGACAACAAGGATTGTCCTGATAAAACTTTTTCACCTCCGATACGATAGTGATATTGCAGCTTTGAGTATTGGTCGATATCGATCCGGTACGATATCAACAGGAATCACACATACTTCTATTACTTATTTCGTAGTATGGACTCTATTGGCCCTTTTCCACTAGCAGGCCTTGGCCCTACTGGATTTGCAGTTTCCACTGGCCTGGTACCTCCTAAAACAAGCTAGTTTTAGTACCTACTCCGCTCTGGTTTCAAGCTAGCTGAGTCGATACTTAAAGATGACGTCACCAACTGCCGGCTACTGATTGGTCAGACAATGTCGTCATCGATGAGTCATGAGCGCGTTGACCTAGCATGCTATCGGGAGCTACCATTAGCTTACCCTCATACGTCTTGTCTTTGCGGATCGATTGCTCTCGTCCTCGGCTTCATTCTGTTGTATAGCTTCCAAAACTCTCCTGTGCTTCTCAAGGGGTATTTCTTCTTGCCACCTGCAGCCTTCTCCTGCTTTCCTTTTTTACTCGGTTTGTTACAAAAAGCCACAGATTGTTGTGTCGCTCTCAAAATGACGTCACCGCAGAGCCGCTCAGCTGTTTACAGCAACACTGCACCCCGTTGGGCAGGTGACTGGGGCTAATGGAAAAGCAGCACAAGGCGAGTAGAGTAGAGTAGAGTAGAGTCGGGTAGAGTCGAATCGAGTAGAGTAGAGTAGGGGTAGAGGAAAAGGGCCATCAGAAAAGGTTTGATCAAGTGAGATTACTCAAACAGAGAACAGTAGTCAGCAATAGTAGGTATGAGAAAACTGACCCATTTGTTATCAACTTATGGGTTAAATCAATTTGACCTTAAACATAAGAATATACTACAATTAAATAAAACAAATAAAAATTAATAAGATGACCCTGAAAGTAACCTCATTAAAAAACACATATTTTTGAACTGCAAAATAACTACTCTATTTAATGCAAACATAAGCATGTTCTAATACTGAATTAGATAAACAAAAAAGTCATTAGAATGGACTGCTTGTATCAGAGTGCTTATATTGGAGATTTAAGATACAGGCCGATATAATCCGATATTTCTTTTTTTGCTGATGGTCGATATCTAATATCTATATCAGTTTGGGACACCCCCATGACAACGCCTATTCAGGTAAGGGGTACACACAAGACCAAATAGGCACCAACTGTCATCTTAGGATTGGAATCAGTTTGTTTTTGAGTCAGAGCCATCTGTTGTGCAAAGTTTGAAGAAACTTTCAAGTTTTCTCCCCATATTATGTTCAGAAGCAAAGCATGAGTTTGAGGTTTAAACCAATGCCTCTCAAATGTTTATTAAAGCTTACTCTTTAGTCAGAGAGGACGCTTTAGCAAAGTTTGAAAAAAATCCTTTAAAGTGTTCATGTCATCGTCTAGACCATAATATAACAGGTTGATGGACAGATTATTCAGGAAGATGATGCCTTTGTCCTCAGTTGTTTCCTATGTGGAGGCATACTGATGGAGCTTCTGTTCTGCTTGTTTCTAGATTACCCAGAATTTATAACTGATATTTATGTGAGCAGAATTGTGGGCTCTTGATTGAGTTAATTAGATTAGAGATAAGATCGGGCATTTACTCTGACGATTACAGAAGTCTCGACTCTGAGGACAGATACTATGAGAGCAGCGTAATTGCTAAAGAGATCACGTTCGTAAATTAAAAACCTCTCCGCCCCCTGACGTGATGCTCAGCCAAAGACCTTTCTTGCAGGCTTTAGCCATCCGAATCAACCTATCAAGCATCACTTTGGGTCTTAATCTGCTCACCTAACTGTGTGACTGCTTCTTTTACCACCTCCCAACGGATCACCATGTCTCTGTCACTCTTTTATTTTGCAAGGCTCTTCATGTATATGAGCTATTTTGATGCAGGGAGGTATTGAGGAAAAAGCGTTTGTTTAATTCGCTTTGAAGCTACTTGCTACGATGCTATTCCAACCTCTGAATCTGAGACTTGATGCTGCTGATATACTTGTTTTCAGAGGGGTTTTTTGACACAATGAGCTTCTTGGAAACAAGCCTAGAAACAACAATGCTGTCGGTAGAGCTACTTCACAGAGCACTACTTTCTATTTGTGCATTGAGCCTGCCTCTGCTTGTGGTAAAGCCACCAATGTAATAAAATGGGATCAGTGAGCTGGTGTGGTTAGATTGAGCAGAGTTGGCGTTAGGACGGGGACTGTGTTGTTTGGCCTTCACACAGAGATCGGAGGCCTGAGGACTGATGCCAAAGAAATACCAGAGAACCTGGAGAGAACAGCCAAAGGACGGGGAGCGGTTGTTTAACAAAGTTCTCCTGAACACGTGTTTTGTTTGGCCACACGGTGCAGCAAATACATATGACTCCCATTTGTCCTGTTAACTTAATCTGCCTGCGTCTCTTCCTCCTCCCTACATTTCTCTCCTTTCCTCTTCCACAAAGTTAGTATCACACCCTGAGGGCAGAATAGTTTCTGATTATGGAAACTGAATCAACCTCCAGCCACCAGGAGCACAGAAGCCAACACACGATATTACCCTTCCTCAGGATGGGCCACCTTTTCCTGCCCTTCCGCTTCATGGCCCCAGATTTTTAAGTAAGGTCTTTACTGAAATCTTAGTACAAAGGTATGACTTTTCCACTTTCGATCCCCTTGACTGAACATTTGCAGGCACATGAGCATCCAGTCATCCCTGAGGACTCAGCCCCAGCAGATGGCTCGTCATCTCGGAGCCATCAGGAACATTTTATTTGGCTGTTTGTCACTCCGTGAGACATGGGAGACCTCAATCTCCCCCCCCCCCCTCTCTATCGACAGTGACCTAGCCTGATGGAAGCTCTCCTGCAGGTTTGCACTGGTGGGGGCTGTCGCTGTGAAGGAATATTGCATAAACAGGGGTCAAAGGTTGTGTTTACGCTGCAAATTCGTCATTACCTCAATGTCACGTCAAAAGGGAGATTTATGGCAGCCAGGGAGGGGGCAAAGGGAGCTTGGTATGGTGCTGCATCACATTTACTTTTCAATGCTTTTGCTGCACCTTCTTCATACATATCAGTACATTTATTTTCTGCGCAAGTTTAAAGATGTGCAGGTCTACATTGGTGTTTATTTGTGGATTCTGTATGAAACTGGAGAATCTTTACTCTTCAGACTAAACTGTGGTACCAGAAGAGATACCAAAAGGGCCCATATGTGGTTTTTTGTCCAAGCATTAGCATTTGTTTGAATATTAGC
Source organism: Scarus forsteni (assembly GCA_036419115.1). Classification (NCBI taxonomy): domain Eukaryota; kingdom Metazoa; phylum Chordata; class Actinopteri; order Labriformes; family Labridae; genus Scarus; species Scarus forsteni. The sequence continues at coordinate 15,801,200 of JAZDUH010000136.1, forward strand.
AGACAGATATCATTAAAATCCTAACATCATACAGCATAGACAAAACTGAACTCAGTGGTCGACAGCCATCTGCCTTGACAGGATGAATAAATCCTAGATAGTCTGGTGGCTGGAGAGACTATGAGACATTTGTCACCTGCCAAGTGCTTGTCAGTCAAAAATCCCAGTATATACAAAAAGTAAGCTTAATATTAGCATTTAAATAGAGTAAGTACGGAACGAGGAGAGGATTCACAGTGTTTCTCAGTAAACAGTTTTTTACTTCAGCTGCTCGTGGAGACACACAATAACCAATAATGTCTTTTCTCTGATACGATAAAGAGCCTTCATGATTGATTTTCATGCTGCCAAGACTCTGTACCCTGAATTAATTTGTCTGCATCCTCAATTTCTGTCACTCTGTCTTCTTTTTTCCCGCTCTTCTCTCTCTATTTCGCTCGCTCTTACTTGACTCTGCTTCTGCTTCCAGAGCTCATTTAAAATACCTTAATGCCGTCAGCTAGCGTCTGTGGTCTGCTGGTGGTACTTTGGCACAAGCAGATGTTTGGATTTCCACTGTCACTGAGATTAATGCTGAAAATATGCAGCCGATTTTTGGCAAATGCTCAGCAGCGGTTTGAAAGTCGAGTGGGAGTGAGGGGGAAAGTTTTGTCGACATTTTCCTGCAAAGTAAATTTTCGCTCTGCAATCCTCAAGTCAACAGCGCACCGGAGATTACAGAGAAGGTCTATCCATTTTTTTCCCCACACTGTAATCCCTCTTTCAGTGTAAGAAGGGAAAGAGTGTTATCTGCATGTGTGTGAGTGTTTGTGTATCAAGAGAGAATGAAGTGACAAGGAGGCGGAGGCGATGGTGTGCTTAGAGAGCTGGTCTGTGAAAGAGCAGGAGTATATTTAAATTTCATGGGATTAGGGCTGCAGCTGACAATAATTACAGTTGTTTTGGTTGGTCATTTTTTCAGTTCATTGATAAAACAGATAAGAAACATTTTTCCATCCCAGTTTGCATATATATATTTACTATATTGCCAAAAGTATTCGCTCACCCATCCAAATAGTCAGAATCAGATGTTCCAATCCCTTTTGCCTCAGGTGTATCAAATCAAGCACCGAGGCATGCAGACTGCTTGTACAAACATTTGTGAAAGAATGGGTCGCTCTCAGGAGCTCAGTGAATTCCAGCGTGGAGCTGTTATAGGATGCCACCTGTGCAACAAATCCAGTCGTGAAATTTCCTTCATGTAGTCTTCAGATTAGCTCAAGAACAGTGCAGGATGGGGTTCCATAGCCGAGCAGCTGCGTCCAAGCCATACATCTCTAAGTGCAACGAAGCGTCGGATGCAGTGGTGTAAAGCACGCCACCACTGGGTTTGCCGGTTGCCTGGAGAACGATGCTTGTTTGACTGCATTGTGCCAAGTGTAAAGTTTGGTGGAGAGGGGATCATGGTGTAGAGCTGTTTTTCAGGAGCTGGGCTTTGCCCCTTAGTTCCAGTGAAAGGAACTCTGAATGCTTCAGCATACGAAGACATTTAGGACAATTCCATGCTCCCAACTTTATGAGAAAAGCTTGGAGCTGGCCCCTTCCTCTTCCAACATGACTGAAAAGTTTCTCCACTGCTGGTACACAAAGCAGGTCCATAAAGACATGGATGACAGAGTCAACGTGGATGAAGTTGACTGGCCTGCACAGAGTCCCGACCTCAACCTGATAGAACACCTTTTGGATGAATTAGTGTGGAGACTGAGAGCCAGGCCTTCTCTTCCAACATCAATGTGTGACCTCAAAAATGTGCTTCTGGATGAATTATCAAAAATTCCCCAAAACACTCCTAAACCTTGTTGTCAGCCTTCCCAGAAGAGTTGAAGCTGTTATAGCTGCAAAGGATGGACCGACGTATTATTGAACTGTATGGATTAGGAATGGGATGTCACTTAAGTTCATATGCGAGTCAAGGCAGGTGAGCAAATACTTTTGGCAATATATATATATGTATTTATATATATATATATATATGTATATGTATATATGCAGAGAGAGAGAGATGATTTTTGCGTCCCTACGTAAAATACAAACAGAAAAGGGCCTTATTGAATGTCTCTAGCCATCGTTTTGTTTCCATCTTGACAAACTGGTATCAGTACACTGATTTATACTTGACTCGCAACAGTTTATAATTCCTGGTGACTGCAAAGTATTAAGTTCTTTAAAAAAAATGAGGCATATATTATGTGTCGCAATTCAGCTATTAAATGTTAAAAAATCCTTTTTATCCTTATCATCAAGTGTATGAGTCATACATGTCAAGGTCACATGATTGATTCTCCCTGGCTGTTAGGGTGTGAGTGGGTGACCTCAGCTTCATTAGAGTGTTTTCTCTTTCAGGACGTGTATATTTGTGTTCATGTGCTTGTTGACTGGCTGATAGAGGCTTGTTGTTACTGGATGAGAAAGCATCAGGACAGATATGAGAGAGGAGAACAAAGTTGGCATAAAGAAAGTTTCTCCACTATTATATTCCCTTCTTCCTGTCTGAGGAGGAGGAGGAGGAGGAGGAGGGCTGCAGGCAAACAAGCAGACAGGCTTTTGATCTTCAACATGATTGGTTACCAAGTCTTCTTTCACCTCACTCACTCTCTTTCTATCCATGTCTTTCTCCCTTTACAACCCCTCCATGTCCACCCAACACCAGCCTAATCACAGTCCAGCCAAGCTACAACACACCCACCCAGCACCCTTCATCTCTTATGCTTCTCTCCCTTCCTCCCTCCATCTGTCTCCCTCGTTTCCATTTATGCTCCATCTCCTTCCGTCACCTCCTTTCCTGCATCGCCTCCATGCAAAGATTGTGAGAGGAGTAAACATGAGTTGTCACACTCCTCATCCAGCGGCTCATCTCGTTGCAGCTGCAGAAATGATGCATCCCGTTGACGGACTCGGAGGCAAGGGAGAGAACATTGTGTGTGTGGATTGTCTGGCAGACAGGTGGAATCTTGGGTAATGAAAGGGAGGAGGATTTTTATTTTGCTCTCCGGAAAACAAAAGAGTTTAGAAGCTGCCAGGACTCAAATCGCTTTAAAGCGTATATTGCAGTGCGATATCCCTTTTATTTGTTTAGTTCCACTGCATAATGTGAGATTTCCCCTGAAACTTGTGGCGCCTTTTGTCTCTAATTCTTAAAAATCAACCTGGGCTTGCATTTTAATGCATCTCTGTTTAATTGGATTGGACAGAATTAGTTTTAGGATTTGAGGCAAATAATCACATTAAAGAGTGAGACCTTACTAACCGACTCAGAATTAAATACCCTTAATTGGAAATTCTTTTGCAAATTCAAAAGGCAGAGGCATTATCGAGTGAATTTAAATTAAACCCTGCATAGTTAAAATCATGTCATGATTACCTTCTGCTAGATGTCATATAATAACTTTTGTATATAAAAGTGTTCGATTTGAAGAGCTTTACTTCAAAGATTGTAAATACATAAAATTAGCTTTTAGCAAGTGCAAAGCTTTGAAAGATTTAACTGACACTGTCACAAAGGTCAAGATTACAGCATTTGAAGCTGTAGTGGAAATAATGATACACAGTGATGTTTTGCTGCCAACTTTGTCGAGCAAAAACTGGATTTTTTCGAGAAGAATTTGTCAAAGGATATTTTTCTCATGTTTATCACCCCCCTCTTTCTTTCTCTCTCTCTCTTTTGTTCATGTTTTCAAAATGCTTATGGAGGGTGCTGAGGTGGCTGTGAGGGATATGTATTAAAACTTAGCTCTGGTGTGGGAATGATATCTTAGCATCTAATAACGTCATACCTAATCACCATACATATTTAGTTTCTTTATAAAGTTTTCATTTTTTCACTAAATGTCAGAATCAATGCTTTCTTAGAAAGATAAAAACAAAGAGGTAACTTATTTCTATAAAGACTTAAATTTTAGGTTCTAATAAAATTGACATTTTCTGCATAAAATAACATGAACGGAAGTCTGTTGTTACAAGCTCCATAGTGTAATAGCAGTGTTTTTTTCCCCAAGAATCCCATCCCTAGCATGGTGCAAAGCCATTTTTTTTAGATCAGCTCCTGGGATGGCCAACCAAAATTCTTGAGGGTCCATGTGCTAATATGGACGTGCCCCTGTCCCCACCTCTAATTGTATGTGGCCATCTTCTCCCCAGGGGTTGCATCCAACAACTTGAGAAACACTAATATGAGATTTTTTTTTTGCCTTTACTCATATAGGATAGAAGATAGAAAAGGATAAGAACCTGGCTTATCACTTTGGGGACAATAGCATCTGTGCAGTGAGTATGCAAATATATAAATATAGACCCCAAAATACGCCGTCAAGGCAGCGGTTGTCTTGAAGGCGTGTTTTGGGGTCATGACAGGACAGGTTCCACTGTGATATACTGAAGCAGAGCATTATCCCCCCTTCCAGGAAAGGGGCCACAGGGCAGTTTTACCTCGTAAAACAAGCTAGTTTCAGTGCCTACTCTGCTCTGGCTCCAAGCGAGCTGAGTTGATACTGAAAGATGACGTCACCAACTACCAGCTACTGATTGGTCAGACAATGTCATCATCAATGAGTCATGAGCGCGATGACCTAGCATGCTAGCAGGAGCTACCTTTAGCTTACCCTCATACGTCTTTTCTTTGCAGCTCGATTGCTCTCGTCCTCGGCTTCATTCTGTTGTATAACTTCCAAAACTCTCCTGTGCCTCTCCAGGGGTATTCTTCTTGCCACCTGCAGCCTTCTCCTGCTTCCATTTTTACTTGGTTTGTGACAAAAAGCCACAGATTGTTGTGTTGTGCTCAAAATTGCGTCACCGCAGTGCCGCTCAGCTGTTTACAGCGACACTGCACCCCGTTGGGCAGGCGACTGGGGCGAATGGAAAAGCAGCACAAGGCGAGTAGAGTAGAGTAGAGTAGAGTAGAGTAGAGTAGGGCTAATGGAAAAGGGCCATAACATTCACCTGCTCTGTGGTGAACCCCATGCCAAAGAGGGTTAAGGTAGTGTTGAAAATACTGGTGGCCACACAAAATATTGACACTTTGGGTCCAATTTGGACACTTTCACTTAGGGTGTACTCACTTTTGTTGCCAGCAGTTTAGACATGAATGGCTATGTGTTGAGTCACTTTGAAGGGACAGTAAATTTTCAGGTTAACCAGCTTTACAGTCACTACTGTACATTGTTTCAAAACGTCTTTTTCTCATTGTTTTCCCTTTGAAAGATAAATTATTTGCAGAAATGTTAGGAGTGCACTCACTTTTGTGAGATACTGTAATCACTGACCAACGAGAACTCTACTCTCAGACTTCTGCATCTAGCTCCACTCTGTTTGATGACCTATGCAATTTATCCTACCATTTTAGATCTTTTTATACATTAAATCTACTGCATGTAGAACCACTTATCATGGCTTGAAGTCTGTGTATTGTAACAACAAAACCATCCTCTGAAGGGACTGTGGAATTGTCGTTAAAAAGCATGGGCAAACAATTTAAGGACAACAAAATGGTTTATTTATTATGACTAAATACTGCTCTGTTTTCTGTATACGATGTGGCAGCTATATGCTGTAATTAAATTACTTTGTATTTCATAAAGAACTCACAAGTTTTTACTGCGTGCCAGTTTTCAAACTCGTCTCTTTTGTGTCTGGTTGTTTCTGTGATTGGTTTCAGTCAGACATAAAAGTTATATCAGAAGATGAAATAGTAACCATCAGGCTTTGTACTGACAGAGGGAATAAATAATTGATTCTGAGACATATTTTCTGAAGATTTCCCGGCTGAATTATTGAAAATCTGTGCAGGAAAAAAAGCGGAGCAGCCACCCTGTGCAGAGCCATCCAGCAGCTCAGTGAAGCGCTTCACTCATAGGTGTGTTTTCATTGGTATTCTTCCCGTTCACTGCAATAAAAACAGGTTAGCGCTGTCAGGATTCAAGTGGGATAGCTGGGGATTATGGGGAAGGATGGTGTATTTTCCTCTTAGCTCGCTCTTGCTCTCCTTCTGCATGAACCTCTCTCTACCTCTGCTCCCCTCTCTCCTCTTGTTCTTCTGTATGCGGTGGGAGTGTTGTTCAGACCCTGCAGAGCCCCCCTGATTATGGGACTGTACTGTGCAGCAAATAGCTCTGTTTTTCTTATTTCTTCCTGGAGAGAGACACACAGGGAGAAGGACAAACAGACAGACAGGTAAAACACTGAAAGACAGATAAAAAAGTAAGGGAAAGAGGAGGAGTGGAGCAGGCAGGAGGAGTTGTTAGAGGAGCAGGAGTATTTAGGCTCTGCTGCCAAGAAGCAGTATTAAAGAATGCTTGGAAAATATTGTTGCAGCATATAAAACGGATTCACTCAAGCATTTTCTATCTGCTTATTCTGCTCAGATTCACTGGTGGCACAGGCAGCCTGTGTGTTTCTTTTGGGGGTAAAACTTTGGACACTGAAGTAAGCTACTTTAATCTATGGGCCCCCTGCTGTTTTAACTAAAGTGCACTGCATTCACACCTGGACCAGTTTGAGAAGTTTTTTTTTTTCCCCGAAACAAGTTGGTGTTCCTACTTTGGGTTGTTTAGACTTTTGTAAAAGAAGCAATTAAACTTGCTCCAACAGACTTCACTGAAGAAGAGGTCCCAGCTCAGTTTCAATAGGACCCTGGAGTGGTTTGTTTTGCAGTGAGAATGCGATCAACTCAGCCGCCTGAATTAATGTGTTAAATATTCACACTGCAGTAGAAGTATGGGACAACTTTGTCACAACTAACAGATAAAAGGGTCATAGAAAGTAGTTTGCATTCCAACAGGGTCCTTGAGAGCTAGTAAATTTATGATCAGCTAACATCACAGCATGACTCAGCGGCTTGTTAGAAAACTCATTTAGCTTCCTGTATTTTGTCCAGCTGTCTTTTAACAGGAAAATCCTTTTAACTTGAACTTCCTCTACTTTTTTATAACTGTCAGACTTCATCTGACAGTCTTACAGTAAAAATAGTTAACAAGCGATTACTGCTGTGACCAAAGCAAGCATGGTACAGTAGTTCCAATCAAACACCTGACAAATTTGCTCATACGTGAAAATGTTAGTGAGGGATATGACCTTCTCTGTGCTCTAAGAAACAATGACTCAGTTTGGTGGAAGGTCATCTTGCTAACTAGCATAGCATTTTTCTACCCACTCAGTATGAACACAGACAGTGATGTAGTGACGTAAAGACAGCCCTTATTGGCTTTTTCTAGCTGTATAGTGCTGCACTTTGAAACAGAGCTAATCAAGAGAATAATAATAATATGGAATACTTCAGTATTTACATCTTAGCAAGCAAGCAAGCTGTGGAAAACATCCTGATTTTCCTTTACTTTGACTACAACTTAGATTTTAAGTGCATTTGATCAACAATGAGGCCAAAAACCAAAACAAACTACATGTTAAACCCTGCGTTCATACATAGCCACCCAGACTCCCATTTTGGTCACCGTTGCCGTCGGCCGTCGCTCAGTGACGTCACGTCCGCTCGAGTTTCACCGCGATCATATCATATATCATATAATAGGATATATAAGCGGACATTATTCCAGCTGTATCCTTTTCATTCACTTATCAACCACAAAACACTGCAGCTGACGCCCTGCAGCAGCATTATCTGTGAGCTTCCCACGGTCCGTCTAGGCGAAACTAATGTCCTCACTGACTAATGTTTCCTACACGGACATGGATTGTTACTCTGTAGTCCAGATGAATCTGTCTGTTTAAGGTACCGTCACAGGTGCACACACCTGCTGATTGATCAACTTTTTTACTTCCACATCGCGCGACACGCTATGTGGTAGTGTGAAAAGCGGCTGTCGCATCGCGGGAGGGTTAGCCCATACATTGTACATTGACCTTGCATGGAGAGTGATCGCTTAGGTAGTACAAGTAGCATGCGTTGTGAACCCAGCATTACTCCACTGAAATGTTCAAGTACTGCATGATTGAAGGAAAGTTGTGTTTATATATGGAGCCATCTATCCAATGTCATGGTGAATTTTACTGTTGATCTTTAAATAGATTTGCTTTAGTTTGTCTTCTGGACTTTACCTCTTGATATACAGAGCAGTGGTTAAACTTTTGCTTTTTATCAACTCTACCTTTAGCTCATTTCTCTGACTGCAATAATGTTTTCTTTACCATATTTGTGTGTTAAGCAACAATACATCCTCCTCCACACTAGATATTACAAGAAGTTCAGCCAGTGGAATTTAGAATGTAATGTAGTACGAAATAGCTTAAAGTTTAAGTTGATATTGTAGAAGTCATTTAGCCTTGTGGCAAATTTTCTAGTTTCCTAGTGGTTTCTGTCTACTTGCTGAAGCAGAATAAGTCAACATCTGCCTATTCAGGCAAAAGTTCTCACAATAGTACGCTAATTTACACTCTTAAATCTATATCTATTTTGAGGTTAAGTGCTTTAGGTTAAGTACTGCCATGGGTACTAGAAAAACTTAAATTTTGAATCCTGATCTTGCAAAAATTGTACAACCACTCTATCTCCTAAGCCACAGGCACTATGAAATAGTGTAGGTATCTATACCCAAGGCAGGACTTAAAATCAGTGGATCCTGTCAAAAATAAATCATGACTTACCAGTAACAAGAAACATTTGAACTGGACATGTCAAACAAGCAACCATTCATATTTCTCAATAAAAGCACAAGAGCTTCTCTAACCCCACATTGAAACCCAAACAGTGCTAAAGGTTTCACATTTTAACATAATTCACAGATGATAGTGGAGAAGTTAAAGAGCCATTTAACAGTGTCATGCTGACATTTAACAGTTGTTTTTTTAAGAGTCCTGAAAAAGACGAACGAGGATAAGTTCACTGAAGTTTGGACTGTAAAACAGAGGCATTGATTTGCTGAATTTTATTATCCCAAAGTTGAAAGAGAGGCAGAGAAGAAAGCAGGAGGGAGTTGACCGAACAAAAATAAAAACATTAAAATGTTATTGTCTCAATCAGACCTTATTGACTGACTTGATCTGCTAAAGATAAAGCTTAATGGGACTGCAATGCCTCTGTGCACCAGTTTTCTGTGTTCCCAACAAAATATATTATTTGGAGATACTGCATTTTGTCTTATATTTTTGTAATGGTGTCTAATTCCTTCAGTTTTTCTAATGTTTTTTATTTTTCTTCATTCCTTTTAACTGTTTTTCGATAAGGGGCATGGAGTTGCATTGTTTTACTATAAAGTAGAAAATGTATTTTTTTCCCTAAAAAAATGACCTGATCAGCTTTTCTGGCCACCAAACATGACTAGATTTTTGAAAAATAAGTATCTATCTATCTATCTATCTATCTATCTATCTATCTATCTATCTATCTATCTATCTATCTATCTATCTATCTGTCTATCTGTCTGTCTGTCTGTCTGTCTGTCTGTCTGTCTGTCTGTCTGTCTGTCATGAGACAATAGAGATTAAGTGAGAAAAGTGACAGGTTGTCATTGCAAAACTGCAAAAATCTCCTCAGAATGACATACAGTATGCGGCTGGTGATTTACTGGCATACTTCTGTGATTTTGGATAACCTCTATTCAGAGTGAGCCTGCTGAGAGGGCTTAAAATGGCCCTCGTTTTATTTTCCACTTACAGTACATATAAGTATGTGATGCTGTGTTGCAGCAGCGGGCCGTCATTTAAAGCCATTTGGATTGAGTGTGCAGTCCATTCCACACTCTGAACCCCCAAAACAGTGATCCATTGCCTTTTTCATATGTCTTGCGTTGGTGACTTGTATCTGTTGCTTATTGATTTGCAGTGTACTCTGCATCTCCTCGATTTCCTGCTTGACACACTAAGCAGTATAAGACCCCCCAAAGTTTGTTTGTTTTGACGCTGTAGCCTTTTCCCTTTCCTCAGTGGCTTTAGTAAATGCTCTGTATTACATTTCCTGATTTGTTTTTAAGTGTCTTATCAAATTTGTTGCATTAAACACTCACTAGTAATACCTCCATGTGAAAAGGTAGTTTGAGGGGGCTTTCAGGGCGCTTTCACATTGGGCCCACTTGTTTCGAACCGTACTGTGGCGTGGTTTGCCATGGGTTTGCCCCCTCCCCCTCCCCCGCTGGCTTGCATTCACACTGGCAACTTCGAACCGTACCCAGGCCCACTTATGTATTTACTCAGTTTGAAACAGCAGAGGGCGATATGCACGTAACTGGTTACCAAACCTGCTTCGGAGGAGAACGAAGTAGAGACTACCATGGTAACCATTTCCTACACCAGACAACCAGTGTTTACGTTTCGCTGTCTTCTACATTTTTCTTCAAATGTGTTTTTTGCATTGTGTTTGAGATGGCATCAGCGACCTTCTGGACCCTCGTAAATCATCGTAATCCTCAACCAGAATAAACATATCAACAAATTGAGTAAGCAACAGATTCAACCGCTGGATTAACAGAAAGTAATGCATCAAATCGGTTCGGACCACTTTGTTTCACACCAGTGAAAATGCACCAAATGTAGGGAGATGGAGCGGATCGAGACCACCCCTTCATGGAGGTCTCGGACTGGCTGATTTGGTGCGCAACAAAGTGCGGTGGTTGCATTCGCATTGACACTAACGTACCAAACCCTGGACCAAAACTTCTTTGGTGCGCACTAAATGCGGTTGGTGTGAAAACCCCCTCTAAACAAGATCATTTGTTCTGCTCTTTCTGTTTAGTCTGAATCAAAACGATAGGTGTGAAAGCTCACTTGGACCTTGGTCACGACCAAACAGCCAGACCTTGGTCCGACCAAAGAAAGTGGTCTGAGTCTGGACCAAATGGAACCACGATCTGGTTCATGCCCAGTGTGAAAGCATTATTTTGAAAGGTTTGGACCTCCGTATCAATGACAGGAAATTACGACATGACTACTTGAAAAAAGAAATCCATCTCCAAAACAAATCAACCGCAGAAGCACATAGGGAAAAGAGGAGACCAAATGTCTTATGGATATTTGGTCAGATGCCAGATCGTCATCTAATGATAAAAGTCATACCAGACAAACTTGTCTCGTATGAGCTCAAGACAAACTTGAACTAACCTTATGTTGGTTCAGTACCTGATTACCTCTTATCACCTCTGTTCAAGTTGTCACTGTTGGTAGTAGAAAATCATTAATAATATGATGGCGGGAACAACAGCAGTTGTAATCACACAGCAGCTTCGTGTTTCAGACAGGGTGACTGTCTGCTATCATGTTCCCCTCGACATCCTTGTATCCTTGTAACCGACCACATTTTAGACTTTAGCCATTTCGACTTCAAAGGTCAATGCCCCTGGGCTTCATTGTCATCCTTCCCTATAAATTTTGTACAAATCAAACTACCATGAAACCCCACCCAGCCTTTCCTCCTGACCCATCTTTGTACTTTGACAGCCTTAGATAGGTATCCAACTAGCAGATGGAAGCTCAAACTCACTTTGTAGATAAGCACAGAAGAGTCCAAGCTGAAACCTTGCTGCAGAAGAGATGCAGAAATTGTAGATTTAGTTTGACAATGTGACCTGCTTCAGAGGTTCAGAGACAGACTACAGCAGGTGAAGTGACAGGTCGGGTAGTTAATTTGACGAATACAACCTGGAATAGTAACGTCGAGCACTAGACATGGTGGTAATGTAGCAGACAGAGTGACATGCAGATCAGAAACTAAGATACAGGAAGCTGTTCATTAGTAAGGGGCTCACACTGCAGTGTTACACTTTTCTTCAAACTTTCTCTCCTCGAACACACACTCACGGATCAACACAACTTCCTTAGTTTAAAGCTGAAGTCTCAGAAATAGGATATAGAATCAAATCTACAGGATAGGCTGGAAGGTGCTAAGGGTGCTCATATTCCACAATATAGTTTTTCCTTGTGACAGATTAAGCTTATTCTGCTTTTTGTGTCTTTGTTCTTTTGCTCTCTTTCTCCTTGTGTAACTTTTTCACATCTCCCACCTCCTTTCTTTCCCCTCACTTTCTTCCCACATTATTCAGTCAAACTAGTATATCTGTCTTTGTTCTCCCTCCGAAATTTCCGTGCTCTCTCATACTTTGGCAGGAAGTGTTTCCATTCTCTCACCAACTCAAAAACGGGCCTCAAGTCTACTCCAAGTTGTCTCCACAGACAGCACAACTATTGTGTAAGCAGCTGCAACTGTATTTGAGAGCATGGTTTGGTTATAGAATGTTTTAACTCCTTTTACAGATGTGTTTGTTTTTGTGAGATGCTGTTTTATGACTGTTGACAGATAACAGAGACGATAGAGGGATACTCTGTCAAAAAAAGGCAGAAACATCAGTTTTACATCTGCACACATCTGGCAGATATATGCATTTAAATAAACAACCGGGCCTAATGTTTTTTGCTTTTTCATATCTTTCTGCCATTTTCAAAATGTAACCTTTACACTGCATCCAAACATTGATGTTGCATTCCTTTATAGCATGCATATGTGCACTAATTTAGTAACCTGACCTATTCCCGACCTATTCAAACTCAGGATAACTATTACATGTCTTCTTATTTAAACTTGCAAAAAGTATGAAGAAGATACACAGTGACCCTTATAATAATAAAAAACATATTTTAACCCTTTAAGGCCCAATACCATGGATTGTAGCCAGAAAATTCTATTTTTTTGGAGCTGAAATGTTTGTTTCGCTTGTTGCAAAAATCCATATAAATCAAAACGTCCATAACATTCAACATATAGATTTTTCATATTTCATTTGATACATTAGGTGTTCTTGGCAACTGATAAGCCAATTGAGGACATTTTTATCATTTATCTGATTGTATTCAGATGGGGTTTTTTTGTAATTTGTTGATCATATTGAGTAGATAGATGTATTATAAAAGTGTGTATCAAATATGTTACAATTGGCTTTATAGGGTTAAATCACAACTGTTTTAAGAATGGATGGAAGTTCCTGTGTCTACCAGCATCTTTGTTTTGGTAGAAGTGCTGACAGGTAGTAAGGCTGGTGTGGGTTTGTTGTGCTGAAAGTGAAAAATAAGTGTGAGCCATGGGCTAGCTGTATGATTGTGACAGACAGAGCAATTGTTCTAACCCTCTGCAGATTTTCTTAAAAGGTATTGCCTTTTCTCACCACTTTTAGGAGGGGGCTGCCCAGATGGACTTGTAATATATCTCATGGATATGTGAAACAGTCCATAAGGTGTGTCAGATCAGGTCTTACACATTTTTGATAATAACTTGGCTAAGAAAATCAGAAATAACTAAATGGAGGTTTTTGCCCTCAAAGCATTTTTAGTTTTTTTGTTTTAATCAAACAAAATCTGACCATTAATTTTGAAAACAATATAAAGGAATTGTGACCCTGATCTTGAAATTGTACCCTTCAGAAAATGTGTGTGATTAGATTCTCCTCTACTTTTATTGTACAATAAGCAACTTTTCTGCCTTACAAAGTTGTTATGAGGTTATTCTATTATTACCTACCAATTACTTGCTCAACTCTTTGGAGAAAATGGATCCATCTCATCTAACAGAGAGCCCTTGCAGTCTGCTTTCAGAACTGTAAAATTTTGGCACTGGGATGCAGTTTTCTTAAGCATGTCTTAATGGTTCAAGGTTGCACATAAATCATCAGCTCAGAAGAAGCCAGTAAGCTTGTCTCAGCACTGTTTCATTTGGCTGAGAAGGAAGAGGATGGTAAAGATACAGTTTGCAACAACAGGCTGTAGGCACTAGCAGAGTCACATTTGTTCAAAATCTGGTAAGATCACTGTCCCTTAGTAGACAACGTTCTTTTGGCTTAAAAATTTGGAACTTAATTGAGGACAAAAAAAGGATAAAGATGTTAAATTTTCAAATTTAACATCAGCTTTTCTGTAGGATTGGATGACCTTAATCTCAAAACACTTGGCATTTCTTTTTGACTAAGAAATATTACAAGCGTAACTTTTTACTGTGGGTATCACCAAACTGAGCCAAGCTCACACAAATAAGTTCAATGAACATTTGCTATGCCACTTCACAAATGCACAGATTCCAGCTTTAGTGCTTACACTGTACCCTGGCCATATTTATGTTCTTCAGTAAGAATCAAAAACACTCCTGCTGTGAAAGTTTAAGAAATATAGCCAAGCATGTGCAGTGGAAGTAGTCTCAATACAAAGTAATCAACATTTTCCAGGTAATCTTTGATATCATATAGTTTTACAGTCATTTTCCTGTAAATTTATCATCAGTCTTGATATTCTAGCAAACAAAAGACAAGTGTGACTCAAATTTCAAAGTAACATATCATTTAACAACCACATTTCTGGGTTGGCTTTAAGCTCTAGACAGGTGGGTGTGTTAAAAGCCTCAGGACTGACTGACTCACTTGTATCTCCATTGTGCACCTCACAGTTGATCTCTCAAAAGCACTGAGATGGATTTAGGAGAGTAACTTGACTCCCAGTCAGATAGTTTAGCCCTGGACCGCGCTGCATTACTAAGCTAACATAGTTTACCTTACAACAAAGTAAGCCCGGCCTGAGCCAGCTGGCAATACGATACGCACTGCAATGATTCCCAGGCATCTGGGGGTCACACACACACGGACAAGTCTCTCAAAGGCGGTGTCACCGAGAAGAGAAACCTGACACTCGCAAGCATACACACACACACACACACAACTCCTCTGACGGCCACAAGAGAGAGTGTGAAAGGGACAAGGCTGAGTTAAGCGTGAGTGTGTTCGGCATCGATTAGTATTTGATCCCTGCCAGTCGCTGCTCCCCTGCATCTCCTCACTGACCTTCTCTGACTCTCTGTCTCCACACACACGCACGCACACTGCCGCAAGCATGATAACTTAACCTTGAAGAAGATGATGAGAAGATGTGTGTGTGGGTGTCAGGAGCAGAGGAGGAAAAAAAACAAAGGGATCGAGAAAAAAGGAGGAATAAAGAAAAGGATTTGGCTTTGGGCATGTGATAGGAGACAAATGGAGTGACTCAAAAGGTCCATTATAAGTTGGGGAAGGGTGGTGGTGAAAAGATGGGTGGCTTTGAGAGAATGTGAATAGATGTAGAGAGGCATAGTTAGATGAGGCAATCTGCTTAACCAGCTTATAGCCCCCCCCTTCCTCTCCATGTCTCTCTGAGTAATAAGACATACTTCGATAGCTGTTCTTATCAGGACTGTGCCAAGTGTGCATTAGTGGTCTCCACTTAGACTCTGCTTAAGCTAATTCTTGAGTCATCTTACATTTCCATGTTTCCCCATCTTCCTCTCGGGGTCAGATGATAGATAGTAATCCTCTAGTAACTATTTTTCTATGAAACAATATTTGAGAATAATAGATAATAACAGTGTGAGAAATAATGTTCATCCCCTGCAATTTGGAGGCAGCTCCACTACTCATTAAATTATTTTTGGTACTGTGCTCCCAGCACTCTTAATTTATAACAGTTCAACTCGTGATTGCATTGCTTTAGTCAAAGTCAATGCTCCCTCATTAACCAATCTCAATAGAAAAAGGGGCAGAACTTTTGCTGCTCATTTCATAAACACCTATGTGGATGATAAAAACTAGATATCTAATATTTATAAGGGAACTTTCTCCTGATTTCTCCCGCTTGTATCAGAGATAAAATAATAATAATACTACATTTTATTTAAAAGCGCCTTTCTTAGCACCCAAGGACACTTTACAAAATACATAATAAAACACACTGCATTAAAATCACAATTAAAATAAATAAAAACAACATACAAGAGTGATACAGTTAAATGAGGGTGGAAAATTAAAGGGAATAAGCAGTTTGGAACAGATGGGTTTTGAGTTTTGATTTGAAGTGGGGAAGGGAGTCAATGTTTTTGAGGTCCGGGGGGAGAGAGTTCCAGAGTTTGGGAGTAGAATGGCTGAAAGAGCATGATATCTTGACTTTGCGCTCATGTCTGTTGGCTGATGTTTCTGTCAATTAAGGAAAATAAGATGCACACTGATCAAATTTAAACAGTCATACAGGTGGGTTCTGTGAGAAGGGCATCATAATCGTTTTATGGCAACATTAAGCATTGGTGCTCTTAAACTGAGACTGAGAGTGCTGCTATCCGAACAAATGCTTTCCAAGGACACAAGCTTGTATCCTTAAAGCTCTTGTATGGAACTTTTACTTTATTTGGATTTTAATGCCCCCTCTGGTTATACTTTTACCTCTTTTGCACTCTTCATCGTCTAGTCTATTCATTGAGTGGTTAAATTTATGACTAATCAGCCTTCTTTACATCCTGCATCATCTTTATGCCCCTGTTATTAGAGTAGCAATCACATTGTTACACCTTTATAACACCACTTTGAGGTTCATACTCAAGACAAAAAGTCACAGGGGTGTACCTTAAACATCCGGAATGGCCCAATTAGAGAATCTTGTGTGTGAAACAAAAGGGCTGTTTCGGTAATCTTGTTGATAATGAACCAGTTTGCTTTAGTGGGTCGTAGAGGCATCAATATTAATATCAGCCTGTTTCATAATCAGCTAAAATTACTTACAGGAGCTTTAATCTCTTCCCTCTGTTGTCCAACATAACCACAATGCTGCCTTTTTTCTTTGACTTCTTAGCTTTTTGGCTATGAAGCCCTTACACATTTCATAGGTGCCATAATGAAAGTCATGGAGTGGTGACATAGTGGTTCAAATTTCCAGGGAAATCTGTTTACAGCACCGTATTTATTTGTAATTAAATATCGATGTTTGGCGCCAGCAACGTGATAATTGTACCACACAAGTCATGATGATATTGTATTGCCATATTGATATTTAGACCCACCCTCACTCTGAGCTCTCGTTTATCTCGGACAACATTACAAGCATATGCGTGCCTCCTTTTTTCTTCAATCTGCCTTCATCTCTGGCTCTTTATCCCCCTGTGTCCTCTTCTCCTCTCCATCTTTCCTGTGCATTTTCTTAACCCTCTTCATCTCCTCCTCCTCTCCATCTCTATAACTGTTAAGTCATGTTTTATAGTTTCTATTTGCCGGCTGGCCCCGGCCGCTCTAATAGAATTGCTCCTTCCTACATTGGACAACAGTTTCCAGGGTAACGGAGACGTGGGGAGAGAAGGCCACAGAGTGCACTGTGGTGTAGTCAATTTTATCACCACAATGTTTTGGCCCATTTCTGAAACACTCTGCCTGCCTGCATGGTTGGCATCCTGCGGTTTTGGAGATGAGGATGTAGGGCAGCGTGGCTCTATTGGACGAAACATTATTGTAGAATTCTATTTGCTTGATTGCGTTTACTTTTCAGACTTAGTCTTGTCCGCTGTGGCTTGCCGTAAGAGGCCTTGCAGGTGATGTATTGTCCCCTGTCACAAGAAACCCTGACTGGCATTTGTAAGGGGGGGGACTGAGCCGAATAGCCTCGCAGTCATTCAGTGACATTTCCCTAATCACTCCATCTCGTCTTTTATTACCTTGAAAAGTCGTTCTCCTCCTGGGTGCTGGCACTGCAGATGTTTTCCTGCAGTACTGGACGCTTTGTCAGTGGTGGAATAAAGGAGAGGAGACAGACAATAATATCACTGGTGGTACTATTCTCAGTTGCTTGCGGGAATTATTAAATTTGGGCGCAGAACCACAACAATTTCTCACAGCACTGCAAAACTGCATTAGGAAAACATTATGTCAAGAGGTTATGACACCATTGGGAATGAAAATATAATTACAGAGCAAAGTCCATCTGATGCCCATTTAACCACAGTTTCCAAACAGCAATACAAATTTTTATCAATATAAAGACTACCCCATGATTTTCTTTGCTTTTGGAATCATGGACATCAGTAATAAAGTTTTTTAAGATTGTAGTGGGCAACAATGTGCAAAGACTTGAGCATTTAATAAAAAATATTGACAGTTATTGCAATTAAAACCTTTTTTTGTATGATTTTTACTACTATCAGACCACAGATTCAGCTTATTTGACAGGTGTTTGTCAACCACTGTTGAATACAAAGAACAAAACAGTCAAATATGGGGAACCAATTTGTATATTATTACACTTACTTTGCCTATGAAATTTAACAACAACCTGTTTTTTAAACTTTGCTTCAAATGAGTAGTGGGGTGATCTATCTAAATACATTTTCTTGGAGAAATGCTTTTTTGTTTTTCCCTTTTTTGTGACAAAATGACTTTTGCATTTTTTCTTTTTTAGTATTTATTTGTTTGTTATTTGTGTATAAGATTTTCAGTTCATTGAGCCAGCAAGCTTTAGCTATGGCATTTTGAGTTAATAACAATAGAGATAAAGATATTTTTACTGATGTTCTTTATGCTTTTGTTTTCTATAAAGAACTAAGAGTATACATTTTGGACTTCTTCTAACTAGTAAAATGTCCTCACTGGAGGTTTTTTTTTTTTTTTAAATGTATGTTTTGAGGCATTTTGTGCCTTTAATGATAGTAGAGAGATAGTGGATAGGCTTGTGAAAGGGGGAGAGAGAGTAGGGGAAGACACTCTGCAAACAGGTCACAGGCGGGATTCGAACCTGGACCGGCAGAAGCAGGTACATGGGGTGCCTGGTTGCTAACCACTCCGCCAAACCAGCACCCCCTCACTGGAGGTTTTAAAGAATTTGATGCAATAGAACGTGAAAAAAGAAATAAGGTGAAGGCTTGACCAGCTGGTAATTATTCCAAGAAATCAAAAATTCAATTAAATTATAGTAGTTTAAACTTTGACACAGCTTTATATGAGAACAGTTTCAATTGGATTTTCAACCTTTTAAAACAAAACTTTCCTATTAAACTTTTCATTAGCATTTCCCCAGAATACCCAGACCTAATTAGCCCAGACTTGATAAGGAGCTGAAATCACTCTGTAAAAGTTGACAGCTTTACCTCAGCCCTCCTCTGTATGAAATAGTCAAACACAAACTGACATCTGCACAACAGCCAGGGTGGATGAAGCTGTATGGTGCCAATAAATCCCTGTTCTTTATCCCTGTCTGCTGTAATGTCATCATGTTTCTATAGAAGGAGCTGAGATGAGAGAGGGCCAGTGTAACTCTCAGGACCAGCCCTGCCTGGCTGCTGTTTGTTCTGAATGAGGGGTCAGAAACGAAGAGTGGGGCCATGTAGTAGTGCTGGTGGTGTAGGGTTGTGCTGTGTGCGGGGGAGACAAAGAGGGAGCCCGGCTATATTTAGAGTGACCTGAGTGCCCGTGTGTAGAGGAGGCAGGGCAGAGAGAGTGAGGGAGGGACAGGTGCAGTGACTGATCATTATGGAGCAACACAAGAGCCTCACAGTTGGGGGCTGATAATGGGGTCTCATCTGACAACTATACCTCTAGTCCTACCTCACAGTCTATATTTAGGTCTGATTTTGGAGGAGTGCATTAGGGGTCTGTGTGCAAGTCTGCATTGGAACTCCATGGAATAAAAGAGGGTGTGTATGGACACTGGCGGAGCAGTCTCTAGGGAAAATGGCATCTGTTAGAAGACATCTTACTGTGCTAGCAGTATTTACCCAACAATACAGCCAATCGTAGAGGTGTGTCTGGCCTCCAGAGTAATTCATCTCAGGGCATATGAGCTGCTGTGTAGCTTGTCATAGCCCTGAAGTTCATTTTATTACATCAGTTTTTTTGTCAACATGGAGGAAATATAAAAGGAAAATAGGAACACATAGAATGATCAATATTTCAAGAACAAACTCTAAATTAAAGTAAAGAAATGAGAGAAATGGCTGTCTTCGTTTTTTTCTGTAACAGTCTTTCTATAAAAAAGAAGATTCCATATTATGAAAATATATCCATCCACCTTACTCAGCTTATCCGTGATCGGGTAGCAGGGCAGGGTCCTAAGCAGGGAAGCCCAGAATTCCTTTTCCCAAGGCACTTCGTCCAGCTCTCCTGGAGGATCTCGAGGCATTCCCAGGCCAGCTGAGAGATTTAGTCCCTTCAATGTTTCCTGGGTCTTCCCCGAGGCCACCTTCCTATGGAAACACACTTTTTTTTAAATTAATTTGTATCCATGGGCCATTCTAAAAGTGTCTACTTGAGAACAGTTCCCCCTCTCCCTTTCCATATTTCGGAATATTTGTGCTAGATTTATTTTTGAACATGTATGCCAGACAAGAAGTGCTCATAGAACACAACCTTCTGCAAAGGCTTTTTGGACATTTTTGTACTAGTTAATAAGAAATGTGGAAAACTGCACTATCTGGCAATGTCAACAAACCTTGTAAGAAGTTCCAGGATCTGCATGAAGATTTGAATCACCACCAAATCCATTTTTTTTAGTTGAAGTCCATTGAGAACGTCTTGAGTTATCTTGCTCACTGACAGACAGACAAACAAATGAGCAATGGTTAGTAAAAAGCATAATCTCCTTTGCAGTGGTAATGAAGTCATTATGAAATATCATTCTTTAGAAGGATGTTAACAGAAGTAGCTTCTAAGTATTTGCACCATAATTACACCGTCCAAACACATTGCATGAAAAAATCCAACATCTAAAACATCTGTGATGAGGACATCTGAGACTGCTGATTAAAAAGGATGAAAGTTAGTTATGATACCTCTCTTCGTTGTAGCAGCATAACATAGTTTTAGTTAGTTTGTCATTTTGGCTCCAACATGATCATTGCTTTCAAATATCTTATGCTTGCAGCATGTCAGAAGAGATGAGATCGCATCTCAAACCTGCTGCTGTAGCTTCTAGGTGAATGTTGGGGTGTAGGGTGGAAGCAAGAGCACAGTACTGACGCAGGGCAAAGCTGACAGAGGCAAAACAGATATAAATCAGAAATCTTGCTGCTTCAATAGACTGGTGATTGTAGAACGTCTGTAAAGTGACTAAATACTAATTAATACACATATATATTCAGGAATTATTTAGTTAAATATTCTGCAAGACAAATAATCCAGCATAACCAGCAAATATTTACTGCATTGACAAATCAGCAATTAATTTAAAATCAGTGTAAGTCTAAAAATATGAGGTTTGTATTATCTGTTTTAATAAAACTGATAATCTGTTGCTTTTTTAATAAATAAGAATTTATATTTTTTTTATTGTAACAACCTGTCCCCCTGGTAGGCAGTTGACATACACAAAATATCCAACCCTTGTATGTGATATCATCTGCTGGCCTGCTGTCTTTCTGTTCCATCTTTAACCCCCTCCTGGGCTTCCTATTCACTGATTGTGTTTTACAGACTTATATCTACAACAAAGCTAACACGGAGCAGTTTTGCAGAAGTATTTGTTTTGTTGTATCTGAAAAAGACAATGATAGAAATCAGCTTGCCTCTGGAGATTATGGAGCCGTGTGTGTGTCTTCCCGGCCTTTTCTTGTATTTTCTGACCTGCTCGGCTTGTCTCTCAACACAAAACAAATATTGGCTGCCATGTATCAAGTGGAGTCCATCATATCTCTTTTCCTCTGCCTGTCTGTCAGGAAGAGCCAATACCCTGAGGGACAGACTTGAAAAACGAGAAACCAGAGAGGATTTAGGAGTGTTCAACCTTGGGCTGCTCTCTGAAACAAAAATGCTGTGTCACCATGGAGGATGTTTAAAAACTGACATTGTCATAACTTACTAAAGATTTACTGGTTTGTGTTCTTACTGTCCTCACATCTGTGGCTATGCCAGCCTTAAGCTGGAGAAAAAAAGTCAGAATTTTTAAGACTTACATCATGGTTTGGCTGATATTACTGAAATCCTGGTAAAACCCAAATGATGTTTATGTCTGCTTCAGTAACACAACAACTATTAGTGTTTGTTTTAAGCGAAGACTACAGGTGGCCAGGTGCAGTGACTGCTTGCTTGTACTTACCCTGAAGTAAATAGGCTATAACCACTGTGTCGAATACTGAAATAGTCCAGCAGATAACGCCCCATAACATCTGGACATGTTATCTTTACACTTCACTTTCTTAGTAGAGCAAACAAACAAGAAATGAACTTTTCATTTTAACCTTAGAGGCGCTGAGCAGCAAACTTGTTTCACTTCTCATATCTGGAGAATCAGTGGACATCTATTGTTTTGTGGGAAGCTTTGAAGGATTTATTACCAAGGGGATTAGGAGGAGGTGCTTTTGCTGTCATTTTTTGTCTGTCTGTGAGAAAGATCACCTGAAAAATTTCTTATTTTGGTGAAATGTGCTTGGAAGGTTTGGTCATTTCACAAGAAACAAGTGATCAGAATTCAGTGGTGATCCAAATATGGATCCTGTTATTTTTAAAAGACTTGTCAACATTGGGAGATAGAGCAGTTTTCCACATTTTCACTAATAACTCAAAAAGTTTGTAACAGATTTAATCGAATTTGTTTTGCATGGCACCAGGGAGAAATGATTCAGTTTTTTGTTGAGTTGGGAAACTGAATGCACATTTCAGATTTTGTCTTTTAAGGACTTACTCATATTACACAATGAGGCACTTTTCCTTATATTTGATAGTAATTTGCTTCAGGATGTCAGAATTGCCTTGCTGGAAGCTGATGCTCTCCATGCACCTAAACTTTTGATTACATAACAGGTTCATTTCATCAACATGATGTTCAGGATTATATTACTGTGCACAATGATGTTGGAACTCTTAGAAATGTTGTTTCTCGTCAGTGCTATCTACTTTTACAAACACATGCAAGACAGTGTTCTCTTTCTTTTTTGTCAAAACAAGAATGAATATCAGTATATATATATATTTTTATAATTGCTTACACAATTAATGTAATTAGAGATTTGATCATATGAAGAACAGTGTGACAGTTTGATATCTTTGATAATATAATAATATTAATTAATATTCTTATCCATCTAATATTGTGAGTAAGAGTATTTTGATTAACGGAAAATTGACATTTTTACCTTAAAGTAGGATCTTCAACTTTTCTTTAGTATCATAGAAGTATTAATATTGCTTGTTTTTTACAAGAATAATCTAAAGTTTTTAGATCAGATATTGTTATTTCTTTACTGGAGATTAATTGCCATTCTGCTGAAAAAAACATAAGATGTGATATTGTGTCCACGGCCCAGGTTACAAAAATGACAAGTATAAGACTGTAAAATACTGGAGCAGCTTCCTTGATAGGGGAAATCTGTTTAAGCAACTCATTGCAGTGGTGCAAATTAGAACATTAATGCAATCCAGGGAAGTATCCATGTAACATTAAATAGTTTAATTTTCTAAGCCTTCATTAACGTGTTTGATATGGCAGGACTGTACAGAAACATAAATCTAACTAAAGACTGTGATAGCATGCCAGCTCATTTACATTCGACTGTACGCTTCAAGTTTAAATGAATTATGCAGCAAAATTAAGCTGAAAGGAACATTTACTCAACATTTAAGGGTCACTGCTTCCGCTGTGTCATTAATACCGACATGAATGGGAGGCTGTTAGCTGTGCACGGAGCAAGAGCCCCATGCTGGCTGTGGTTACGTAAGGCAGTAAGGGGAGCAGGTAGCCCGTGATAATTATAACATATTGCCTCTGTCATAATGAAAAAATACCACCTGCTCCATTTGCAAACACCCCGTGGAGCAGAAGGAGAGTGTAAACTCCAAACTGCTGCTCTTTCAATTTCACAGAGAAAGAGCGCTGTTCGAACAGCACAGTTTAGGAAATGAGTTTTTCATGCACTCGCCAGCTGATTTGTGTATTTTTATGTTTCTGTTTTGTTGCCAAACGTCAAATAAGTCAGCTCGGGATGCTGTATGTCATAGGAGATATTGCTTTATTGGGCCCTGTCTGTTTGCTGCAGATTGAACAGAAGACTATTTTTTTTATGTGTATGGCAGCGCTTTGAAAACTTGCCTGCTTGGTCGTGAGAGAGGAGTGGGTTTGATTAAAGTACCGCATGAGTTCCTCTGTGTTTGCTGTTGCTAGGAGAGAAAGTTCATAATTGCGGCGTAGGGTTTAAAGCTGACCTTTACTTGACTCATAAAAGTGTCAGCTGGACCCTTCACCCAGGCCCCAGTCCGTCCTAGATCCGACTGGGTGCCCACCATTCAAACCATTAGAGTGTAATCTGAGAGGAAGGGGCAGGCTGAATGAGTAGGGGGGTGGGTGTTGGGAGAGGGGTCAGGTCGTGTGCTTTTTTTTCTTCTTTTTTTTTAATCTGGCTTCTATTTCAGTTCAGAAAGCCAAGGTCAGTGCCTCTCGAGGGTTTCATGTGATGACCCTTTGCATTCTGGGTAGAGGGAGATGAGAAAATGATGGTGGGGGGGCTGACATCAGACAATGAAGGAGACAGAAATAGAGAGAAGAAGGAGGAGGAGGGGGCTGTGGCGGAGGAGTTTGGGGATATGAAGGCTAGTCGAGGTCTAACCGGCCGGAGGCGCAGAGAGGAATGGAACAGGGCCAGCAGGGTGGTATCAGCGGGGCGAGGAGGTGTGTCTGTACGGGTTTGTAATTTAATCTTTGGTCACTGAGTGGGGAGTGGGAGAGCTTGGCAGGCTGTAACTTTAAAAAAAATCCATGGACTCAATTAAAAGTCCCTACAAATCTGAATCTAGGTGACTCACATTTTTGTCTTTTTGCAACACACCATTTGTCTTAAGTAAATGTGTGATTTTGTGGCACATGAATATGAATGAGATTAGTATTTTCTGAATGCTCTTTTTTTTTCAGAAGTTTGTATAAATCTGTAAAAGGGGATGAAATAAATGCTGCAGAATAAAAATAAGGAAGTATTAAAAAATCACTGTAAATACTGGAATTTGGCCCAGGCTAAAAGATTTTACAACGGGTCAACGGGTCGTCTGTGTGGGTGCAGAGACTTTGACACTCACCCGACTAGCCAATCATAGCACATTACGCGCAATGCATGGTAGTATCTCCTGTTTGGTTATGTGGCGTGAAACCACTGCGGGAAGAGAAAAGGAGATAAAAGCTTGAAGATGTCTGAACAAAAATCTGTTCTAAAGCAGCTGTATTATTCACTCAGATTATAGACATTGCAGTTAGATAACATTGTTCTAAATTGTTGCACTTTAAGAGATAATGTTGATAGTGTTGTTCATTACCTTTTATGTTTACATTTATTGCACATTTTTATGAAAACTGCACTATTTAAATCAAAACCTGTTCAGAAAGTTTCTTTGACTTTAATTGTCCTTTTTCTTTCTTTTAGGGTTTTCATGTTTTATATGTTAAACAGGGAAAAGATGGTCAAACATGCAAAGTAGTCTAGAAAAACCAACATAAAAAAAATTGTGATAAAATTGGGATCGTGATTTTATTTTTAAAAAATCATGATATGATATTTTTGCCATATCGCCCAACCCCTGCATGTACTCATAAAATGAAAGGTGCTGCACTATGTATCATCTTACAGCATGTAAACTTGTTGATGGTCAAAGCTGGATTCAGGACTGTGGACACCAACAAGCGGAGTGTTGGGGGAATCTGAAGAAAACAAACTTTCAGAATCAGTTTCAAGAACTTTGGATATTTTAAGTATCTAAGTTTAAATTCTGTATAGGTGGGTTCTCTAACACTGGAGCTTGTATTTGTACTCTGGACCATGTTGAAGCTTGTTCGTAAAGACGGAGTGGTTATTTTGTACTCTTAAAACTCTCTTAAAAGACATAAGACTAAGTGAAGAGAGATGTGTGCAAACCGTTGCAGCATTGCATTATTAAGTTTAATAATAATGTATTTCAGCTTGTTAAACTTGTGCTGGAGCGGAGTTTTGCATTGTAAAATAGTTTTATAGGCAAGAGGAAAACAAGTAAATCCTATAATTTGTTTGTGGGCAGCCAAAGTAGACCATAAGAACGACTCTAAATGAGATAAATAGATACATCTGTTGATTTAACAGACATCAGAGACTAATTAAAGAGAGTGGAGTTTATTCAGCTTGTGTTTAAGGAAGTAAATGTGTTTATTTCTCCATTGATTTAAAGGCTTTACAGTCCAGGCAATCAAGATTTTTCAGCTTGCCATGGATTTCTTTGTGTAAATTCTTTCAGGCTGAAACCCCCTCCCACCCCTTTCTTCAGACTTCTATACAGATGTGTCCCCAGCAGCACTTGAGCCAATCATGCAGTGACTCACATTCTGTATCCAAAACATGATGTGCCACCACAGTTACTCTTTGCCTGCAGCCTCAGCCAACCCATTAATCAATCGGGCAATGGTACGTAGCAGACAGGTCAATCCTCAACTCAGATGGGCTCCAAATTAGAGATTAGAGAGAGCTTTCCCCCTTCTTCAGAGGGCACATTATGTATTATATCTATATGTATATATATACAACTCACTCGCAAGGGGTCTTGTAAACCTTCTGAACATCACAGTAGTTGTTTTTATGAATCTCTGTAATCTCTGTAAATCATGGGATATTTCAGGATATTAATTAGCTTTTGAGGAGAAAAGTTTGATCTTGTATAGTATTTTATATAACGTAAAACACGTGCTGTCATAGAACTGGCTAAACTTGCAGCTGTGCCAACTGTTACACACATTATACTGTATGATAAAGATGCATACTTAAGTTTATATCTCTGATCAAGATAAGTATTTAATAAAAAATGTTTTTTGTAAGGCAATAAAACATTTTTACAGCTTAAGTACAGAGCAGAAAGTGATGAGTGGGCCACTTTGGTTTACATTTGTTTTGCTTTATTAAAGTTGTAGACAAATTCATGAAATGATATGCTTCAAGCTAAGGAAGCCTGTAGTTCAGCTCTCTTTTAATGGCACGACAAACAAAACATATAATGGTTGTTTAGAATTTTGAATGGCGAAAAAGTGTTAATGGTTAGCATCATGCTACCGTGACCACCATCTAGAACCGCAGAGTTGGAGGGTTGCTACTATCTCATCTTCCCATTCAGACACAAAAAAAGAAAAAAACTGTGTCAGTGTTACAAGATTATCAGTATAATGGAATTTAATCAATTTAGATCATGAAACAGAGCAACAAGCTTCATTTTATACATGGCTCTTATTTCATCTTACACTATATATTTGGTTAAGTGGATCATTGACAGCAGGTGGCTATGGGGTTAGAGTCTGCACACCTTTGTCTTCGATGATCAATCATTGGATTGAGCTAAATCAGTAAAGATCAAATTACTAACCATCATAAATTAGCAACACCTGTTGCACCACTATACAGGTCAGGTCAGGGTTTTTGAGCACCATGCTAGGTTGGCACTTTGCCATTCATCCTTCCGGGTGACTCGTCTGCACCACCAGCAACGTTAGCCCTTCATCACGTGTGGGTGCGATAAAGTTTAAAGGCTCATCAGAGTGCGCCAACTGCAGCAGTGCCCCACGGTGAAGCTTGCACCTCCCCAACTCTCAAGTATGTTTTATTTGGGACTTGAACAGACCATTCTCTGTTTCCCAACCCAATCCCTTATGGACTGAGCTACACAACCAACAGGCTCCACAGCAGATGTTCTAATTTCAAATGACTTAAATTTCATCTGTATTTAAGATGAAATGAAATTTGAAGGCCAAAGACGGGTTACTTAGACATGATGGACTGAGACGCTTTCCGGTGAAAAAATGACTTTACCACACATCCAGAGCCTTCATTGTTGAAAAGGCAGTGGAGTGCAGGTCTGGGATGTAACAGAATGATTAAATGAACAGAGCAGAGCACCCGAGTGTGAATGCCTCTGTGTTTTTGTGTGTCTTAAACAGAGAAAAGTGTGCATGGAGGAGATCTTGGAAACAAACATAAACTAAAGCCCGTGTCTCCCAGCACTTTACATGTTTTAAATAAGCATTCAGTTCAATTCAGTTAAATACTGTAGAGGGGAAATGTTGGCAAGGAGCTCAGTGCAAGAATGAATAAATAAACACATGAGTCTCTGATACATTATTCCTTCTCAAATCAATCATCTTCCTCCCTGTCTATCATCAGCCTGTCTCTGCAGCCTCCCCTCACTCTTTTTCTCTATTTCTCTGTCTCTCTGTTTTCCCCAAGCCTATAAAAGTTGGAGCACTTTAATAAGGAGATGAAATAAGCTAGAGGAAGTGTGTGATGCAATGGGGATGAGAGTAGTGATGGATTGGAGATGGATTGGATGTGTATTAAGGGGCCACGGATGACAGGTCTCATCCCACTGCATCCTCCCTCGCACCCAAAAAAATCTCAACATTTCTTGCCATCTTGTCCCTCACATTTCCTCTCTGCCTCTCAGTCCCCCTCACCGTTGCCTCTTTTCTCACTCCGCCTTCTAATCCTCTCATATATAGGACGTGGATGGCGGGCTTGGATAATTAGCAGTGGTTTTATTAATTATGAATGAAAGCTGGTTCTGTGGGAGCCAGTGAGTAGGCCTCTCATCGAGACTCATCAATTAAACAACAGAGTTTCCTAGCCTTTTGATTAAAGATAAAGAGGAAATAGGATGATCAATAGAGACCTGTTAGAGACTGGCACAGCAGATGAACAAAAATGCAGGAGAGGGGAGCAGAAAAACAGATGATGAGAGTGGGGACGGAGCCCACGTCAACTCCTTCGCTCTGAGCCTCGTGACACCTGAAAACGACAGGATTCTGTTGAAAGCATGAAACGTGTGGCGCATGCATCAGCGTGCGAACATTTCATGTGACACTGGCTGCTCGGTGGGAAAACCTCTCGATCCGTCTGCATCAATCGTTACCCTGCCCACACAGACCAATGCTTGGATCCGTGCCAAGGTGCCAGCGCCTCCGTGCCAAACCCTGCTGTCTGTTCTCGCCCTCCTTTTTTTGCCTTTCCTCAACCTCCCTTTTTTTTCTCCCTCTCTCCGCCCGCCCTCGCCTGACTCTCCCATGCCTCTCTTTTGTTCTTTCTCCTTCCTCCCCACACTTCTCTCCTCTTCCCCGTCTGTTCCTCCTAATCTTTTCGCACCTCCCGCCTCCAACCCCTCTGCCACTGGTCAGTTGTGCGGCACATCTCCCCCGTCAGGGAGAGTCTGCCGTCTTACTTTGTTCCGAAAAAGAGAATAAGAGATCTGAAACTGCATCAAGTATATTTTCTGTTACTTCAAAAGCAAAGATAAAAGGTAAAGAGTCAGATTAAAAAAGGCACAGCGTGACTCGCTTTTAAGCTTGTATCCCATTGTTTCAAACGTGTCGCACTTTCACCAGGACACCCCCATGCGAGGAAGAGATTACACACACACCCACACACACACTCTGACCGTCTCTGAACATATGGGCCCGTCTGCACAGCCTCCCACATGTTCCCCTCTCAGCAGCCTTGACATTCAGGGGGGCCCAACTGTGCCGAGAAAGGCCGTCTGATGGACCCCAGAAGTTGGTGCTGTTAATTGGCGCCACGTCTGATTACACTTTTACACCACGTACTCATGCAGGAAAGCTGCTGCTGAGCTTGTTGCGAGGCTGCTGTCCAACAAGATGCTATGAAAGTGGGCGGACATCTCTGTTGCACCCATCAGCATCGCTCTCTCTCACACTCACACACTGTCTCATGCACACACTCAATGAAAAGTGCCAACCTGTCCCCCTCCGCCCAGGTGAAGCATGAAAGGAAATTAGCTTTCACCCATATTTCCAGTTCAATTAGTTTTACTGGCTTTTGAAATTGACTTTCAACAAGAGCACATTGACTGGAGGTGGTAGCAGAGATTATGCAGACTCACTAAAATAAAGATTTATAAATCACTGTCAGCCTTTACAGGTACCGGTAATCCTTCTCACACTATACAGCTATTTCTTATCTAAATGGTACAATGAAATGTACTCTTTTGATACATTTAGAAGTATACTACTCCTCACCAAAGTCTTCCAAAAGTGTTTCTTAATCATAGGAAAATACTTACAGGGTCTAATTTAGGTAAAGCACATAAGGCTCTGTAAATAGGGTTCATCATAGATAGTCAAATAAATTAAAAAACTTGCAGATTTGTTTTCCATTACACAACATACAAATGGCAGCATCACACTTATCAGACTATAGGAATGATCTACCAAGATACAAAATAATGAGTGCTAAATTGTGTGTACAAGCTAAAAATTGTGTGTGAAATTAGTGGGAGTGTTGCCAGTGATCAGCCATGACTGGGCGCTCAACTGATAACAAGCACAAATGTGGTGTGGACCGCCCCCTTAAATGAGGATTTTGCGCATATGCTACTGGCTGACACCACGTAGAGTTTGGTAGAGCAAAGTGGCCGTAAACGAAGGAGGCAAACAAACACACAGTCTGTCATTTTGCTGGACAAGTTCATCTCTTTTCTCTCATACCTAATTTTTCCCGTCATTCTTATTTTTCCTTTTTTGATTATAATTAAACATAATCTACTAACAGTGTCACACTCTCCACACACTGACAGCTCCTAAACTTGCTGTCAGTGCATGGAGAGTGTGATGCAGTCAGCTCAGAGTGACGAACACAGTGATTCTCCTTCATAGCTGGCTAGCTGGAGATCTTTTTTGCATGGGTTAAATGGCCTCCTCCATGATGTAGACAAACAAAGAGGGTTTTCTTTATGTGTGTCTGCATGAGTATGATGGCACACTGGATCTTCCTCTTTTTCCAGTCCATCATAATGACAGACAGCCTCCAAATCTTTCTGTCATTCATCAAATAGTCTGTCAGTCATGAAAAATAATCTGTTAATTTTTCTCGCCACAATGACCCAACCCTCTGTGCGTAATGCTGTGCCTGTTTTGCACCTGCCTTTCAAACCTGCTAACACAGTGAGCAATCAGTAACAGGCTTGATAAATCACATTGTGGGTGCGAAATGATTACATTTGATTACATTTCCTCTTTCCAGTATTTTGTGCCTTCTGGTAATCTGCTTGCATTCTGTGTGTTCATGACGGCAAACATGCTAAATGTATTGTGCATGCTGTTTTGCTCATTTGACAGACTTGACTCACTGCACTCAGTTAGCAGATCAGCTTTGCACATGCTATCAAGTTTGCATGTGTTTCTATACAAGCAAACCTTTAGTAAATTCTAGAGATGCACCGAAATGAAAATTTGTGGCCGAAGCCGAAGCCAAATAATATATAAATACTGGGCCGAATACCGAATATCCAATGTGGAGGCACAGCAGTTCACTATATTTTTTAATAGTGCATTAATAGTTTAGAGTACATTTTTAGACATGTTTTTAAAAGAAAGTAATTGTTTATTAAATATTATGACATTTTTTAATATTCCAGTAGCCTTTGCTTTTCAAAAAAAGCCCAACAAAGTTTTTCATTCAAATTAAGCCTTCAAACAAAACAAAGCATGCATTAAAAAATATTAATGTACACTGATGGATATATACCAATAGACCAATAATACCAACAATACTGCTTTAAGGCTGTCACTTTATATTCAATATTTGAATAACCGATCAAATATGGGAATAAATATCCGTAATGGAATTGTAAATAAATATTTGAATGCAAAATATTGAGTGTGGCGACACATCAGGCCTGGAGCAGTGGACCGTTCCGTCCAACAGAGGGCGCTGTGAGAGCAGCTTGTCCCTCAGACACATCCGCTGCTCTCTCGACCCAAAGAGTTTCCGCTCCGAGTGGAGACATAAACAGCTCTAACTGTTCTGTGGAGAGCTGTGTGGAAGTTGTTTTGGTTATACACAGTTGATGGCAAACTTAAAAATCAAAGACCAGGCTGTGTGTTCCGTAAAATATAGTTTAGTCTCTCGTTCTCCACTTATTTGTGGGCTCAGCCATCGGCTCTCATCCAAGCTATACGGCCGAGTGCAGCGGAGCGCCGTCAAGAGTTTAACCTGTGTGACGGGTTTTTTTTTTCGGTAGGGTGGATAAGAGAGTCTCTGACCCTTACTGGGGGGGGATACTATTCGGCCTTGTTATTGCCTCACTCTACCGAAGGCCGAATATGGCTTTTTTTGCACTATTCGGCCAAATATATTGGGCCACCGAATATTCGGTGCACCCTTAGTAAATTTGGCCCTTTATGAGTTGTGATATTTAAACTATATATTGTGCTGCCCTAGTAGAGTTTGTAGTAGGATCCCTGCTGTGCCCCTTTTTTGTGGTGTGGAGTTACCACAGTGAAGAGCAGTGTGAACCCAATGATCTACATTGTTTTTATCACCATAATGTGATCTATATATCATGAGCACACTGCATTATAGGCTATGAGTCAGTATTATTCAGTGCGAGGCTTTGCCAGGAGAACATACCTACCACTCCTCATGTTAAAAGTAAACAGCCCAAGGCACGAAAAGAAGCACAGTTTCATTTGCTATTTAAACATTATGACTGCTCTGCTTGAAATGGCTACTATATGGGGTAGAAATAAAGAAAGACAAATGTGCTGCAAGCAAGGACAATTTCCTCAGGGTGTGTGAATGGGCCCATATGTGCTGTGTTTTGACAGACATTGCATCTATGTTTTGAACATTAGTTGTGTTTCATATCCATTGCAAGGTGGCTTTCAGAAAGAGCGGGAAACATTCTTTCAAGGTGATATCTCCAATTTTAAGGGCATTTACTCTTTCACATGCTTTCTGTTAGTGTCTCCTGCTTCTGTTTTTGCCTCTGATCATCAAATCATGTAGAATGAAAGCCAAAAAATAAAATGTAATTTTCTCTATAGGCCCAGCCTGTCTCATCATCTTGTTCCCTCATTTCCTTCTTTGATCAATAAAAACAGCATCTGGTGCTTTTTTGGACTAACCAGATCCCCTCCCACTTACAGCAAGGCCAACTAATAGAAAATTCATCACAACATCTGGTCAGCGCTTTACTTGCAGCCATATCAACACCACTGGAAATCAAACACATTTTGGTGCCATGCAAAGACATATTTTTGTGCAATTTGCGGTTTGCAGTCCTCTGCCCTCGCTGCATTCCCCCAAAAGACAGCAACTCTGTTCTCTTGGCATCCTCTTGTGTAGCAACTTGCCAGGTTACAAGGGGTTACCCTCATTACTCAGACACTCTTCAAAGCGGTTCACTCATCGCGGCTGGAGGATAATACGAGGCAGCCTTCTCTGGACTCCTCAGGGAGCCGAAACTCAGCTCGACAAGTCAACCACCCATTGCAGAAAACAGCAGCCTTACTCGGAGTCTAAGTTCCTGTTGTACTTGTGATTGGTTATGGATTTTGTTATGGATTCTTGCCCTTAGTGTTTTGCCGTCTTCACAGGCAGACAGTAACCACTCACTCAAAATCAAAGTGTGCTGACTTTTGGCTGTTTGTGCCTCAAGAGAAAAGTTCTGTTTGATTCATATCTTCCCAGCTAAGTCCGTACATCAACTAAGAGTTCTTCACTCTGCGTGGGAAGTTTGCTATTATTAGCAGGTACATTTAAGTGGATGCATACAGCTGGGGGGATCAGCACTGCCAGACGATGCTAAGTCAAGGGAAAAAGGCTGATAGGAGCTCAATACATTGTGTTTGAAGTTCTTTGAATTCTATTTCCACATTTAGCCTTTTTGCTGATAGAATAGGGCAAGGTACTTCAAGGGGGTCGATGCTCATAAAAGATGATACAAATGGCTTTTCCTTCATCTGTAATAGAAACACTTGCATGGAGCAGCAACCACCTCAATAAAAGCTTCATAAGTCCGCATTCTGTACTGAATTAAAAAGGCAATCACAAAAATAAAGCAATATTTGTCAATTTAATACTGCCATAAGAACTTTTTTAATATTTAAAAGGCCAGGAAAATGTTGATAATCAGGTTCAAAGAGACTCTGTCTTTCATATTTTTCCATTTGTATGTTCTGTTTTTTTAACTCCGATGAAAGGGGAGATGTAGACAGATGCATGAACAAACCACAGTGTCTGTATCTAGCTTCCCTTCATTAAGTGACACACTGTATGGGTAATCCTGTCAACATTTGTGTGCTAAATGTTCTACATTTTGGAAGTCGCACAGTAAATATTTTCACCCTTTAAGACTCTCACTAACAGGATCAATGACATTAGAAATTAGTCAGGATGCACAGAAATATTAATCAATTTTGAATTATTTCAACTGGAGACATAATATACCACGATACAAAAGTTGAAAAGTATTTAAGTCTGGGGTGTTCAAAACTACTTTTAGTGGACCCACAACATACAGGAAAAGTTGGAGTTGAATGTAACCCATTTAGTAACAAGTAGCCTGATGAGTGAAGATACATTGTTTGTAGCAGCAAGTATCACAAATCACTAATTCAGGAAAAACCACTTTTTGTACTATCTTTTCTCTCAATCAATCAATCTTTATCAATCAATCTTTATTTGTGTAGCGCCAATTCATAACAAGTGTTATCTCAAGACACTTTACAATAGAGCATAAAGCTCTTCATTTTATGGATACACATATATGCATATATACATATATACATATAAAATACACATATACATATATATACAAATATATACATCCAACACCCAACATGAATCCATATAGCCAATCAGGAATCCCTCCATCATGGCGGCAAGAAAAAACCTTCTGTTAAGCAGCAGGAAATCTTGAATGTGGATCCCAGTCTCATGATGAACAGCAAATCCACACGATGCTGTGTTGGGTGTGAGGGCAAAAGAAGGGAGGTAAGAGGAGACAAGTGGACTAGAATGGTAACTAAAGTTAGGGACAGGTTCATGTACCATAGACCTGTCATCTGATTTATTAGAGGGTGGCCTCTTGAGATGCTACATCTCATTTTCAGGAGGGTCCTCATGTCTGAATGGTTGTGGTGATCATTTTCTAGAAGTATAATCTTAGATATTCTTACTGAAAATAAGAATTTATGGTAGTGACGAACTCATGGGTGCCCAGACCACAAGTGCATCCCAACCATATTTGTCTCCGTTAAATATAAATGTGTTAAAGGCCTCTTGAGATGTGACATCCCATTTTCAGAGGGACCTCATGCCTATGTGGTAGTAAAATATAGATACTGTAGATGTATCGATCATGGATATGGAGATCATACTAGTATCTGTATAAACAGCTATAATGATAATGGGAATGGAGTGTTCCTAATAAAATGGTCAACTATGTGTCATGTTTATAATTGTAGTTTTGAGGCTTCGTGACTCCACAGCAGCAGGCAGTCTCCACAAGGATCCCAGGCCACCTACAAGACAAGAGCCAGAGACGAGTACAGGAGCAAACAAAAGGGGCAAAAGCAGATGCTGAGAGAGAGAGAGAGAGAGGGAGAGGGAGAGGGAGAAGGAGAGGGAGAGAGAGAGAGAGAGAGAGAGAGAGAGGGAGAGAGAGAGTGATAGAGCCCATTGTGCCAGACCCCCCCCCCGGCAGTCTAGACCTGTTACATCTAAACTATGAGTCTAATTTATGAACTAATTTATTTATTTATTTATAAGCTATGAGCTGGTCCCTAACTGAAAGCTTTATCAAAGAGGAAAGTTTTAAGTCTAACCTTAAAGGTAGAGAGAGTGTCAGACCCCCGAACTGTGGTTGGTAAATTGTTCCAGAGAAGAGGAGCCTGATAACTGAAGGCTCTACCTCCCATACTACTTTTGGAGATTAATGGTACCACAAGTAGGCCGGCATTCTCTAACCAAATTCAAAGTGCACTTTAATCATGTTTAGCACAGCTCTTCTGAAGAGTTGGGTACTTTGTATGGTTTACTCTTGATTTTTGTCTGAATGTAAAGATTATCCGTCCCGTGTTTTGGTTATTAATGACAAAATTATGTATAAAAACTATGAGCTTACTACACAACTTCCAGTCAATCTCTATAGCCTCTGTAAGTCAGGACATAGCCAGAAGAATTCTGTTAGCTCCTTCTTCATTATGGAACCTCAGCTAATCTAGCATGTCACAGTTAAGTTAGCTCTGTTATGCTGTCCAGATCAGATCCTTCATTTCAATTTCACAAGTAAGGACCACACCATCAACAGGATGAATTTAACAATTATTTATTGCGTGCAGTGGATAACAAGCAACATAGCAGGTATGTGAAGTGGTTTGGGGAAACTTCCAGCATGACGAACCCCCTTTATAAAGCCCTGAGGAAAGAAAGAAGGAAGACGTTTTAAGAAAGGGGAGGGAGGGAAGGGTGCGTTGAGTGTGCGAAACAAAAGAGGGAAATGGTCAGTCAGAATTAATAGGAACACAGGAAGAGGCATGGTTGAGGTGTGGTCTTGCTCCTGAAATTCTGCTTAAAGCTCCACTTATAGTTAACATACTAAGCAGTGGCTGGGACATCAGTGCCATAGTTTGATTAGCAGCTGTACCATCAGCCTTAAGGTCGAGGGTTCCAGCCCAGCATCAAATCTGTCATGTTGTTGTTTTCTTTTACAAGGCTCTTAACCTCAAAACCAAAGAGCGTAACTAACATAATAACTACTACCATTATAGAAGGGTTGTGATTGAATGTAACCTGCAGTGTAACAGTACCGTTGCGTAGTCAGGCAGATCAGAAAAGTGCCATACAAGCTCATCATTCTGAAGCCTTGTCTGTCGTAATGGAGTTAAATAGTTTACTATCATCACTGTTTTTTAAGACATTATAAAGTATAAACTCCTGTTAAAAATGTTTGAACTGAGGTTATGATTTTGCCAAATCAGACATTAAAAATTGTTTGCATAGAGTGCTGTTTATTCCCCTATTAAAGAACACTATTTGGAGGGAGACAGTTTATTTTTTTTTAGAACAAAATGCTAATCAGAGACTAAGAAAGTGTGCACTGAAGAGATTGAAAGTAGCATGTTTCCATTGTTCAGGTTCATTACAGCACATACACTGGAGAGCAGGTCAACCTCACACTGAATGAACACATTTTGATCCTTCACTATAAGATAACTATATGCGTGAATATGCTGAGAGGTAGACAGACGTGTGTACGTGTTGATTCTAATATTCACGACCCCGCTGGAGTCAATGTCTTGTTGCCATAGCACCGATTGGCATTGAGGGACTCAACAGGGTTTGGCTTTATGTGCAAGGACACTGAGAGGAAGACATAAAGAGAAGGAAGAATTAGAAAAGCAAGGGTTGGATGTTGACTTTAATAGACAGCCATAAAGCTGTGTATTAACTTATTTAAACCTCTGTAACGGCGCCCTTCATCTCCTCATCGCACCCTGCCTTCACTCTTTTTATCTCTCGGCAGATTTCTCTCAGCATGACTCACTCTGATTAGTACTGGGCAGCCATTTCAAAGCTTGCAGAGGCTTTGACATACAGCATTAAACAGTTGCTTTTCCTCTGTGGTCAGAGTTCTGTTATATAAGAAGAGAGTTAAAGAGAAATGAAGTAATCATAATGGAGCAGGACCCATAAAGCCAGCGGTCTAATTCAGGAGAACAAAAATTAATGAACTGTGTCTGTTCTTTTGTAACAATCTTTAAATCCCATTTAATGCTGCTGTGACAGCTAATCATTTGTGTCTGTCTGTTTGTGTCATGTGCTAAACAATGCCTGCCTCTGATTAGGGATGTGAAGGGGAAGGGGAAAACAGAATTTGGGGTGTGGTTTTTAGTGACCACTTGGGATGAATTAAAAAAAAAGGGAGGCTCAGGGTTGTGATGGCTGTCCTTATCTTGTCATGAGCCTAACTGTTTCAGCATGAGCGAAGCATTACCATGCTGCTGAGGGAGGCTGCCTCGCCGCTATCTTTCCATTTGTCTCCAGCTGTTCCGAAGCAACCCCTCCTTTTTCATTTTTATCTCCCGTGTCATCTTGCTCCGGCTCTAAGATTCATTTATGCACACTTTCTCTCTTTTACACAGGGCTCACCTCTTCCTCCCTCCTCTCCCTTTGTCTCCACTTCCGCTTTTTGCTTTTCCACACCATCCACACCTCTATGCATCAGCCCTCTCTCCCTTTTCTCTTTTTTGTCAGTTTCCTTGCTTGACAGATGCCCTTCAGCTGTATGCAGTATTTCCAAGCTGCATGCAGAAGAATAGGATTTAGCTGAGTCAAACTTTAGTCAAGTCCAACAAAGCTACTGTAGCTTTGTCTCATTTCAGTCTAGGGCTGAACATTAAATTTGTTCAATATCACAACCGAATTGTGTGCATGTGCAGGATATGCAGTGTCAGTCACATAACTCAAAGCACATCATACTTCTGTTTGTTTGTTTGATGGAAGATAAAAATGCCATCTAAAATCTATCAGTATGCTTATCCAGAGAATGGGCCATGGTGGATGCAGAGTTTCTGAGCTACCGGCATGTGAAAGTTATTAGCTGCAGATGATGCATGTCACTCATAGCGTCAGTGCTGAGAGGCTTTTTTGTTGTTTTTGCTTTCTTTTAGTGATCTATAAAAATACTGTTTTAATGAACATTTTAAAAAGATATAAGTATTCCTCTAGTCTTCAAAATTAGCCTTTAATTGACAGTATGTAATATTTGACATTTGTATTTTTTATTTTTTAATTTAATCAACTGATTCTCTTATTTATTTTTTTGTAGAAAACTAAAATTTCCTTGAATATTTCAGTTCTCAAAACTGATATGAATAATCTACTTTTATATTTAAAAAATGGCTTATGGTGTGTATTTTAAGCAACAGTTACAAGCCTTCGATGTGATTGTAAATTCATTAAAGAATCATGTATGTGAAGTTGTTGTCAGAGGGCTCTAGTGCACTGTGAAAGAATAAATAGTCTAAAACAAGGTGTTAAAGATCTGATTCAAAGTGTTGCATGTAGAGGGCAAATATTTATCTGAAAAATTTGTTTACAAATCTCTGCATGTATCAGGATAAAAAACCACAGCCATATAATTTTTGTTTCAATATTTTTTAGTCCTATTACAGTTCATATATATCTCCACCAAGGAGGTTATGTTTAAACCAGGGTCTATTGTGTGTTTGTTTGCCTGTTAGCAAGATAACACAAAAACTAGTGCTTTTCTAGTTTTCATTCTTGTTCAATGCAGTGTGTTTCCAGGAAGAGTTTTTTTTTTAATCAAAATGCTTCTCTAATTTCAGTCAATTCATCTTATTAAAAGTGTGTTGCTAAGCATTGGTGGTTTGTTGAATGCTTACCAAAATGCTTGCTTATATTTGGCAACATGAATTAACATGATCCAGCTAAAACAGGCTCGGAGTTTGCTCCAATGAACTATATTTCACATACAGACAAGCAACTCTGACGTGATATAAATTATCCTAAAGCTGTATTTATTCTCTCTGAAGGTCTGTACTGTATATCTTTGTTGATTACAAAATTAGGTATGTTTTTACAGACTATTGGTTCAATATGGCTAAACTATTACACCACAAATTCTTATCTCCTTGTGGTTGAAGGTGTTTTTTTAATTAATCATTTAATTTGGCATTAAAAACTTAAAGGGATTAAAACAAGCCTTTGTCTTATAAGAACTTGTGTCTGTGAATAAAATTAAAACCAACATCCTTTGTGAAGTAGTTTCATGTCAGCTTCTTAGTGTTGTTGCTGTAACTGAATGTGTGGTTTGTTTCCCACTTGTGTAGTGTTCATTTATTAATGCTGTGATTATTCCAGATGAAAAGTGGATATGTGCCATGACTGTGCAGTGTTTGTGGAAGCATATAAAAGAAAACAAAATACATTTGGCCAGCTTTTTAGACAGTCCCTCAAGTTGACCAAAAGAATCAAACCCAAACCACTGTTGACAGATAAATGATCTTGTCTCTGAACTTCTGTATTTTCTACAGTCGAGTCTTCAAATTTATTCTCAGAAAAAAGATACAATTAATGCCATCACAATTCAAGCTTACAATTTGCACTCTTGATAGTGTGAAGAAGCTTTTAATGACCAGAGTCAGTTTCTGATCCTTTGGCTATTTTTAAAATTTCTTTCAGATTTTATTTAAACATTGATTTTGTGTTTTCGTGGCAAAGGGAACTTTTGCCTTTATAAATTCAAACATTGTATCAAATTTAAAAGGGAAGTCAAATCAATGGCTCCTGAGGCAAGTAAAGACTTAATCAAACTGTTTTGCTTTTGCCAAAATTGAATTATTCCAGCATTCATGCTCTGAGGCTGGTCTGCTTTGTAGATGGGGAAACCGAGCCTGACATTGGCAAGGGAATATTGAATAGTCGTGTTTCTCACATGGTCACAAAGAAAAGGGAGCATGGGAGAGAGAGTGAAAGCTGGAGCCAACAAAGTGGCCTCAGGGCATCTGTGCAGTGAAACCCCGGAGATCTGTCAATAAACAGGCAGGTTGTTGTTGCCGGATCAATCCAGGCCTGGAGCATTGCTTCACTTCTAATTGCCATGTGGTCTGATGCAAGAGCACATGCTCGCGTGAGCCAAAATCTTTATGCTACCTCCGTGTTAAAAGTACTCTGTAGAGCAGAATATATGTCTATTATCAGACACTGTTAAAAAGTGCATGGGGAAACAGTAAGAACAAGATACAGTTAAACTGTCAATTATGACAGGCTTGTTGCCAGATTGATTTTTTTTGTCTCATTTTATTTCATTGCCTGCAGTACAGCCAAACATTGTAGATACTGCTGGCTTGCTTAGCAGAAACTAATAAAGGCTGGTATTTGTTACTGAGTTTTTAAACTGAGCTCACAACTTCATTATCAGTATTTTTCACCTATGGTTGTGAGAGTTTGCTAAAGCACTTCTGCTTTTCTCGTGACCTTAAGGTCCAACTGGAATTGGTTTGTTTTTGCATTAAATTAAACTTTATCAAGACAGCCGTAAAACACTGCAAATGAATTGTTTTTTTCAGCTGCTCTATTCCTGCATTTGTAATCTAGAGAAAGATGAGTTGGGATAGTTTATTCCCCGCAGAGTTGCGTAGAGGGATTGTAACAAGCAACATGATACGTTTGTTTCAATGCTACACTGCCAGCTAATGAAGGAAACTGACAGTGTAGCAGGGAGGACATTTTTACTAAGCTCCCTCCCTGCTCTTGCTTGCTGATGAAATAATATGATTCTGCTTTCCCACCAAAATTAGCAGATAGACGCAGGTTTTTTCAACCTGCTAACAATTGGCAAGTGACTCCTTTCCCACTGCAAACAGATGAGGTCTAATCTACAGCAGAAATGCTGCAGGGCTGTGTTTTATCCTCTGGTGTGTCAAACTAGTGTCATCATGTTGATGACATCATCAGCACGACAAAACATGTCTTTGTAAACAATGGAAGGGGCATACAAGCCATGGACACGGTGGTTAACTGTTTTCTGTACTTTGTACTTTTGTCCCTCTTTAAAGGGACTGTGAGGAGTTTCTAAATAATTACAAAAAAGTCTCACTTTTAGATATATGCCTGATCGAAATACACACTTATTGATGAGTTTTAGAGCATCAAAATAGGTCATCTATTTATGCTATTCCTTAACCTTCCGGTCGGGTCGTACATAGCTGGACTGGCCCGGATACTCAACTTCGGGATCAAGACAAGTAAAACTAGAGCAAATTTATATTATTCAGACACATCATAGAGCACCGGGCTGTAAGTAGCCATATATAGCCGACTACAAAACTACGATAGGCCTACTAAGTTTTCCCAAATTTGCTTGTTGTCACACATAAAAAACTACCGCTACGTAACTAGAAAGAGATACATTACCTCGTCGCTTTGCATCCTGTAAGTTGTTGAAAAAATGAGTTGTAAAGCAATGCAGAGTTCTGAGGAAGGTCCGAACTGCATCTTTAGCTCCATAACATAAACACACTCTGGGTCACGTCTCGTGCTGCGTTCCAGTTGTAGTCAGAAGTAGGAATTTTGAGCTCAGAGTAGGAAACTGCAACAGGAACGTCCCCCAAAGTCTGAATTTCCTCCGGGGAATGCGGTGAAACCTCGCCACCCCCGAGTTGACAATCGAAGATGGATGCCCCCAGTGTGAACAGTTATTTAGCTCCTGTAATAATCCATTTATTTGCACTTCTGACTGGGGTGTGTCGCTCTAGATCAGCTGTATACATTATATTGTTAGACTTATATTTACAAAAATGCTGCCATAGTGATAATCACATTCTTCATGTGATATTTGTGAACAACAACGCAGGCATGCTAATAACAGCTAACAATAGCCTGGTAGATCGGCATGTTTTCCGACTTTGTAACTGGAACGCTGATAACTCTGAGATGATGTCACTCCCAGTTCCACGGTTACTGGAACGCAGCATTACGACAGTCGCCGCGCAGGCTCATGGGTAGCAGAGTCTTTTACGTTGCCGATAATAGATTCTCCTCACAGACCCTTTAAAATGTACAAATTCAGTGCAGACTGAGCAAAACTCGAGCTCAGATGATACGAAGGCAGATGGAATTTGTTGCTGAGATGGCAAAGTTACGGACGGAGGGGATGGGCACAATATAATGGTGAAGGCACATTACACCTATGTCATCCCATAAATTAGTAGGTTCAGCCTGGTGTGACGTTCCCACTGCAGTCGATCGGAGGGGAGCCAATAAAAACCTGTGTTGCTGGCAGGGTCAGTTGACCCAGGTCTAGATGTTAATTGGAGCCTTTCCAACTGCCGACACGAGCTGATTGTTACTGGGTTTTAACAGGTTTTTTGGCCACTGGGAAAGTGGTATGAGTTACTTTTTAACAATTGTAATACTGTAGTTACCGAGTTACATTTAAAAGCAATATCACCTAATACTACTATACAGTCATTTATTCAAAAGCAGCACAATAAACAACTGATGCAGAGTGCCCAAAAACACTGAGCCATGTTTATTTTACCAGGGCTGTAGTCAACCTTAGAAAAGATTTGTTGACATTGTTTACTGCATTGACCAATTCAATGGTTGTGTCAAAACA
The DNA here is from genome assembly GCA_036419115.1 of Scarus forsteni. Taxonomy (NCBI): domain Eukaryota; kingdom Metazoa; phylum Chordata; class Actinopteri; order Labriformes; family Labridae; genus Scarus; species Scarus forsteni. The sequence goes on from JAZDUH010000136.1 coordinate 15,843,853, forward strand.
AACTAGACATCATGTCATCTCACTAGTCAATGGTTGTCCAGAACTTCAGCCATACTATATATTTATTTATTTAACCTTTATTTAACCAGATAAAAGATCCATTCAGATCAACATCTCTTTCACACAGATGACCTGGCCAAGAGGTCAGCAGCACATGTCATACAAAACAGCTACCACACAAACTGCCATACTAACCTGCTTTTAACTGCAATCACACGACAAAAGAGCTAAAACATATGTTTGTTTTATGTTGATGAGTCAGTTAAAAAACATTTAACAAACTTTTTAAACTAGGCAGATATGTTGCAACAGTAACACTATACAGACCTAGGATTCACAATAATTGAAAAAGTAATTTAACATAATAGTTGTTTGCTTGAGCTTTATTTTTTATTTCATACAATAAAATAGTTTGGAGATGCCATACATGAAAAAACAACTTAGATGTTAAGTGGTGTGCCAGGCTGGTTGACTTGAGAGTTACAAAAGAACATTTTAGTAATAAATAAGTTTGATCTTATTCATTTTTACTCATTTTTTGTTTGAGAAGATTTGATGCATGTTTTTCCACATGTACATGCACATTAGTGCCCTCTTGATGGGGCATAGGTCAGGAGTACGAGTTTTGTGCACCACGTAAGTGAAGCACTAGTGTTAGGAGAAGCTCTATTTGATTTCTTGGCTGATTCCTACTGGCCTTGGAGAGCAGACGGACCTGCCTGATTCTGAAATCCTGCATATCAGTCTTTCCAACCTCAACAGCAACTTTATTACATGCTTAACTGCCCAATAATGGAAAATGGGTGGGAGGTGTGGGAGAAGCTGACTTGATGATAACAGGAAGTGACTGTATGCTTGAAAACAATGGTGGCCTCTGAAGCTGTCTCAATAACTGCATTTTTTTTATCAGAAATGGACTCAATTTTTTCTTTAAAAGAGGTGGAATGAACGACACCTGAAGCTTTTTTTACGATAAATCATGTTTTTGCTCTTCTCCTGATCACTGCCGGGAAACTGGGAGAGAATGCAGAAATCCTTCACGGACATGTTGTTTAGTCTATGGTCGTCATGGTTACTCAATGATACTTTGGGGAAATATGCTATCCTCAGAAGTTTACCAGGAAGGCTTGATAGGGATTGTCTTTGACGAGGATCATGTCACATAAAAGTGTTGAATGATACATCTGTGTGGAAAGCATAGTTTTAAGTTAGTTTAGGCTAACGGCATAGTAGATAACTGTTGTTAGCTTCTATGGCTAATGGACGTTAAATTTTGTTAGCTGTCGTTAGCTATTAGCCGCTACGTATAGCCACTAGGTATGCTGTGTCATCCAGTATGTAACAGTGTTGCTTGATATGAATTAGTCTGTGATGAGTGTGACCAGCCAATCACAACTGCTGTTGTTTTTGAAGGTTCTGCTTCTGAAAACATTTTCAAACGGCTCCTTCCCAGATGGATGAGTGAAATATTTCAAATATGGATCTATCCATCTGGCGTGTCAGGCTAGATTCATACGAGTGTGAGTCAGAGCTCTTCATATATGTCATCTCCTAAAGGGCTGCGCAGAGAAGGTCCTGTGGAGAGATAAAGAGCATCCCTTTAGTTTTTTCTTGCTTTACCTGGTTGTGGCAGCTGTGTGCTGCCAGCATGAGTACTGTCAATTGTGAACTCCAGTTCTAATTATGTCTTTAAGAAAATATGTAAACTATTCCTTGCTGGTATTGATAATTTTATATATACAAGTGATATGAAGGTATTCTGCATCATTGTACTTGACATGTTTGACCAGGTAACATAAAAAATATATAGATATGAACTCGGCCTCATCCGCTTAGTTCTCACAGTGCATTTCTTTATTTTTCAGTATTGGGCAGCTTTCCAAGTGGGCCGTCAAGGTACTTCAGTGGAGCCACAACAGTAACTCCACTTTATTTTTTCATCTAGTTATAATTTTCAGAATCAATGTAAAAGATGTATTTAGCTAAATAAATCATGCAGCTTTAACTTCAGGTAGAAAACATTCAGTTATAGACAAGCATTATAAAGTCAGTAAAAGTACTCTGACAGTAGCCCGGAGAGAAGAGTAGCCTGGAGCCTTATCATGTTTTGAGAGGTTTGTATGACAGCCTTCAATGAGTCCACCTACGTTTTCTGGATGCATCATATTTACATTCCCTCTGGGCTGTGCAAAGTCTGTCTTAGAATTGATAAAAACTCAAGCATAAGTGGTCCAAGCTGGTTTTAAGTGAGTAAATGCAAACGCCCCCATCACAAACAGCTCCTGGTTCTCAGTTAATATCACAGATTGAGGATTTGCAAATCTTTAAGAGTATCCAACGGACGAATGTTCCTTTCATGAAAAATTGGTCAATAGCCCGCAGCATTGGCCTCCTTTTTGGATTTGTGGGTAAAGTTAAGCTCCAGAGTATTTGTTAGGATATCCCCGCAGGATAAAAGTGTACAAGAAATAATTCTGTTGAAACCAAACTGGGCAATTTTCCTCCACGTCTTGTTGTTTGTCCTCCTCTCAGTGTTTTTAAATGGCAGCCTCTGTCAACAGCCGCAGCGGGGGGCTCAGTCTCGTCCTGTCTATTTGCCTCTGCACTGTTATACCCTGTTGCTCAAAAGCCCAGCGATAGACCAATCAATGGATGAGCCACTTACCCTGTTATTCAGAGAATAAAATAATGTCTGTAGCCACCAATCTGGCAAAGTGGAAGGAGCACAAAGAACCTGTGAGTGATAGAGGAGCTTTAATGGGGAGAAGTGAGAGAGGGTGGATGTAACCGGGTGTTTGATTCTTGTTTTGTGGGATTTAAAAAGGCCCCAGATCAGCTGCTTGGTTCCCCTCCACTGACTCTATGACAGGTAACAAAGATAGAACAGCTCCAGCGTGCAGCCTCTTAGTCACACATACAATACGTGAGGGAATGTGTTTTCTTCATGCTTTAGTTCCTCAAGAAGTCCCCTTCAATTGACCATATTCATGTGGTGGTCTTTTTACAGACAGTATTTGCCTATATGGAATATTGTTTTAGTGGTGTATTCACAAGATTTGGACCAAAAGTGAAAGTTAGTGCTGTTAGAAATATCTGTGCAGCGGTTTTCGGGCTTTGTGATCAATTCATTAACATCAGTCATGCATGCCTAAAAGGGTTTTTACTTTTGCAGCAAAAGGACCCTCTGCTTCACCTTGCTTTCATGTGGTCTTTTAAATCTTCTCTAAATGGATATTTATCCGTTCCTCATCTTATAAACAGTTATATATGGTATGCATTTCCAAAATGGTTTTGTCTCGTAATTGCTTCCTTTCAGTTCAGAGACTGAGGGCAGATTGCCCACTAAATAAATGCAATGAAGTGTGTTGATCTTTTGGACTGATAGAATAACATTTATTTAGAGCTAAGGTGATTTGGGATATGTGATTTATCAAATTTACCCTTGTGGAAAATTGCTTGAATCTTTATTAACCAGAAGAACCTCATTGAGATTAAGAATCTCCTTTGCAAAAGTGTCCTGGCCAAGACAGGCAGCAGAAAATGGAGCAGAAAATTTTCAGTCAAAGCATTTACAGCCTGCGTCATCTTCCTCTAAAGCATTTAATCTGCACCTTAGTGATGTTAGACAAAATTCTTAATGTTAAAAATCCTAAAAAACAATGCTTGACAATAGAAAAAAAGGATAATGAATGGCACACTTCATTTTAAAGAGCCTGTATTTTGTCTTATTTCTCACATTAACTTCATGTATAAGAGTTTGATAAATGCTAAATTATAACCAAGCCTTTATATCTTTAGTACCCACAATCCACCAGTATTCTCATTGTGTCATCGGCAGTCTGTTAGAGCCCCTGTTACTGTGTGGAACTTCCTCCTCAGTGAACCCAGTCTGCTCTGATGGTGCTTTGTGGTAATAGATCAATTAATTTCTGTTCAGCACATTTTTTCAGTGACTCTACTTTCATTCTCGACTCTATGCTCTACCAGCTGAAGACAATGGGCTTAAACTACTGACAAAACAATGGCAGAACTTCAAATTGTCTGGTTGGTCTGTTCAGGGAGCAGAGGAAGGAGCTGTCCCAGGCAGCTACTGGTGCTGTTAAGATGGGGAGAGGGAAAAATACAGATGCTTCAGACTTTTTGTCCTGTGCAAATAAGTGTTCTCTCAAAAAAAGAAAGGTTAGACATACTAAAAGGACTTATAAAACTTAAAAAATCTGATATGGGCCCTGTGAAATAATATATCTACACCAGTTTGAAAAATTGCACTAACTCAAGTTAAGTGTTTGATCCTTACTGTGTTGCTTGGCACCACATTCAACCCCACTTCGCTCTCACTGCTGTGCCAGTGGCTTGTCAGCATGTATGAAAGCATAAAAATGAGAGTTAATACTGATAAAAAATACCACACACCTCAACCTTCAAGGTAGGAGTGTGGTAGGATGGGTGAGTGTGACTTATGTTGTAAAAGCACTTCCAGTGGTCAGATGTGAACGGCAATACACAAGTTCCTTCTTAACTTATCACTGAACATTTCAGGCTCTGTTTCTGATGTCCTGGGGGAAAAACAGCCACCATGTCAATAAGGCGATATGAATCAGTGCCCCTCTCCACTTCCCCTTCCCCGCTTTACTTGTGTTACTTCTGTGGCATACAAGTGAGAGCTCACCCAAATATTGCTCTGCTCCTGACATTTCCTCTCTGCTTTCATTGAATTAACTTGACAAGCAGAGCGGGTGGGCCTTCGACTTCCAAAGGGGAAATGGCTTTTATTGATTTGATCCGCTCTATGAGATACCAGGTACTTTATAACATTGTTCAGCATCCCTGCAATTGTCGTCCGGACGAGGAGGCTCGAGCCCGCGCTGGGTTTTATGCAAATTGAAATTGATGTTACTGGGTGAGTGAGCCTGGAAGAAAACCCATTGAGATGTTATCCCTGAAGTGTGTCATGTGAATGCATTTACTTTTAAGTGCGACACGACGGATGGAGCCTCCCTCATGGGGGTAAAGTAAAGAAAAGAAGCTGTTAGCCATGACACGTTTTCATTTGAGCGTCTGCCTGGGTTATTCAGGTCAACGAAGCAACATCTCTTTCAATATGTGGTGGGCTTCCCTCATTGTTTCATGAAGCTAAAGGGCCTCTTTTGTGCACATTGAATGGACGCTCTTCCTCATAAATTGACTGCACTCACAACACTGCTTTCTGTCATCCTACTCTTTAAATTTCCCCCTCCTCCCGCTCCGTCTCACCATTGTTATCGCAGTCTGCGCTGAGATGACCACCTCCCTTCACTCCCCCACAATATGACTTACAGCAGAGCGCTCGGGTTGGAAATCTTCTCAGCAGCCGTCTCTGTAAACACATAACTCGCCATATCTCTCACCGCATAGCTCAGCCATTCCATTTCTTCCTCCTTCCTCCCCCCTTTTTTTTTCCTCTCTGCCCTTCAGCTTTCAATTCCTTTACAACTCGCCCTGTGAAACTCATCCAGCAAACCCACAGCCACCCACTCAGATCCAGTCACTACGACTAAATCCACTTTAACGCAGTCACAAACAGATCCCCAAAAGCCTCGTAGCGGTGGGGGTTTATAAAGAGGAGAAGGAGGGAGGGTGACAGGAGGAGGACGGGGGGAGGAGGAAGGAGAAGAAGGCGATGAAATGTCAAGCCTGTGGGTAAGAGTGAGAGATCTTCACCAAGTCTACTCTAAATAAACCAGCCGTCTTAAATCCCATCAGTCTAACCGAGGGGAGGGATGCATGAAAGCGTTGGAGTAGAAAACAGAAGGGGAAGGGGCACACTTGATTGGCTGTGATGGAGTGATGTATATGGTTGGTTTTGATTCTGAGGTAAATCTTTATGAGCTGTGTCTGACCACATCCCTCCCAAGACGTAGATGTGCTTTCAGCTTTCCGATGCTGTGCTCTAATGTTCACTGTGGCATGTAGAAGCCTGTTTCTCTCTCTTAAAGCTGGGGTTGACGATTTGATTTAGATACACTTTTTGTAATATTGGTTAAAATGGTCTTTATGACCTGATCGTAATCAACTCATAATGTGTTCTTAAAACAGAGCGAAAAATATCAGCTATCTACAGCAGGAGTAAAACAGGGAAAACCCCAACCAATAATCATGCCGGGACACCTGTTTTTAAACCAATCAAATCCCGTCGCCATTCTGCCCGCCTACTGCGCATGCATTTTCCCGGCGTGCACAGACTCGGTGCGCGTAGCCGAGCTCATACATATCAGAGTCCACCGGAGAATGCCTACCTTTCAAGTTTTGTCTTTGAAAATAAGGGAAGCTGTGAGCCGTCCCACAACCCCAACCAAGCTCCAGTATCCCTCACATTTTAAGACAGATGTACAAGAAATCTAAAATAAACTCTTTGTTTTTCTTTTTTTTTTTTTAAATGTATTTTTTTGGGCATTTTGTGCCTTTATTGATAGGAGAGAGATAGTGGATAGGCTTGTGAAAAGGGGTGAGAGAGTAGGGGAAGACACTCTGCAAACTGGTCACAGGCGGGAATCGAACCTGGACCGGCAGAAGCAAACACATGGGGTGCCTGGTTGCTAACCACTCCACCAAACCAGCACCCCAGCTCTTTGTTTTTCTAAGTTTGTTCTGCTGCTCTAATCTCACGATAGCTGCCACCCAGGCTACTGCAGGTGGACGTTCTCGCGAGGCTTTTTCTTCTTCTTTGGTTTTACGGCGGTTGGCATCCATCATTTTGGAGCATTACCGCCCCATTCAGGCTAGAGACAGAGCTCAGTTTGGAGAGGCAGAGGAATGTTTTTATTATTATATCATCACACGGGAGATTTACGGGAGAATACTGATACAGGAGGATGGTGGAAAAGAGGATTAAATACTAAAAATACGGTAGTTTCATGGCCAAAACGGGAGATTTGACAGCTATGTGGAGAATGTCAGAGGAACTATCTATACCCTGATCAACATCGGCTGTGAGTACTAACTAACTTTACATGTTTGTTTGGTGTTTTCTTACCGCTGACTGAGACATGACTTGGTGTAGTGTAAAACAAACACGTTGTGCTGAGGGTTTGGAGTTGAATCAGTCTTCTGCATATATCAGCCGCGCGCGTGCATGTGAGCCGGGGGGGGGGGGGGGGTTAGGCGGAGCCCTGAGGAGATGCTACTTTCAAATTCATGATAGTTTTCCAAAATCGCCAACCCCAGCTTTAAGTCATCTTTGGTCTGAGGAAACATTTGGCTCAGGGAGCGTCTCCCACCTGAGGAAGGTGGCATATCCCCGAATGACATCATGAGGTGAGGGTGGAGTGGTCTATGTTCTTTGGTTCTTTGTTTTTCTTTAAACACAATTTAAAAGTGCATTTGCAAAATACGTGTCTTTAAGTGTCTTCCATAGTGAAAGGAGTTTGTCTTTGTGTGTGATGATTAATGCTTTTTTAATTAGTCCAATTTAAATGATTTTGCTTCCATTTAAAGTAACCAAACCATGTGTGCAACTTAATATTCTACATTCTGGCAAATTTTTAGAGACTGTCTTTATGGCACAAATGGGCTTGCAGCATTTGGAAAAGAAGGTTCATCTGACAAGTACTGGAATTAATTATTGTCAGTGTATGCCTTGAATAGTAATTACATTCCAGAAAAATGTTTGCAGAAATATTTATCAAAAGTCTGTGGAACTGAAATGAGCAGTCTCCTTCCTCTTCAGTTTAACTAACTTTTTCAGATGATGCCAGATGTATGGAATTGAAAGCGATGCACAGATGCATCAATATAATTTTGATATTTTCTGCCCTTTTTTAACATCAGCCACAGGCGTACAGGTAATCTTCATTAGATGTCAGTTTCAGATGTTTAGTTGTTGTTTCACACTGTTGAAAACATGCATCCAGAACATCTCACTGCTAATGAAGGAAGGAACAAACATGATGAAATCTTAATGGTTATACAAACTCTGATCAGTTTTTGTGATTAATCATCAGTAAAAGTATTTGTGATTGTAGTAGAACAGAACAACAAAGGATGACTTTTCTTGAAGATTCAAAATCCAGGCAACTGGACTGTGTTAACTATGAGCTGAAACTGAAGTAGCTTCTTGGATACGAAGCGAAAGGTCTTCCCAAAACTACACAGTCCAGTTGCCTCCATTTTGAGTCTTCAAGATAACTATGACCTGGGTGAGAATCTACGCAGATGTTTTGAAGAACTTTGATTAAAGAAAAGAAAATTGCAAATGTTGCAAATGTTTGCTTTGTTAGAGCAAATACTTTGAGGGAAAACTATGTAATGACAATGTGTTAACATATTCAACAAAGTTTTTTTTTCAAATAAATAATGAAATAGGAAATTCTTTACAACTAAAAAAAATCAAAATGTTCAATATTCACAAAACAAAACAAAAATTGCGATAAAATGAAGCCAACCTATTTGTGCTATTTCATTACAAATTTCAGCAATTTAATTCCAAAATGATTTTAGGCTTTTTAAAATTTCAACAGCATATTTGTGAAATATGTACAGTGTGACAGGACTGATTATTTTATAATTCTACAAGGAGGTTAGCAACATTATATCAGAACAACTTAATAAAAAAACTACAGATTCATTACAAGTTTCAGCTAAGTTGCATGCAACTACTTATAAACACCAAAAAGTGCAGGCTTTTCTCCTTATACTGTCTAATGGTTCTTAAATATGTTGGCAGTGTTTAGCAATTTGGCAGTAGCAGTGAGGAGCTCCCTTTTACCCGTTATCCTAAATATTTAAACTAATTTGTGCTACTGAGGCAGTGCTCCCTCTCTTCGGTTAAAACTGTGACTTAAGATCATTAAGTGTTTGATCTTTAGAGCCCTCAGAAAGCCTTAAATGTTTTGTGTCCACGCTGTGATGGCCCCACACTGGTCCTTGCCCGAGGCTTTTAAATAACTGAAACCATTCTGGGTGAGAGCTCAAGCAAAGAACAGAAGCAAAAGAGGAGAGGAATGTGAGATAAATGCACCAGAAAAGAAGTGGAGAAGCCGGGTGTGACAAGAGGAGAGACAGATTGGAGTGAGGAGATGTAGATGAACGCAAAGAAAGAGAACGGGAGTGACGGAGAGAGATGGAGACACGTGGAGTGAGAGCAGGATAGATAGAGACGTATATGGCTGGGCTGGCAGCCTCCTTCACTGATTAACATGCCTCTCAGACATGGTGAGAGGGATCAAACTCACACACAGCCAGGCCTGGGAGTTGTGCCTGCAATGCGATGATAGTATGTGTGTGTGTGCGTGTGTGTGTGTCTTCTGTTTGTTTGTTGTGACTTTGGATCTTCTGCAGGCATGTGGCTTTGTTCACAGCTACCTGGCGCGTGCTCGGTCGTCAAATGGAGATGTCTGCTGATTGACACCGCCGCGTGTGTGAGCCGGGATTGTCAGTGTGTGTCTGGAAAGTGCATGAGATGTGACATTCAAAGCAACAGGGAGAGATAAAGCAAGGAAAGGGATCCTGACCTAACTGAAGTCAGCGAACTTGAATTGAAACGGATACAGGTGGGATTTATCAGACTAAATTGGATGAGCAGGTGGCAGATTTTTCAGGAGTGTGGGAGTAAAAAAAGAGGGAAATAAGGATGAATAAGAGGATGTGCTGATGAATCTAGGCTGCTGCGTGCATGTGTATGTATGTTAGCCTGGCTATGAAATCAAAAGGTTGGCAGACTGACACGTCGGACTTCCGCTTTGAGAAGATGCTGCGTCTCCCTGTCTGTGTCACAAGAAAGAAAATAGCTTTTAGGTTCTGTTTATGATGGAGGCGTTTGCAGTGACAGGATGATTTCCTTGTGATATTTGTGTTATAAATAAAAACCTGGACACAGCTGAATCATGTGGCTTACAGCTTATACATCCGTCCTGCTCTCTGAGTTATTCCACTATCAGCTTTGGATTGAAAACCTACATCTCAACGAATAAATCTATGCAGTGGCCTAGTTTCCAGGTGTATCTATAGGTAGAGGAGAGGAAGAGATAACAAACAACTCCAGAAAGCGATGCTGATGTGATGTGATGCTTCAGAATAGAAACAGAATGAAATGATTTAATATTCTTTTCAACCAGTTTTCAATTAAATACACAGCAAGAACATGATGTTTAATGTTCAAACTCAACTCATGGAGTTTTGTTCTTTTGCAAATATCTCATTTTGAATTTGATGCGTGCAACACATTCTAAAAAAGGTGAGACAGGGGCAACAAAAGACTGGGAAAGTTGGGGATTGTTAAAAAAAAACACCCCTTTGGGAAATTTTACAGGTGGAACAGGTTAATTGGAAACTGAGTGTCATGATTGTGTTTAAAAAAAAAGCATCCAAGAAAGACTCAGTTGTTCATAAGCAAGGAGGGGATGAGATTCACCGGTTTGTGAACAAGTATGACAGCAAATAGTCTAATCGTTTAGATACATCATATCTCAACATACAATGGCAGAGAATTTAGGGATCTCATCTACAGTGTGGGATATCATCAGAGATTTCAGAGAATTAAAAGCCCTCAAATGGCACTGCATTAAAAACCAACATCATTCTGTAAAGGATGTTACCACATGGGCTCAGGGACACTTCAGAAACCCATTTTTAGTTAACACAGTTTGTCACTTTATCTTGCAAGTGCAAATTAAAGCTCTTTGATGCAAAGTGAAAGCCACATATCAACAACAATCAGATATGCTGCCAGCTTCCCTGGGCCCTGAGCTCATCTGAGATGGACTGACCCAAAGCGAAATGGTTCTGTGAGCTGTTGAGTCCACATTTCAGGTTTTTCTTTGAAAACTATGGACATGGTGTTCCCCTCGACTAAAGAGGAAATGCACCATCCTGATTTTTATCAGTGCATTGTCCAAAAGCCAAAAAGCTGTGATGGTATGAGGCTGTGCTAGTGGTAAGCTGCATATCTGTGAGGGTGCCAGTAATGCTGAAAGGTACATCCAGGTTTTGAAGCAACATTTGCTGCCATTCAGGTGACGTCTTTTTCAGAGACGTCCCTGCTTTGTGATTTAAACAAGACAATGCAAAGACACACTCTATATGTGCTACAACAATGTACCTTCATAATAGAATACCATATATTCTGGACTATAAGTCACTTCAGAGTATAAGTCGCATCAGACAATAATGAAGAGAAAAAATATAAATATTGTATATATCAGTTACATAATACTTTAAGTTAATTTAATTAGTGCACTAATAGAGAGGTGGTTGCCTTGTATAAAGTGGTAACACCAAGCAGGTCCACTGCATCCTTTCTGTTGCCATTTCTGTGCACCAGTACATCCACCGGGGGGGCTCGAACAAATCTATCTCGCACAGACCTCCATTCTCCTTTGCTAATGATCAACTGATATTTAATTGCTCTGCCGTCTCCCCCAAGCTGTTTATTTTGCATTTGTTTGTCCCAGTGTTCATGGGAAGTAACATCATCAGATGTTTGTCATTTCTAACTAACTCCCAGAGTTTCTGTTCAAAAAGTTATGCCATGCAGACCACGGACAGGAGGCTCCGTCCATATCCAGACCTTTCTTTAACGTTGAGCATAAATGGGCCTGTATTAAGTCTGTTTCAGCAGCACTTTGTTCAAGCACCCATCAGTGGATTTGTTCCTCCAACTCTGGCCATCTTACTTTTTACTTTAGTTTGGATTAGCTTTCTTCATTTTCTTCATTGGAGTAAGAGTAACCTCTGTTTTTTTCACCAGTCCCTCATGAGATACTTTATTTCTGCTTAATCACCACTGCAGATTTAACTACCTGCAGTTTGATAGAATTGAATTTTCATTTTGGGGGCATTTTATTTATGTCTAGCCCAGCTTAAAGCACCCTCTCAAGGCTGTAGACGGTAACATTTACTTCTTGGTTCATGTCTGTCAGTATGTTAAATGCTGTATATTTTGATATATAAGTTGCACCTGACCATTTGTCACAGGACCAGCCAAACTATGAAAAAAGTGTGACTTGTAGTCTGTAAAATACAAACTAGTACTGGACTGTTTTGCCTGCAGTGCAGAAAATGGGTGGTACGTTTTGAAATGTGTAAATGTGACAACGGAGACCATGAACCGTTGAGCAACTGAAACTGTGCATCGAGCAAGGTTGAGGAAATTTCACATAGAGCTTCAACAAGTAGTGTATTCAGTTCCAAAATGCTAATTGAGTGTTGTTAAAATGAAAAGGGATGTGACAAAGTCGTAAGCATGCCCCTGTTCCAGCTTATTTGGAACACGTTGCAGGTATTAAACAAAACAGGTGAATATGTGCTAAAGAAAACAATGAAGTTTCTCAGTTTGAAAAAATATCGCGTCTTTGTGTTAAATTCAGTTTAATGTAGATTAGAAAAGGATTTACAATCATTATATTCTGATTTTCCTGACATTTACACAATGTTTCAACATAATCACAATCAGAGTTTGGTGTATGGTACAGCCTGTCCCTAAACAGCTGAGTCCATTTGACTGGTGCTAAATGTTTTGGTATGAAGCACAGGCATCCTGTCCAGTTGCCCCCTGATGCTGGTCCCGTTAATTCACTGTGCGCTCACGCTGTTTTGCAGGGTTGGTTTAAGCATTTTTGCTCGCAATGATTCAGCTTCCTTAAATTCTTCTATCTGAAAGGGAATTGAGGCTTGTAATTTAAGACTTTTTTTTTTTTTTTTACCAAAGTGAGTGGACACTGGATTTTACAGACAAGATAAACCTGGTTTGCTGTGGGCAATTTATTGTTGTGATTTTCTCAGGTGAATTAATTATTATCAACATGAACTGCAGGGACGTTAGAAGTACTCATGTGCAGTTCAATCAGCAGAATCTGTTTTCAGTTTGCACTGCTTTCCCAAAATGTTCTGTTTTTTTCCCCACCACCCAACCTTCCACACCCACTGACAGTCACTTCTTGCCATTACAATAAATCCAGCTCTCCTCCTGGTTCATGGACAAAAAGGGCAAACAGCCTGTGGATGGGAACATATTGCCCTATTGAGTTACTCCTGAGCATTTACGCAAGATAATACACGTCCTTGGGGAAAATTTTAGCAGAATAATCACATCAAGGAGGATTCTGTCATGCTGCAGAACCTTTTATTGCCATTAGCAAGGTTTCTATATTATTTATAACCATGCTGGAGATTATCGCCTTGTGTGTTTTTCCTTTTCCCTATTTATGGAGCCTCCAGCAAATGATGGATGCAGTTGCTTTTAGCCTCCTGTCAGTCTCTGAGTTTTTTTCCCCTTCAGTTTTACTGCAGTGTAGCTCTGGTTCCTCCTACTTGGATGGTTTGAGCATGATTTATGGTCTCGGCCCCTGATCCCTGCCCTGCTAATGATGGTTGTAAACTGGTGGGAAGCTAAAGGTCAGGTCTTTCTCCTCAGTTGTGATTTGACATGATGTTTCTCCTTGTCTGGTGAGGAATACCGAAGCATTAAAGAAGAAAATCATGGAGATACGCGTAGTTGGAAGATGAAAAAGATTTATCTACCCTTCTTTTTGGAGGATCTTTCTCATGAAACACAGACCTGTAATTACCTGCAGACTCAGGCGAACGTTGTCAGATTGTACCGTAAAATGCTCCCTCTTTAGACTGCAACTACGGCTCTCTGTCTCTGCAGCAGTAAATTTCAGGACTGTGAAGGTTAATGACAGTGACACAACTCGGTTCCAGCTCCAGTAATACTTGAAGATATCCATTCATCAACAATGAGCTTTTACAGGTTTTACATTACTGCTCTGCCGTGCAGTGCTCCTTAGACGGGCTACCTCTTGGCTGTTAATGGGAGCAAATTCAGTACAGATAGGAAGAGTCGGAGATTATCTAACGCCAGCACCAACCTCTAAATCCCCTGAAATTATATATCCATTAAACACACTGTGCTCTGTAAAAGAGAGAGTTAACATTTGAAAGACACTGGTTATTTCTCAAATGCCCGCCTCCTTCAATTTCTTACTTATTTAAGTAAACACAGGGCCTCATTTATAAATATTATCTTTGTAAAAGCTGATAGCAGATGGTGACATGGCACAGAGAGCAGGATGGGTACACCAGGGTTTCCCACACGTAGACAATACATGGGTTGACCACCAAGGTATATTTGCAACTCCTTGTAAATATTCCTGCTAGTTTGTGTATGTTCCTGATGTATATTGCATTTGTTCAGAGTTATTTTCATTTTCATTTCTTTGAATTGTATTAAATAAGATTCTCTATATTTATTTATTTTTTATTTTCTTTGTACTACAGAAAACAACGGCTGTCTTTCTTCAACAAGTCTTTCTATGTGTTGCATAATTGGAATTAAAAAAGCAATTCTGATTCAGATTCAAGTGCATTACCATTTTCCTTTCTATTGACTTCCTTCTTTAAAATCTGGATAGCACCATCATCTGTGTGAGAAAGAAGTCCGCCAGTACTTCACTACCATAAAAGCATCAACAGGAGTGCAGCATTTCATCTTAAAAATAAAGTTTGCTGTTGTTGGTTTTTTTTATCAGCTGCTGTCTGATAATGTTATCCTGCAGTTCAGCAGGCTGAAGCTCCACCTCACCTCCTATTGCTGCCTCACAAAGCTCCATCCACCTCTGCTGCTGACACAGTCTTTTGAATGATATTTCATTTTACTTAGAAATTGCTCTCCATAGGGAGACATTGGTAACCACCTTTTTTCATTGATAAGTTTTGCGTGATGAAGGGAAAAAGTTTTTCAAAGTGGCAATTTCTTCCTGAATCATGATAGTTCTGCACAGAGCATCCTCGAAGGTTTTGCAGTGGAGTGGGGGCTTTGTCATGCTCAGATTTCTCCATCAGCATGTGAAATTAAGCCAAAACATCGGGACTGGGGCTCACTGATAAGTACATACACCCTATTTGTGTAGTTGTACTGTATGTGAAGTTAAGTCAGTTTAATTCAAATGAGAAGTAGGCAGTGGAAGTGGTCACAGCTGCTTGGCATGATGTTGCTTAAAAGACATGAAGTGGAGCTTCACTGTAAGACTGTGGAGGTGACGTGTCACCTCCACAGTCCTACAGTCTCATGGAATATGAGGCATTTTTATAGAACAAAAACAGCACAGAGACTCAAGTGATTAACTGAGGAATGAGGGAGGGCAAGAGGACCTCTGCCCCACCTGGCAACTCACTGCCTGAGTACAGTACACTTACATTTCTTTTACAGAATACTGTTTACTCAGGATATATAATTATTGTGATTAACACACACCTTGTCAAATCCATGTGCAGTGCGTTGCAATATAAAATATTGGATCAGGATGATCATCTTAGTCAATTAGCTTGATGCTAACATATAGTAAAACTCGCCATTAATGAGCTAACTGCTTAAAAAGTCGATCATGCTCATTTTAATACAGAGACTATCCGTTTACTGATACTGGTTAGCAAAAAAGATAGTGTGATAGATCAGCTGCCTAAAATGTGATTGTTTATTTAAAGCAATTGTATGAAACTTTTTAAATAAAAAATGTTTTAAAGTGATTTTTGACTCTCAAAATGGGGAATGGCCCCCGTCACCACTTTTTAAGAGAGGCCATTTGAACTCATTCTCTTATCTGGTGGCTTTGTGGCACATATTCAGACACCAGTCCTCAGTTAAAAAGAAGTTAGTCAATCTTAGTTCTGTTTTATAAAATGACAAATATTAAATGATTGAAGCGAAAAAGAGAAAACTACTAAGACAGAACTTGAAAAAAAAACATAGATTTCATTCTGCCTGTTCAAAGTTATTGTGTTCTTAGTTTAACTGTGAAACCGCTCTTCAGGATGGAAAAGTTTGTGATTGGGCTTTATGTCATGAAATGTTAAATGAATATATTAGTATCACAGTTGCAACCACTCTAGTTGTGTCATTGGACACTGATGCTGTCTTTTTCTTTTCATGAACAAACAACACATGCTATAGCCATCAGCAGAAGAACACAGCTTTTTTATTGAATTTAAATTTTGGGAGGATGGGGGGGTGTATGTTTGGGGTTTTTTAGACTATCTACTGACCCACAAAAGATGACATTTACAAACCTGGTTTCCTGTCTGTGGTCTACTTATGTCTAAAAATATGGCACCCATCAGTCGGCTCAAAATCTAAGCTTCTTACAGCATCATAATTACTGTGCCTGCCCTGTGGCCAGTACCTCCACCAATTGATCTCTGCCCACAACCATGGCAGCACACAGCTTTGCTTGTGTTTATGCCTGGTTAACTCAGGGTCAAAGATTGTCCTTTAGTGTTACTGTATTTAAGTATTATAGTTCGTTTTGACAAAAGGTTCAGATGGGCTATGTAGAGCACTGAGTTAGAAATATTAAAGGCTTTCAAGCAATGTCACTTTAGATCAGACAAAAGTCATCCCAACCCTCTTACGAACTAATCTACTAGTGCTCACTAGGTAGCAAAGGTAGCACTGACAGATGCTTTATTGCTCAGATTCTGATAAAAGATGAGTGTAACAGGAGTGTTTTGTCTCCGCTCACATGCTGCACATATTTCCCACATCATAAATCCATGCATGGTGTTTCTACTTGCATGGGAAAATCAGTGTTCTGTGCACAAAGGTCACTCTTCATTTTTCATTTACAGTGCACTTCCCCTCTTTTCTCTCAACCTTTTCTCTGACTGTCTCTCTCTCTCTCTTTAAATGCATGCAATGATGCAGAGGCCCCAGGATTTCATGGCGGTGCACATATCTAGTAAACAGACCCCAGGTCACTCCAGATCCAAGCAAAGGGAAAAAGATGCTGTGCACATTTCTCTGTAGAGTAGGGGATTCCAACATTGCTGTTGCATTAGGCAAGGGAAAGATCGAGAGAGTAGGCTGTGGTTTGGCTTAAGTGAAGGCACTATGCTCAGAGGAGACGTTTGTGTTAGTGGTTTTGTTGTGTGCAAATGCGAGCTGGGTAAATAGTGCATATGCTTATACGTGCATCAATGCCAGGGAGTTAAAGGGCTAACTGGGTGAGTAACGCAACAGATTTAAGGTGTTTTTTTTGGGAAAGCACAGCAGGGCAGAGTATCTTTATTCATGTTGAACATTTAGTCTGGGGGAAATACAGCACACAAAGACAGAGTGAGAACAATAAGATGCGACTTAAAAGACAAACACGGCAAAACTAATCAAAAGCAAAGGAGACAGAAAATGTTTTCACAGTGCTTTTTACATGGGTAATGTTGAAGAGAAGTTAATGCAATCTGCCAAAGTATCCCAGCAGCTAGGACTATAAAAACAGAAAACTGGGTTGTGAACATTGATTTTACACTCTGAAGAACCCGAGGGCCTGTGCTGGATGACAAAGGTGAGCATAAGGGGGAAGAAGGTGAGAGCCTGAGGAGCATGGCTTTTTTTGGTTTGTAGAAAGGAAGAAAAATATTCTTACTTTCTCTCAAACTTACAAGAGACCAAAATACAGAAATCTGACAACCAACAGGTTTGATCTGATACGCCTTGTTTGTTGTTGTTTTGACCGTGCCATTTTAAAATATTCAGCCTCTGTCTTTTAAGGCAGAACATAAAATAAATGTTTCAAAAGAATAACAAATCAGCCCAGTATCCAATTAATTTTTGTCTGTTAGACGAATGCGCTCCTTCGTGTTGAGCCAGATTGCCAGTATCAGTGCTTATCAGGAATGGCATAGCCTCGAGCTAAATAAAGGGCATCAAATCTGGGTTTTTTTGCCTCCACAACTCTTGAGGATTTTAATTCAAAGACGTGAATATTCATTCTAAATCAGCCCTTTTCACTTCATCCAACATTGATGAGGTGAAATGATTAAGGTGGTTTATCAGAGTGTGTTATGAATCATCACACATCACAACAGTCATACATAAAACACTATTATACACAGTTTTTCATAAACCTTCAGAAAAAAATGAATAATTTTAGCCTTGTTCTGAGACCTCGCTAATTTTGCCTCAACTGGCATCACTGAGGCTATACCCTATGTTGCTGACTAGTAAATTAAAGAATAGTTCACTTATTATACAAAACACTTTTTCAATTTTTTAGTAGCAAAAAAGGATCCATGGCTGATCTGCTAATGTGTAAACTAACCCAAGATAAAAAAAAAAATTCCTCCCTTTACCTCTGTTGCCTCCATCATTCATAAAATAAGCATTTATACAGACACTTTTAAAGTTCTTCCCTGACTTTTTTCATTACAGAACGTCACCTTCAATTAGGCAGCTTCAGTGGCATGTCTGTGTAACCACAGTAAACATTAAAGCACAGCACTATAAAGCTAAAGTGTCCTTTTACTTTGAGGGAAGTGGTCAGACACAGATTATTATGAAGACGTTATGATGTATATTATGAGTGGGGTTGGAAGTAGGAGTTTGTAGATGTGCCAAATCTTGAATTAAGTGGATTATTACGCAAGAAAGTTCCAAATTAGTTCTGGGGATATCAAAATTCTGTGTTACTCCTTGAGAAGGATTAAACACGGGAACTTCTGAAGCCTTTTCTGGCAGGATCTGCATTCTGTAAAGTTTGTTCACTTGCCAGTCCATCATTATGTTTTCTTGGATGAAATACTCACATGAGGAGAGAAATGCTATTTGAAAGAGGTAATGCCTACCCGCCCCTCGCTCCAAACGCCCCCAGAGTGCTTAACAGGTTTGCTGGTATTGAAACCTTCAAAGCGTCTCCTGGTTCCTTTCATGCCATTTAATGTCTGGAAAAACTTAAAATCAGGAACCGAAGTTTATGAGTTAGATTTACCTTTGAAAAAAAAAACAAATGCTTATATTTATATTTGGATGTGGTGAAGTACATTTAAGTTTCTGGAAATGTAAAGGAACTTTTCTCCCCTTTGCAGCCTTAGTTTAACAAATAATGATGCAACATGTCCTGTAAGACTTATTTTCAACTCCATCTAATTTAAGTTTTTTTGATTAATGTCATAAGGTCAATTAAGATTGTCTGTTAAGTAAATGGAAGAAAATTAAATGTACTTGTTAATACATTTCTTTCAAACACCTGCTTTTTATTTTTAACATGATGATTATTTGAAAATGGTACAATTACATCATCAACAGTATCATAATACCTACAGCATTAAAAGTAAATAAATCATTACATATTTTAAAAGCAACTCTTGAGATTATGAGAAGCCATATTTAATTTTCATATTGTGAGGTATTGCCATGTTATAGAAGGAGCAGTAAAATTTTAGACCTTTGTGGTCTGAGGCTGAGCGGGGTGTTTTCTGCTATAAAGCATTTTTTTCAGTTGTTCACAGTTGTGTGATAGCCATTTTTCAAATGTCTAATTTATTCTTATCATTACAAATTCAGACGGTTAAGAACTCCAGGTGATCAACTAGGAATTAAATATCATTCTATCGTCTCAGGGTTCCCACACGTCCTGGAAAACCTGCAAAACCTGGAAAACCTGGAAAATGATTGCCCAATTTCCCAGTCATGGAAAACATATAAAAATGAGGAAAAAAGTAAAATGTCCTGGAAAAGCTTAAATTGTTCTGGAAAATTATTTGTCTTCCTTCTAGCTTGAAACATAGAAAATTATGTAAAAAATGTACTTGGTAACTAATGTACACATAGCCAGAAAATGTGAGTAGATAAAATAATGCAAGTTAAAGCATAAAATATAAAAACTCAAAACAGTGAGGACAAAAAGAAATAATAAAAAAATGACAAAATAAAATTTAGGCTAAATTAACTAAATCTATTCATATAAAAGCCGAGTAAATAAAGATTAAAAAATATGTATAACCATAAATTTATAATAGTAAGACACATAAAAGTCAGACCAAGCAGATAGCTAACAGACAATGTTCGTGCTGGAGAGTTAGAAACAAAGAAATTCCAAGATCAATATGATCAATAGCTAGAGATATTGTTCATCAACCTCTAATCTTGTTTTTTAGAAGGCTAACTAGAATTGAAAACTGCCCACAGCAACAATGTAACTTCAGTTGGTTATGTGACACTGGAAAAAGTCCTGGAAAAGTCCTGGAAAATGATTTCTAGAAAAGAGTGGGAACCCTGCATCTGCCTTGTCCTGATCGTCTTTTTGATGTCAACATGTTCGGTCGAAAAACATCATGTGTGACTGAGATTTAGTGCTCAAACTATTGACCCCTGTGGGAATCTGCACAATGTTATGTATAGAAAACTGTCATTCCTTAAGATAAGCTGCCAATCAGGTGGATACAAAGCCAGGAGGTTGTCCCCACTCTGCCCCTTTTGGCTCTGTTTGCAGATAAATCTGGCAGCGATGGCTCAGTATTGGCTCTTCCTCTCCTCAGTTTCTTGGTATTTTGTGTCTCTGTCATTCCAGACATTCCTTGGCTTCCCTCTCTGTATGTCCCATGTGAGTCCCCCTTTTCAGCTTGAACGCATCACTTGTCTCACTTTCACCTCTGTTTGTCTTTGTTGCTCCCTGTAGTGCGTTATTTCTGTCTTTTTTGTCCTACCTTGTCCTATCACTACGCTCTAAACTCTTTTTAAAGCCACTGTTATTTTTCATTTTGCCTTAAATCCTTTTCAGCAAACTTATATTTAATCCATTTCTCTGCAGCATACTGCATAAATCATCTGTAAATGCTGTTTCAAGGAGCTCCGAGCTGCATCAGACTATCACCTGTCATTGATTATACACACTCCATAAAGCAGCCTCTCCTTCTTCACTAATATGACAATTAGGCTGCTCTTTGGAAAATCTATGTGGCATCCTTAGATCCATATGTACAAAAACAGCAGAATAATAAAATCCTCCACCGCTTACTCAATATTCTCTCACGTGTGCTGTGCTCTGAAGGTCATCATGGTGATGTGGAACAATAAAAGCAGAGCAAAATGGAGCTCAGCCTGATGCCTGCAGCAGAGAAGTATTTCTTTGAGCATTAGTTCCTCTTTAAATGTTATTAAGTGTTTTAGGTATCGAGCTCAAAGTCTTTCGATAGTTTGAGTCATCCTCCCTTGCAATAACAAAGGTTATTGGAGCTTGAAACCCTTCAGGTTGTTGTTGGCTCCCCTCCAGTATGATGTCCTTTTATAGACCTTTGAAGACTGAGCATGGAGCTAAATCAAGATGAGACTGCCTCCGTCGTCTGTGATTGCTTCCACAGCCATTACAAGGACAGACAGTGAAATAGAGAACATATCAAACATAATGTGCATGCTTTGTTAAAGTACTATCAGTCATTGCAATGCAAGGATCTGGTGTATATTTGATAAAAAGAATGGTAGCTTGGAGCTAAAATATTAAAGCAGAGCTAAAGCAATGTTGAAAATATCCTGTATAAGGCTGATAGTGGTTGTCAGATGTACAATTTTAAGCTGTTTTTGTGTAACTTTACCTTCTCTGGCTTCTCCCCCTGGCTCTGCTTTTCTCTTCCTTCTCTTCCAAGCTGGTCATACATTGTTCGATTTCAAGCCAATGATATGTCAGTGTTGGAGGAATTTTCACTCACACTGTGCATCTCATTAATTCACGATGCTCGATCAACGTTCATGATTTCTGTTCTCATACTGTACAATCTAGTGGTCATTAAAGACCCGAGGGCTCACAGTGTACCATTAAAACTGGGATAAAACCGTCAAAAGTTAAACTTTTGCATAGTTTAAATACTTAGAATTAAAAAAAATAATAATGATTACCCGTGGATATGCACCACACATATACATGGCCAACATAGTAATCAAGTAAATCATAGAAATACTCCAGTTTCCTCTGAAACTCTGCATGTATTGTCCTGCTTATGCACACATGTTCTGCTACAAGAAGCCACACATCACATGTACATTCTTACTGTCTGATCCCTCAAAAAGAAAACACAGTTAGAGAAGAAGCACATAGTTGCTCCCCACTGTTTGAATGATTGCAGTCATACAACCAAAACATCAAACATGTCAAAAGTCCCTCTGACTGGTCGGGAGCCGTTGGTTGGACTTGGGTGATGCTGTAGTCGGCTGTCATGTCCATGTCCACACTGCACAGCAAGCAACTCACAGTCTAGCCAAAATCCACCCTAAAGGCAGTTATGTGGCTCAAACTTGAGTCAAAATAGTATTGAAATCACCCAGTGTGTGCGTCAGGCTTTAAGGCTTTTGTCTTTTCTGATAAAACTCACCGACTGGGACGGTTATGCATGCCGCCTTACCTGGCAAGAACTGCTCCAGCCCAAACAGGCCTCTTGTCTTAAATCTTGCTTCAATTCCTGCTTTCTCACAGCTTTACTTTTCTTCCTCTTTTCTTTGAAAAGCATTGTCTGAGGGGAGGCACGGCATGCTGCCAAACAAATCTCCTCAAACAAGTTCCTCCCCTGGCATGTGAGGGGCCTGAGGAAGTTATTGCATGCTGCCCAACCTGGGGGTGGTAGCTCCAGCCTGAGCAGGTATCCCACCCAGGTACAGGCCTGCGTGCCCACTGTTTCAAAGCTTTTCTTCGCTCTCCTCCTTTGAGATTGATGCTTGCAGCTTCATGAGGCAAGGTTAGCTCTTTTCTGTTTTCTTCTCTTGTTTCTTTCCTCTGAAGAATGAAAGAATATGGAGCAATCAGTTTAAGCTGGTACCTCGAGGTCCATCCTAAACAGTCTTTTCACCTGGACTCTGCCTCCCCCAGTTCTCTTTGCGTTGCTCACGCCTCTTTTTTTCTCTAGTGTATTGTAGGTGCCATGATTGTGTGTATTTTTGTTTTGTTTAATACTTTTTTTCCTCTTTATTTTCACAAGGTCATTTTAGTAGACAAAAGTTTTGTGAGTAGATATGATTGACTGAAAAAGGGAGTTCCAGGACACCAGAGCCAGTTGTTGCACGTCCTTAAAGGTGCAGTGTGTAGAATGTGGCATTTTATACATCTTCCGCATTTCGCCAAACAGAAACGGTGAATATAGGAGATATATGTTTCTATTTATATGCACAGTCCGTCAAAATAGGAGTACAATCATCCCCATAAAACGTTTGCTTTATTTTTATTTGGTTAGAAAAATTGTGATTAAAAAAATTACATTACCGCGGGCTGCTGTTTCGTGTAGGCCGACATATTGATTTGCCGTGTTGTCTACGGGTGGTTTTTAGGGACAAAAAGAACGAAACGCAAATTTGTCCACTGTTCTGAAATCTACCTGGAATGCAGGCGAAGAAGAGGAGAGGATGGCAGTGGATGCATAGAAAGTCGTTACTCTGTCCTAGGGATTCAAACTCAGTGTATAAACACACACACAACATAAATTGTGTGCTGTGTTCAGGATCCTTTTTGGTCCTCACAGGATTCCGTTGCTCAGCGACATGACGTTTTGGCTACGGTTAAGTTCATTCTAGAATCTGAATGCTAGATGTCGCTAAAATGCCAAGTTCTATACACTGCACCTTTAAGCACCAGTTGTCTTTCTGAGGGATGTCGACCTATCTTAAGACACTGATGGCAGGAGGTTCCCACTTGATTGACATCATTAACATTCTGACCCCTCTTTCTGTTTGTCGCTCAGGTTGAGGGATTTAATGGTAGTGTAGATAGCAGCCTGAGTGTGGGCTAGTTGAAGTTGCTAAGGCTCTTTTTTTGGGACACTATGGCCATGTGGTGAGCTGTAGAACTCAATGCTTCTCTTTTCTTTAGGTTCTCCAACTTTTGTGTTTGTTTAAGAAGAAATAGGGATGGGGATTGATAAGATTTTATCAATACCAATGTTATTAACAATCCTGCCAATCGGTCCAATTCTTTAACGATTCCCTTGTTGATTCCTGCAGATTTTCTGTGTGGGCAAATGTTGGCATGTAAGACTTTCCGTGGCAGCAATGTCAAACAGACGTCACAGCATAGATAACTGCTTCTGCAAGTTGCTGGTGTTTCCACTCACTTTAGGTTGTGCAGTAGGTGCCTTTCGTAAAAAAAATTAAGTCAGGCTTCTGAACCCTATCAGTAGAAGGAATTGATAAGGGAATTGATTAACAATAAAATATATTTAATATATAATTATACTGATCCTTTGATGGAGCTGTTAACAATTTTCAACTGGAACTGGTTTTTGATTCCCATCCCTAAGAAGAAAGGTCGATATCTGGGTGCTGGTTTGGCGGAGTGGTTAGCAACCAGGCACCCCATGTATTTGCTTCTGCTGGTCCAGGTTTGAATCCCACCTGTGACCAGTTTGCAGAGTGTTTTCCCCTACTCTCTCACCCCCTTTCACAAGCCTATCCACTGTCTCTCTCCAATCAATAAAGGTACAAGATGCCCCAAAAGTACATGAAAAAAATAAATAAATAAAAGAAAGGTCGATATGCAGATTACCAGATTTTCAGACTTGAAAAGATGACCCTCAAGACTGTTCTTATAGATAATTTAATTCCCTGTACAAGTACTGTTGCATTACTAATAACTTAGGCCCCATCCACACAAAGACAAAATTCTTAACAGTTTTAAAAATGATCGTCATAAAGACAAAGGCGTCCCAGAAAATGTGTGCATCTACATGAATGCACTCAATATGCATGAAAACGCTATAAAACACATGCCAGAGCTCTAGGGGCGCTGTAACGATATTACGGAAACAGACGAAAAAACAGCGGGCCTGCTCACTTGTGGCATGCGTGTTGATGAAGATATGAAACTATGACATAAGCGTATCTGAAAAGTGGCGGAGAGCCAGTAATCATGGAGCTGCGTATATGACATTTCAAAATCTCTCCACTCTGGAACCTGGTTTCAAAAATGATCATTTTCAGACCCCAAAAACGCTGTTTTCGTATGGAGGATACACAGATTCAGCAAAAAACATATGCGTTTGGACCTCGGTTTGTCTTTGTATGGATGGGGCCTTAAGCATGTCAAATATAGGTTTTTATATTTATCTTCTCTTTAATGAAAATGCATTCACCATTGAAGATCATGATATTGTGAACAAGTTCCAGTTGCTCTCTACTGCTTCTTGAAATCTGTTAATGATGTTTATATGTATTTGTTTGAAGTTGTTGTTTTTTTGCAAGTCACTTCAGTAATTTTGAGAGTAAAAGGAAACAGGAAATACTGTGTGCAGAGTCTGCATGAGGTTGGAAGATGATTTTGCTGTGGATGTGACAAACTTTGCCTCTGAATGTGGTTCCAACGCTGTTGACTGAACCAATCTAATTCCCTTTCATACTTTCCACTTCCTCATACTTGTAGTCACGCAATAAACGTTGATTAAATCCATTTATCTCTACTACTTTTCATTTTAGTAAAACATATTTATAGCTTTAATTTGCATTAAGTAATTGTTAACTGGGTTTAGGCAGAAAAATATGTTGGGATTTATCCCTACTCCGTGACATTATTTGAAGATGTGCATCCAGTGTAAAAAGGGATTATATCTGACTATTATTGGAGCACTGCATTCCACCACTACTGTACCTTTTGTGCTTGACAGCTTCTCTGTTAAATATTTTAATCATGAAACCCCCAACCGCCATGTTGTCCCCATTAATTCTGTTCTATTTTATTACTACTCTCTCTATATCTAGGACGCGCATAATCTCTAGTTTCTTTCAGCCCTCCAAAAATGCATTCAGAACGAACACGTCAACAGGAAAGGGACTAAGATGAAGCAAAGTGTAATTGGTTGTTAAAATTGAAGATGTGAGAGACTAAGAAAAGAGAGTGAGCGAGAGCTTTGGCAACCATAAAAAGTAAAAAGAGCATTTCTGAGTATATTAGCACCTTCATTTGATGATGAGGTGTTCTATTTGCATGCAAAGTATCCCAAGCCCCTGCAGCAGAGGGTCAGTGTATCTGCATAAGCAGTATCCATTTTCAGATTGCAGGCATTCCTCACATCTTTTCTTCATTATCAAACCATTTACTCTTCTCTTTTAAGGCGGTGTTCTTTAGCCTGATTTGACTCTGTATGAGCACACTCGTCTTCATTAGGGCTTCACCAAAGACACAAAAATCATTCACTGGCTGCTGTTTTCTTATCCATTGTAATCAAAAAGGCTACAGTAGAGATCAGTCTTAGGTGACATTGTTGGAGCCAAATTGTTGCACTCATAAAGCCAAAAAAGTGCCACAAGCGAGTTGTTGTTACCCTATAAAGCCAATTGTATCATATTCGATACATACTTGAATAATACCTCTTTCTACTCAATATGATCAACAAATTACAAAAAAAACATCTGAATACAATCAGATAAATGATAAAAATGTCCTCAAACTGAATTATCAGTTGCCAAAAACACCTAATGTATCAAATGAGATAGGAAAACTCTATATGCTGAATTTTATGGACATTTTGATATTTAGGGATTTTAGCAGAAAGTGAAACAAACATTTCAGCTCCCAAAAAAATTAGAATTTTCTTGTTTTAATCTATGGTCTTGGGCCTTAGAGGGTTAATCTCTATAGTGTTTTTACCATTTTTTATTTGCAGACTAACAAGTTGGTTAAAGGTTAAATCATTTTGTATCACAGCAGAGCTTACACTATAAGATAAGTGACCTGATTTTAGCCCTCCAACCTCCACTTCCGACTAAAGTCAGTAAAACACTGTGTTTTATAGGTAGATATATCCTCCCTCATAGGCTCATAAGAGGTTTGGTGGCACCTCAATGTGAAGCTGTAAATCTTAGAAAAGCACAATATATAAGTTCAGAAACCTGTTGGTGTGGTGAGAAAACAGAGAACACAAGAGTATGTCTTTTGTGTACATTTGATGAAACAACAGCCAATCAGGAGGCATGCTGGTTGAAGCAGAAAGCCGTTACAGCCACCATGGCCTCATTTGGCCTACAAATGAGGCCATGGTGGCTGTAATGAATGCAAGGCAGAAATTGGACTTCAGAGATGGACGGCCAACTAGTTGATTTGTGGCAAGTGTTTATACAACATGTCCAATAAAACATGTCTTTACCAAACTGACAAAGAGAGGAGTTTGGTTTAAACTGATACCACCATAGATGGCAACAGCTAGCTACATTTAGTTTTAGTTTATCTAACTTGTTACACCATGTTTCTTTACACCAAAGTCTATTTTGACCACAAAAAATACTGCAACCCAGAATCACACTTTGCTTACTGGGATAAAGTTGGTTAATGTGTGGTGTGCTATGTTGATCAGTTTGTTGCACACTACATAACATCAACAATGTAATGCATGCATGTCAATGCATTTTGTAGGAGTAGTAGGGTTTTGCAGTACTTTGATGTAGATCTTCCAATAATATGTGGGCTGTTAGGTTAAATTAAAGCAATGTTACCACATCCATCTCAGACATGTGGATTTCAGTAACATGCCAGAAGTTTAAGTTTCTTTGTGCTAAAGTTAATGTAAGCATTATTCTCCTTGCCAAACTGACAGCTTGTAACACTGGTGTTGGGACCCCATGTTATGTCCAATAAGTTTGAGGAATTTTTCTCCGTTTTTAGTGGGGTTTTTTGTGTTTCTGAAGTTTGAACTAGTAACCTAGCTTGACTCAAAATTTCTGTTCAACACATACAGAAAGTAGGATCCAGAAACATCCCTACTCTAGACTGGTGAGCTGGTCTGTATCTGAATTATTTTAACTGACAGCGAAATAATTTGATACCAGCATCCTTACTGGCAACTCACCCTTCTACCCTTATCATGACAAAGCCTCTCCTGCCAAAACAACCAAAATCAATCAAGCTGTCCCAAGCTGTCCCAAGCCTTTGGAAAAGAGCAAAACTGTGTCTTAATGTCAAATGAATAAAGTAGAATGGTCAGATCAAGTGTCCTCTTTTATCCATAATAAACAAGCTGAAGCAGATGAGGTGCTCAGCCTTGAGTTTTTTTAATCACTTTACCTCTAAAAGTTTCCCTCGGTCATATTACTCCCCATCAGTATTAGGTTGGCACTAACAGAGACTGTTGGGATGGTGCCTGAAATGAAACTTAGAGGCAGAATATGTTTGTCACCATGCTGAAAACAGTAGTCCCTGTGGTGAAAGAACTGACACAATGATCTGCTGCCAACAGCACAATTTCCTAAATCCTCGCAGCCCACACATTAAAGAGGACATATCATGCTTGTTTCTCCTTTTCACTATGCCAGACTAGGATGCCTGTAAAGCATTTCTGCCCTCAGTACAAGTCATTTAGTTCCTTCATTGCCCTACAATAGCGTTCTCAAAATCCTCATTTTAGGCCATTATGAAGCCCTCGTTGAAACACTCGGATCTGAGGATGACCTAAAGTTACCTCGCAACGTCACAGCCCTTTGTGGTCTGATTGGTCAATTCTATCGGGGGTAGAGCCAGCCTGTCCTTCTTCTTCTACTGTATTTTCTGGCAGGCTCAATGCAGCGACCACGTATTGAGTCCCCCTACAGGCCAGAGCTGGTAATGAGTGAATGTGAGCTAGGGACCGATATACCCCTGCTGGTGGATGTGTTCCTCGGTGATGGTTTTGTGGCTGACGGACATCACAGAGGAGGAAGTGTTTTATCAGATTACTCCAATAAAAAGAAATGTACCTCGTGTCGTCACGACGTTTGAAATCTCACGGACATCTCGCAATGACCTATTTTCAGAGACATCAAATCTCGTTCTAAGATATCAGAAAAAATACAATATCTCATTTTTTGAAATTTAAGGGGGTGTAAGGTCTTGTTTTCAAATGTATTATATTATATGTAAGTATTAAATCATGCATCAGCATGATATGTCTCCTTTAAAGAAGTCTTAATATGACTTCAATCCATCTACTGCCATTTCAATTTAGAACCTCAGAGAGCACCCTGGGGTTGAATGTTTTGGATGAGTCACAAAATGTATGTGACTGGTAGTATGTCGCTCACTCATACTACTTCACAGTGTTGGCCATGCAGCCAGGCTTGTGAATGGACTGGCTGCAGCCATTTGTCATAATTACAGTGATGCTTTGGCTCGAAACCATTCATGCACCCACACACACGCACAACACACACAAGCTTTGTACTGGTGTATCTACTTATTCTTCTGTCCCATGAAATTGTATAGCCCAGGGTGTCTAATTATACTAATCAAATGCGTGCCGCCTAACATTTATTCATACATTATTAATAGCAGAAACAATACAATCTCTGATTGGATACACTGACTTCCTGACTTTTCATCCTCTCTCTCTCTCTCCTAATGTCTTTCACTTATCTCTCACTCCATCTCCCTCTCTACCTCATGACCTCCTTTCTTCTCTCAATGACTTTTTACCCTTCACCTCGAGTAATTAGCATGCCGCCCACTTTTATTCTGAAGTCAGAGCGGGGAATGTGAGAAATGTCCCATAAAGATTATGCGTCCTGATAAGGTTATGTTCGAGACTCCATTAAATAGATGGCCAACACAAAGGCTGTTTGTATCCTGTGGGGAAAAGAGAGTGAATAAAACAGGAAAGTGTCAAAGAGTTTGGAAATGAATCACACTCAGAGAAGAAAACCTGCACCATGAGCTCAGTATGTCTGCTTTATCCATACTTTGCATTTTAATTTCATATATTTATTAAAGAAACCACATTTTATTTATTTAAATCTCAAATAATTCACCAAATTATCATATTGAACTGTTTACTCTATTCTAAAATTAGTTAAATCTCTTTAGTATGGATACTTTTATTGCCTTTTGTTTAACTCCGAAATGATATGTTATAATCTTATAAAGAAACTTTATATCACGTTTCAAATATCTATGTCTTAATAGTGTCATGTGCAAAAAGCATTTAAATGTGCCGTTTTCAATAAAAATAAACATTTTACTTTTTTGGCATTATTGGGCTTTTTAAAGCTTAAGTTGGCTTTATCTGTCACTTAAATAAAGCACAAAATGCATGACAAATTACTAAATGTGGTGTTGCCTTAGTGCTTTTATTGGAGCTTCTCTCTCTGAAATCTTTTGAAGCTTTTCCTGCATGGTAATATACCAGAATAATAAACAAAATCAATTACAAATATAAAAAAAAACCAAACAACTTTTTTTTTTTTCGGGGGGGGGGGATCTTGATTCACTTTTAGAAACAGCTATGTCTTTTAACTTTTTTGAATTAATGAATACTTGCAACTTTACAGTTAGGTTATCACTGTTAAAGATACACTAAAAGTGCTGTTAGAGCACCAACAGTCATGGCATATCCAACGTTAAAGATAACAGGTGGAAAACTGCCTTATTTTGCACTCTTAACAAATACTTGAAGAAGATAATGAACCCACATCCAGGTTTGGATCAGCACTGAAATGTTATCAGCTCTTCCTTGTGCCATGACCAACGTTTTCTAAAAATGTCATCAAAATCCTTTACGAACTTGTTCAGCAAAAGTGTAGAAAAAATGCAGAATCTCTCAATATCAAGAAATCTATGAAAAAAAAAGATCTACATCAAGCTTTGTATCACCACCAAAATCGTATTACTTCTATCTTGTGTTACGATTAGCATGTCAAAATCTTCTTGGTGGAAGTAACATTTATATCAAATGTGTGTATTTTTGTCAGTATATACCCCCAGCATTATAATAAGTTGGTAAATTCAGCTTCAAATGAATAATAAGAGGAACAGTGTTCAAGTCTTTGACAGACATTAACCAATTTCTGTATGTGACTAATTTATGAGCTGAACTTTATTGACTTAATTTCTTTTTGTTTGTGTGTATCTTGTATCTATGAATGTAACTAAAATATTTGCTGATTGTAAGTATTGCTGTGTGGTAAACTCAGGTAGTGCTGATTTTTTTTCGCCATCACAACCAGCAACCTATAAAGTTGTTTTTTTGTGCACAACTATCATCTCATCAAGAGCTCAAAGATTTGAAATAGCAGCCATGTTGATGATAAAAGTTGCTTGATATGGAGATTTATGACACGGACAACTCATTTAAATTTTAATCTTAGTACATTTCCTTCTAATACTTCATGCACAGACATGTGGTAAATGTGTGTTTTCTGTTTTGCAAGTTTGATGTCTGTAATGTCATCGATATCGCGGTGAGTGTTCTCACTTTGCCAAGCATCTTTCTGTAGGTATATTACAACAAACTAGACATCTGTTTAAATGTTTCTAAATCCATAACTTACTTATTTAAAGGTGAAATTGGTTTATAGCAGCAAGCTTAGGCTGTAATCTTGTTCATTTATACTGAGAATTCTGTGGCTGTGTACACTTGCTGGTGTCTTTTGAAAGAGCTCAACATTTCTAAACGTTTAGCATTATGGCTTTTACATTGAAATTCGAAATATTAAAATTAAATGTTTACAGTTGCAGCTAAAAATTACTCAGAGAGAAAAACAAAACATACATTCTGCTGCAACAACACTGAGAAATTATCAGAATACTTTAAAAATACAGTAGGAGATTATATGCACCAAAATTAGTTCAGTATGCCATCCATGATTTGTTTCAAAGCAAGAAGGAAATTTTAACACGTTAAACTATAATAAAATTCAGAGTCCTTTTTGATTTTATAGTTTCACAGAGTACTTTTGAAACTTAAAATAGCAAAATAATATATATTGAATTATAGTATGTAGAACATGTCACCCAGCTCTAATTGTTAGTTACTTAACAAAAGGTGTGCTACCTATGTCCTATTAAGCAGCTTTGGGAATATCAGTGTGTTTATAGGACCCGCACCATGTGTGGTTGTCATGTTCTTATAACAACCATAAGTTAATGTTCTTTTACATTAAATATGTTCCCATTTAAATCTTAATGAAAGGTCAGATGCAAACCAGCTTAGTACGGCATGTTAAGCTGTCAAACATTTAGGTACGTTTTAAATCCCACACTTAAGTTATAATATGTAGTCTCTACTACGTACCATTAAGCCCTTACAGTTTCATTTTATTAAATCATAATTCACCCATATGCTATAACATGCATAGCTCCGTTATTTTCAAAGCTCCTGAACACATGATGCAGTCAAACTGTTTTGAAATAATGGGAGAGAGGGTTGAAGAGAAGCAAAGACAGTAATGAGAGGAAGTATACTTAGTGGAAGTGAAAGCACAGTCATATTGCTGTTTGTCTTTGCATTGTTTTACACCTTGTGCATCTGTGACCACAGTAAAATACAGAGTTTTGCATGATGAAATTGGACCTCCACTATTCAAATCCGGCTGTTGAAATCATGTATGAAATGTTTTGTGTATGCGGCAGAGGGGATGGAAGAGCTCTCCGCTTGATTTTAATAACAAATTACTTGACGTTGCGTTTCTGTGTAAGATTACAACGAGATGAAAGTGGAGTTATGGGCTTTAGTGAATTACAGTGTGAAATTCTGGGTAAAAACACAATCTTTTGCCTGGAATGTTATACGCAGAGAGAAAAACTGATAGATGATTACAGATGAGTCAGAGCTCAAGATAATAGCACCTTACATCAAAGTGGCCGTTTGAGGCACTCTGGATTCCTCCACACTCATCCCACAGCAGCAAAAAAATTGCAGTAGCAGCGTGGAGAGATAGCGGCCAGGCCAGTCATGCCATCTGAGGTTTGTGGCTGAAGTCGATAGTAATCCTGAGAGCTTTCTGCCCCTGCCAGGCTGAGTGCTTGATGTATTTTCAAGATGGATCATGTAGGGTAACTTAATTTGAATATCATTTGTATTTTCTCATGAATCACGTCCAAGCCGTGCGTGTGCCTCTTTGCTGCCCAGTGAAAAATACTGACAGTTTAGCTCCGCCATCAGAGAGCTGATTTGCGTCACTGTGAAGCATTTAATTTCAGTTAACCACCACTTCTCTGTCGCTCTCACAGACTTTTATATGCAAGAGAATGCTCTGGAGTGTTTTAAAACATTCATATCATTCTTTGCATATACAGGCTACCATTTGGCTGTAGTAGGGCTTATGATGAAGAGAGAAACTGGCATAGCAATTCCCCCCTCTGATATTTTTGTGATTCTTTTAAAGGAATTAGCAATAGACAAATGTAGTTTCTTTATATGTACATAAACAATAGGACTTTGTTTTCGGAATCTTAAAATCATTTTCTGATTTTAAGGCCTTACACCCTCACACTTTCATCAAACACTGCAGCATCTGACAGTTGCTTACTCACACAGGGGATAGAAACAAAAGGTTGAGGATGACAGAGGGTAGCAACACAAGAATTCTGTCATCAAATACTTCAATATTTAAAGGTACATGTATTCTGCATGATCCACTCCGTATTTTAACTATTGAATGAACAAAATCTGACTATGTTGCAGTCCTGAGTGTCTACCTTAAACCTGTTACCGGTGTTATGAGACAAGGAATGACTGTGCTACCTGGTGACTTTGAGTCAGTTCTGGGTAGTATTAACACAACATTGTATTTCATCAGCCACCTGTTAAACACACAATATTTGTTATTTTGCTCAATTGAAGATAAACTAAAGTCACACAAATGTCTTAAAGCAAGGGTTTCCAAACTATATCTTGCACCAACTTCCTAAAAGTAATAAAGACTTGACCTGCGTGAGGACATGGTCTTTTGACTAACGAATAAATAAAACTGATTTCCTCGCAAGTTTGATTTCCATTGTTTGCTTCTCTATCTTCTCTTTCTCAATGTCTTATTTACAAAGAGAGTTTGACAGGTTTGTGCTGTTGTTTTGTGGCTTAAAGTGGTGATGAGCTTTCAGCTTGTCTTTTTCCTTGCTATGCAGCATGCAGTGCCATTTTAAAGCCTCAGTTTACCAGCCACAGATTAATTTAGATTAGATGGAACTTTATTAATTCCTTTGGAAAACTCGCTGAGGGAAATTCAGAAACGATAGTAATAGGTCAATTAAAGCATTTAAATAAAATAATTTGTAACACGGACATCTTGATTTGCTTCTCATCTTTTGCAGAACAGGCCAAACGTGCAAACAAACAAACATAAACTGCATAGTTTTGTAAGTTATGTAATGCACATCAATGTGGTAAACATGTGCCAACTTCTATCCAACAGTTTTATCTGTCTTAATAGCAACATAAGTGAATGTCTTTGTTTTACAGAGTGTCCCTATTTTCTTAAACATAGTCAGTGTGCTGAAATTGATTCATGCAGTTTGTTTTGATACAATGCAGAAAAGTTATCATCAATTATCGTGTTGCATTTTGAGTTGTCGCTTAAAGGTGTAGTTGCTTAATTTTAGTTAAAGATGTTTCAAACAGTTGATGAAAAAGGCCGCAAGACGATATTTAAGTTATATTGCCCTGCACTACGTACAGCAACTATGGTTTTAAGAGACAAAGTAGTTTGTAGTTTGGCTGAACGATGTTGTGTAAAAATAATCCTCCTGCAATATATGTTGATTTTTTTTGAGGGGCTGTGTCCAAACAAATATTTATTTTGTTAGATATTCTCTACAGGCCAATATTTAGAGTATTTTTTAAAATATGATCAAAGAGAAAGCAGTTTAAAGTCTCTATTTGACATGATCATGTTTGAAGTGCAACACTGCTGTTTCTGTAATAGCCAGTGTTGGTAACTTTAACATTTTAAGTGTCTGTAGCATGATAAATCTTCAAGCTCTGTGGTCTTTGTGTAACCCTGCTGTTACGGATATACAATGACTTTTACTGTACATGGTTAAGGAAATGGTTTCCATTAAACAAAATACAAATGGCACCACAATGTGCTTTGAGTTTGCCTGACTGCATCTCCTGGGATGTGACTTATGCATTAGCAATTGGGACGTTCAAACAAAGTATTGTGTAGCTTTACTCTGTAGTATAAAGATGTAAATTGTCCCTACAGAAGTGTCTCTGTTCAAATTTTAACTAAAGACACAAAATTGATAAGTAATAAACTAAAAGTGTTTTTTTTTAAATGGTAAATAAAGACTAAAGTGAATGAGATGAAACCTTGTCACCAGTTAACAGGATCATTTGTTAAACTGTAACACTGGTATATCAGTTTTTCTTAAAATTAGTCAAGGAAACCAGAAAAAGTTGTTTTTGTTTAAATTCTTAAAAACACAACAGTGGCACATGTCAACTTTGTGATGGTAAAGTGATGAAATGTTCTGCCATAATCCATAGCTGAGTAACTGCCCTATTTCTTGCTGCATACTCTGCCCCCTCACTGCTGTGTGTTTTTTGATGTGGTCACATTGTGTTTTGCACATTCACTCCATCAGTGAATGACTTGAACTATAAATCTGAGCAGCTATTTTATGTCTCCACATGTCAGGGAGAGGATGTAAAGATGCCATGGGAATGCAAAAACAGAACTTCAGTTAAGAAAACCACCCAGCAAGTTAGAAAGCTTAATAAAGATGAAGTGATTCCACTTTCTGTATGTTTACGTCTTATTTCTCTGCCTCATTTAGCAACTACTCATTCCCCATTTTCTTTCTTCTTAAATTTCCGCAGACTCTGCCCTTCTGTTGCCATGGCAACTGTGGTCCATCCCACCTTCTTCCTGCTGTGCTGGCTGCTCCAGACAACCAGCTCAGCTTTTCCAGAGGAGCCTGGACCCCTCAACTTCATCCCCACGGAAGGTATACGACCTTGCCTCTTTTTCTCACTTCACTCCTCTGTGTGTGTGTGTGCACATGTCAGTGTGTGTGAGTGTGTAGGAGGGGGGGAGAGGGGTCAAGACCTGACAGGGAAAGTGTTGAATTGTGGGAGGTACAAGAAGAAGGTCAGAGGTTGTGTTGTGGAACTGTGTTGGTCAGATGTCTAAGGGTGTTGACTGTGGGGTTACACACAGGAATTAGGAAGAGGCATTCACATTCAGGACTTTCCCACACATACACTGAGACGCCGGGACCCCCGAGAGATGCAGCTCCTCACACACTCAGACTGTAAGACTCCATCCTAACCTGGCAGTCTCCAGCTCAGGCCAGACGCTGATTGATTGTGGTTCAATAATATTGATTGATGGTTTCCCAGCGAAGTTCAGACCCTTCTTGAAGTATCAATGCCTCATAGTGCAGAGAGAGGGGGAGAGACAGCTACAATGGAGCTGCTGTAAACTTTAGCAGCCAAGGTTTAAAGCAGGTTAATGTTGTGCTGGGCGACATGTCAAGTTTTACATTGGATTAAAATATTTACAAATGAGGTACAGGGCAAGACAATATTATATAAATCCCATTTCTTATGTATTAAAACAACATTTGGTTTCTTTTGACTTCATGTGGCCGTAAGTGAGTGCTGTGGTAATGAACTGAAAGATAACAGGCCGAATGCCCAGTACAAGGGCTGTTTACAGGAAGTTCAGGTTCCAACAATCAGCTCATGACCATAAGCTAGCCATTTTAAATCTTAAGTTAAAAGTGAATTATTTTATCTATCTCATTTTAGTGAGGGTGCAGGTAGAACATTAGATAGTTCAAGCAACATTGATTCAAGTTTGATACCATGGCACCAAAATTAGATGTCCTTATCATAGAGCAATTTGTTATTTAATTATCATAAGTTGCAGGAAAACTCTAACACATTTTCATAACGGCTCATATTTGCTGGTAACATGAGAAGAGTAAGTGTGACTGACATGGAGCAGGAGTCCTCCACCCACTTTACCAAGTGTTGCAAATACATTAGTGATAGTCACACAGAACTTACTTTTTGACATTACTAATGAGTTGAAAATATGCCTGAGCATTTCTGTCATCTTTTTATTCCACTGATAATTGAAAATAATGACAATTTCATTTTGGGTAATGTTTTATTTAAGGTCCATATTGAGTTATCAAAGATATTCAAGGCAAATAATAATGTTAAAAATACATAATTTCTATACTGTATTTAAGGGTCCACAAACACTATGGAGTCTTGAAGACATAGCCGTCCATACATATCAGTAAATTTATTATATTTGTTAGCTGGCTGCCTTTGTCAAATAAAGTGGGCTGTTGTGAAACAAACACAATTAAGTTGTCCCCCCATGGTGAATGTTTTGACTGTGACTTTCATAAGTGTTTTTGTTTTTTTAAAATGGCTTACTGGATGTGATAACTGAAAAAAGTGAAGACAGATAAAAACTGGTGTTTTGCAGAGAAAAATATGTGACTGGTGTCAAACTTGCATTGACTTGCAAAAGATGAAAAAAGTAGCTATGTGCTTATTATTTGTGTGAATCAGGTCTAGTGTGTTGGGGTAATCAGAAGAATTAGTTTGAACTTAAAGGATAAGCTCGGTTTCTACAGCTTTCACATTGTTTATTGAATGAAGTAGAACAATACCCAGAAGGCTTTCCTGATCCAAACAGTGCTTCAGGAGAAATTTAGTCCCAAAATCGAGCAGCGGACATCCGTATAATGGTAGCACACGGGGCATGTATAGCGCCACTCCTTAAACTGCATTAATTGTCCAAAAACTCATTAGTTTCACCAATATTTCATCATGGTCCGCTCGTGCTACTCCTCCATGACAGTCCGGGGTCGCTCCACCCATGTTTTTGTGACTGTGCTGACCTCTGAACTTAACATTGTGTAGAACATTGTTTCAGCGGCGACCGCCGGCTACTCAACAACTTTCTTCTTCCAGTTTTGTGCAAAATGGATGAATATCTATCAGATGAAGATGTTGTGGAGGAGAACTTTGAATATGATGGGTGTCCTTACAGTTTTGAGCCAGAGTTTACAGATGAGGAGCTCATCGAAAGGAGGACATGGAGGCAAAGAGAAGAACAGCTGGCCAGAGAGCAGTCTTCAGTTCAGAGGTCAGAACAGTCAACAAAACATGTCTGGAGCGACACCAGACTGTTGTGGAGGAGTAGCGTGAGCGGACCGTGATGAAATATTGGGCAAACTAATGATTTTTTGGATGATTAATGCAGTTTTAGGAGCGGCGCTATACATGCCCTGTGTGCTACCATTATACGGATGTCCGCTGCTCGATTTTGGATCTAAATTTCTCCCAAAGCACTGTTTGGACCAGGAAAGCCTTCTGAGTGACTATATTGTTCTACTTCATTCTATAAACAACGTGAAAGCTGTAGAAACCAAACTTATCCTTTAATATGATCAATAAAATGACACCAGTATCTAAATCCTGCTGATTTTAATTGTATCTATAATTCAGGTATTGTGACAGCTATTTGTAAGTTCTTTACAAAATTACTGATATTGATAGAAATATAGTTTTGCTTTTCGGCTAGACATAAAATGAAAAACAGTTATAACTTCTGGTTAATTTAGTTCAGGCTTGCTGTAGAGTTAGAAAAGGAAATACTGTGAGAAAAGATGGAGGACAGAATTAGATAACCTGCGCTTACAGACAAGGATTGAAATGCTACCAAAGAAAATAATGGCATGAATGGA
The DNA here is from genome assembly GCA_036419115.1 of Scarus forsteni. Classification (NCBI taxonomy): domain Eukaryota; kingdom Metazoa; phylum Chordata; class Actinopteri; order Labriformes; family Labridae; genus Scarus; species Scarus forsteni. Next base: position 15,882,024 of record JAZDUH010000136.1, read on the forward strand.
AAGCAAAGGCACTAAAATATAGATGTGGATAAAAATCAGACGCAGAAAAGTACACTATCTGCTAACATGTAAAGAAGCCGTGATAGAAGAGCAAAGTAAGCTTAAGGAAACAAAAGATGAAGAACTCACTCTCTTACATCAGTCAAGGTCAAAGACAGATAGCCATCCTAGATTTACATAAAGATTCATCTTCAGTATATAAATCTTTCATTCCAGTCTCTCCTTACACATACTTTATCATTCTGTTTTTGCACATCTGGGGCAACATTAAAGAGAAACATACTGAAAATGCTCTTCTGCTTTTATCCTCTTCCCCGTGGTTTCTTTCCTTGACATACAGAAGTCATCATCCACTGAAACACTTTGAACATTCTTTGTTTTACCTTACTTGATGCTCTTCAAATGTCATCTGTCTCTGTGTGACTCACATTTTGAATCATTGGAGTAGTGTGGCAGAACATGAACTTGTATTGGTGAAATATAGCAGTGACATATGAGGTTTAGCTCAGCCATCTTTCATTTTCAGATTGTTTGTTGTTTTTGTTCTGCTCTGTGCCCCTGCGTGCTTCAAGTGAAAGACGCGCTGCTGTTCCAAATGCAGGTCTCAAACTTTGTCTTCTTCTAACCTTGAATACCTGTCACCAAAAACAACACTTTTCTGTTTTTGTGAAAGATGGATGTCAGCTTGGATTTAGACTGTTCTTTTGTTTGTTTGTTTGTTTCACCAACAGTGGTGAGGAGGCATGCAGTGTTTCTGGGCCGACCTCATCGGACATGGCTGAGACAAGAGCCTCTTCACATCCAGAGGGTCCTCCAAGTCAACCGCACACTCTACATAGGAGCAAGGTGCACTTATTTTGGACACACAGCTATAATCATAGACTGATTTATAAATGACTCCCTGATGGCTCTATGTGCTGTAACAACGAGCTCTCAGGCTCTGCTGAAAAATCTTTGATTGTTTGCATCACACACATATAAACGTACAAATATAGCTCTGTCAGAGATATTTTCAGCTTTGATTTCTCTCAGATTGTCTGTTACCTCTGCATTTGTTGCCAAGCAACAAAATCCAACAATTTTATTGGACAATATTTTAGGAGTTAAAGTGGGTGAGCTTCAGACCTGAATTTACTATCAAAACAAAAACATTAGTGTCACGGTAGAGAGGAAGGTGTATCATCATGGTTTGATCCATTTTGACAGGACTTAATGAGAGAATTAGATTCTTGGTGTAACACTCTGGTGTGTATGTCAAACGCTAACTAAAGACAAGTTAATGTGCTGATGTTAGACTACAGGTGAGAGGAAAGCTGAATCTAAGTGAGGCCGAAGCAAAAGAAGATAATGATACTGTTTTCTTTTTAACAGTGCTGCTTTCTCACACAAAAAATACTCTTGCTCATTCTTCTTTCTTCAGTATTTGTCCCAAATGGTTTAGTCTATTGCTTCAAAAAGCAAAGGGAAAATGATTCAGGGGCCAAGTTTTGTTGGCAGCAAAGAGTTGAATAGGAAAGCCCATCCAAGAGTGATAGAATTAAGGCTAAAGCTCCTGTGAGGATTTTTCAGCAGGTTATAAAACAGACTGAAATTCATACTGATGTCTTTGAATGACCTAATAAAGGAGGGAGGGCTACTAGCAACAAGATGAGTAAATATTTGTGCCTGATTTTAGTGCCCAAAATCAATGGCACCGTGTAGCCAGCTGACAAAGTAAATAAGCAGTGCTACGTAAAACTGCCTCTTTTTTATGCTTTCAAAGGCAAAGATACAATTTTGAGGGTCATTATTGTGCTGCTCCATACAATGAAATGGACCATAAAAACAGGGATGTTTTTATTGTTGTGAGACAGTTCACAATATTTAGCAAGACAAAATGTTTTCCAGTATGGTACCTGTATGTGGATGGTCCTCATCTTTGTGTCAGTCTGCTGAATGTGCTGATGGATGCTGACAGTTGCCCTGGTGGTCGGGGGGCCAGACTAGGACGGCCTGGTCCACAGCAACAAGTTTTTACACAATACAGCAACATCTGCTTCTCCCTGGAGCCATTCAGAGGCTGACCTGAAACTCACTGAACTAACAAAAAATACTCACCTCAAGATTTACTGCCCCTGTTGTCAAAAAATAATTTAGCTTCAGACATGCTAAAGAAATGAGACACAGCAGGCCCCCACATATGGTGGTGGTTATTTGCTGTAGTGGCAGTCTGAAGGAAGACTAAAGTGGTTTTCAGTCAGAGACGCTACTGTGGTCCAGGAAATGACCCAGTCTCTGGCCTCCAGCTGGTCTAACCTCTCTACTGAGACATGGTAGTAAATATATCAACCTATGCTACATGGTTCCAGTCATTCTGTCTGCACTTAGATCCATGAGCACATGTTGTCTGATAGTAAAACAGCCCACAAACAAGGACTGCAGTCTATGTGTCTGCTTTATTATACAAGCAAAGCAATGAAACTGACATTTATTTCAATTTACAGCAGTAGAAAGTCTTCCTGAAAAGCAGCGGTAAACTGATATGAATGTCTCCGCTAACGGGATGATAATGAAATTGTAGACTGACAGGCAAGAAGACGACAGAGGCGAGAGAGGTTGATGGCATCAAGAGAGATTCAGAGAAAGAGCGTTTCCTGACTATATTTATATATTTCTTGTAAGTGGCTAATACTGTTTGCAGGCACCCTGACAGAAAATGATAGATCCTCATGCAAAGGCTTGTGTGAGCCACTGACAGCCTGGTGGGGAGGAAGAGTTTTTTAAATGTATGATGTATAAATAAGTACCTGTGAGGTGGCAGGTTTGACTGCCAAAAGCTCCTGCAGAGTGCGCGGCCTGATAAGACGCCTCACTCATCCCCAAATCCTGTCACCATTAGCATAGCTGCTCCTCAAGACTGCAAGCGCTGCTAAATCCCTGCCCCGAGCACCTGCTGAGAGCTGCTACAGCTTTCCCTGTCCTCCTCCCATCCTCACTAAATGAAAGTAAACCATGTTTTTGGCTGGTGGCAGGTGGAGTAAAGCTCCTAGCTGTGTTAAGCCCTGTTTCAGTGCTGTCAAGCAGAGCAGCTATGGTCCCTAGGCCCTAGTCTCATCCAAACAGCGAACACAAACACAAATAAAACTCAATGGGAGAATGTGTTACCTCGTAACAAAATGACCAAAGGAATGAGAGGCACTCTAGTCACACTCAAGTCTTTAATAAGGCAGAAAGAGCTATTGCTATCTTTAATGAAGATCAAAGATGGGAAACTCTGGTTAAAGTGGGAGTCTTATTAATATTTTTACTGTTAAAAAGACAGATAATCTGAGTAATATAGCCATAAACACTTGTAAAATATCTCACTTTCTCCAAAATTGCAAGGCAGAATATTCCAACATATCTATTGCTTTCCAATCCAATCCAATCCACTTTATTTATATAGCACATTTTAAAAACAATAAAGTTTATTAAAGTGCTGCACAATTAAATAACACATTAGAAAATCAAAAAAGAAATGAAATCAATTAAAATAACACATAGAAACAAATAAGAATCATAAAAAACAAAGGGGTTAAGACCATAAAAGACATAAAAGGACACGGATCACACAACTCTCATGCTGAATTAAAAGCAAAAGAATAAAAATGAGTTTTAAGACGCGATTTAAAAGTCGTTAGGGTGGGGGATGATTACTTTGATCTAGGCCTGTGAGGATAACAAATTATTGCCGATAAACGGTATTATTGTCAATATTATTTTGAAACATCATTTTTTCATCAGTGTAATTACACAAACAAACTCATATTCTCAGCGAGATTGATCGATGATGTCAGCCATAGTTTCAGTGAGTAAATGCTTAAAAGGAAAGACGAGACATCGTGATTGACAAAGTTCCTGCAGCGTCTTTTTTTATGACTAGCAAAGTCAATGAAGAACTGCTAGAGAAACCTGGCTTTGGACTAACGTCAGAGTCATTGAACTTTCTTCAGCAGTGAGCGCCTGCTTCAGAAATAATCTGGTGTCTACAGTTGACAGTATAAGCCTGAGGGTTCGTTGACATTTTACCTCTAAATGTCTGCTCTGATAAACAAGAGTGGGATGTAAATTCCCAAACTCCTGATGACAATAGGGAGATGATTTGGCAATATTTTTTTTACGAAGGGTAGACTCTGTTCAACTCTACTCCATTGTATCTTTGTGTCTACCTGTTGCATCAGGTGGAAAATGGAAAGTGTCCTGACATTCTGCCTGATTGGTGGAAGTTCAGTTTATTACCCCGCAGATGCTGACCTCAAAGTTCACTCAGGGCCAAGCAGCATTCACAATCAGGTCAAATGCCAGACAGCTGACAGTCAGTAAGATGCCAATTTGTGGAAAAGGCTGTAAGCTTGGGAGGTACAACTGTCAGACTGATCAGCTGCAGTGTAGAAGAGAAAGGAGAAAGTTCAGCTGCTGACAAAGACAAGAATTTATGTTGAGTGTGCTAGAAAGTGGACACAGAAGTCCACAGGTGAAGAACTATTTCTGACCTGAACAGTTTTTTCACAACAGGCTTTATCAAGGTTCACGTATGCTCTCTTTTCTTCTGCAAAAAAATGATCTGCACGTTTATAGTCATCACTGCCCAGGTACTCAGCTGTTTTAGAAATTTGTCTTACTGGATTAGGATACGCTCTTGCAGTTGCATCAAATTATTGCAACAAAACAAAATACAAAACTAGAAAGCACTCGGAGAGCGCAGACCTCCGCCAACGCCACAATCCTCAGCCATATTGTCTTTTTGACCATAAACATTACTCCTGCCTTTATTTTATGTCAATATTTAGATTCCTTGACCATGAAAACATACCATTAGCAGCTGGATTCATAATGATATCTATTTTAGTTCAGTAGTTATTCACAGAAATCACATTTTTCGCCATGGCGGCCATACGCTGCTCCGGATCAACACCAAAATTGAATCAGTTCCTCCTTTTCCCATGCTGAACATTTCCTGAAAATTTCATCCAAATCCGCCCATCACTTTTTGAGTTATTTTGTTCACAGACGGACAGATGGACGGACAGACGGACAAACAGACGGACAAACTCTCCCAAAAACATAACCTCCTTGGCGGAGGTAATAAATGCAGTGGAATTCAGTATTAAAAAACATATCAAATAAAGCAGAAAGTGTCATCCATAACTGCTGAAAGAAAAACGCATACAAATGAGAAACTGAGATATTCCAAAGACAAATGTTGAATTAACCAAATAAGTTACAGGTACTTGTTGCAGCGATTGCCCAGCCAATGTCAGGCCTGACAATCTGAAGCTCAGATAAAAGAAACTAAAGCAGTGCCAGATAAAAAAGCAAACAATCCTAAAAGCACGATGTTACTGCAGAAAATGTCAACACTTTCTACCCTGAGCCTGTGACCTGTCCAATAATACTTCAGCAAAAGGCTTTCAACTTGTGAAAATGGAAAAAAAAAAACAATTACAGACAAAGAATGTGTTCTTGAGATTTTCTCAAAATTCTCACTGCAACATTCAAGTAACCTCTCTCTTTTAAAATGGTCTATTTCACATTTTCATCATAGTTAAGATTCTAAAAACTCATCTGCAATATCTTGATATGTTTTATCCTACCACCGCACCATATAACAGCACATAAAGTATTTACTTCTCTCAGTTGTACTCCTTAGATTATATGTTACACTGCCTCATATATCAGACTTCACAGCCAATGAGCCTTCTCCACATGATACATAAAGGTCTTACCCTAGACTTCCCTTATTATTTGCAAATCTCTCCTGTCTGTGGGGGCTGTGTGTTTGCTCGACTCACCACCTGATGGCGTAGTCTATGCCAGGGGTGGGCAACTGTGATTACCAAGAGGGCCACATAAAGTGTTTTTCTGTGGGGCGCAGTGTTACATTTTGTCAGGCACTCTCGATGAGGAAAAATATACATTAACAAACAAAAAATAGCAAATACAAAGTTTAAAAACAGGATTATGTCAATATCAGTATATTTTATATCGAACACAATTAAAAATTCATGATTTTATGTGCATTGCACAGAACTAAAGCCAATTTAAGAATGAATTTTACCAGTTTAAAAGAACAAATATACCTTTATACCTTTACTGTTGTGTCTGAATATAGGTTTTACTAATATACATAGAAATATTTTATCACCTACCCTAATTTGTGCATTATGTAGTTCTGGTTACTCATGATAAATCATATTTAGCAGTTGCTGATGTGTTTTCTTCATACTTTCACTTTGTTTTTTGGAAATGATTGGTGGGCCGCACCAAGTAAGGTGAAGGGCCGCATGTGGGCCCGGACAGCCAGTTGCCCACCCCTGGTCTATGCCATATGAAGTTCATCAAGCTCAGACTTCTTCAGAGTTCAGACCAGTCTGCACTTCACCATCAGAAGGTGCTTAATAGGCCCATGGTCCAGTGATATGCCAAAGAACCCTGTAAAGTTAAGTCAGTCTTTAATTGGTTCCACCATTTCGGGTCTCGTGGTATCTTCAATGTGCAGTATACATTCTGTTGCCTGCTCTCCTCCAATAGATGCCAGGTGAAGCCAATAGAGGCCAGGAACAAAGTCTACCATTCCCCTAAGGTCTGAGATCAGTTATCTGATCATCACTCAGAACACCATCTCTAGACACACTACTTTAGATTTAAGTTTGCACTGGGTTGGCACATACACCATCCTGGAAGCTTCAAACCCTCCTAAAGTCCTGCCATAGTGCTCTGACTCTGACAAGTGTCAAGGTAACTCAGTGGTCAGCCCAAATCTTTTCATTTCAGGTTCATCCAGGGGTGCAGCTTTTCCCCTTGTATATTAGGCTCTGAGAGGCTGACTGCTTCTCAAGCTGAACTGAAATATGCCCGCTAGCAAGAATATAAGTAAGGAAACTAAAGAAAAATATAGGGATTTGGCAGCATGAGGTGTCTGGAAATTATGATTGCTGGGGCTTTTTTTTTGGCCAAAGGAGAAAGTTCATCATCTGGTCAAGTCAGAAAATAAGGATTTGTTGACAACTTCTCTTGAATAATATTGACTTTGTGTTAGCCAGGTCAGAAAGGGTCAAAGAAGGTGATGAAATAACACACATGTCCAGGCAAAGAGAAAGAAATGGGTGGAGTTTGCAGGTTTTAGGACTAGAATTTGTAAGAGCAGTCAATGAGAATGTGTAAGTTGTGGATTTATAATATTCCAGAGTCTGCATATTTTGCTACATTACAAACTAAAGCCAAAGACTTGTAGTTGTATGCCTCCATAAGGTATGCAATACCAGACAGCGAATGTAGAGTGATGGATAAAAAAGAGACTGGGCTGATTTTCATGATTGTGTGAGTATTTGAAAATCTCAAGAGCCATGCATGAACAGGAGGCATGAAATTGACCGATGACCATCAAACCCGACAAGTTTATCCTAGAGTCTGAGAGGACATTTGGGCAAAGTTTTAAAGACATCCCATAAAAGTGTTTCAGAGAAATATTCATAAGAAAGACTTTTTAGTGAAACCCAGTGTCGTCTGACCCTGCACCTAAGAAATATTAAATCAGTTAATTAAATTGACTTAATTTCAACAAAGGAGTCATAAAAAGTGTGAAGTTATTCCTCAAAATGTTTTAGAGATACCAATAGATGGCCACAAAGCCAAATGATCTTTGACCTTGTAGCCTCATAACTCATCAGCCTACCCATGAGACAAAGGACATAGTTGTGCAAAGATTGAAAAAAACAAAACATATTTTTCAGAGATCACCCAAAAGCTGCATTCACACCAAAAGCGACTCTGCGATCAAATTCACGTTGCCCACTCAAGTCTCATCGCGTGACCATAAATACCTCATTTTGGTCACCGTTGCTGTCTGCCGTCGCTCGGTGACGCCACATCCATTTGAGTTTCACCGCGATCCTATCATATATCATTTAATAGGATGGATGAGCGGACATTATTCCAACTGTATCCTTTTCATTCACTTATCAAACACAAAACATCTGTCATTATCTGTGAGTTTTCTGTTGTCTGTCAAGGCGGAACTAATGTCCTCACTGACTAATGTTTCCCACACGGACATAAATTGTTACTCTGAAGTCTGAATGAAAAACTGTCTGTCACGGGTGCTGTCACACACCGCTGTTTGGCTGTTGCCGCACAGCCACACACGACAGCGCCTGTAAAGATCAACTTTTTTTTAACTTTGACATTGCGCGACGTGTGAAGTTGTTGCCATGTAAGTTTCCAGGTGCCAGCAATCGCATCATGGGATGGTTAGCCCCGCCTATCGCAGCTGTACATTGACTTTGCATGGAGAGTGTTCGCCGTAGTAGCTTAAGTCACTTTTGGTGTTTAGGCACCATAACAGGCAAGGGATGAGCATGAGCCCTGATGGTCTTGTCAGACTCACAAAGGTCCCTCAAAAGCGTTACATTTTCACCAGTAAGGAATGATCATGAGGCCTAAATCCACAACTAACAGCGCAAACTGGGTTCAAGCTTGATCTAACAATTGAGACTTTATATCTCTGGATCTAACAGGTTCATCCTTGCGTCACAGTGGACATTTGTGCAAGATCTAAGGACAGCTTTATCTAGCACATCCATAAGCAAAACTTTTGACCCTTGTAACCTAAAATCTATTGGTGTGACTAGACACAAGATATTGACTAGATTTTAAACAACATTAGAAGTGCCTCTAAAACTGCTCTTGAGATACGTTAACAAGCAGAGCTGAACGTGAGGCCCAACAACCTTGATCCATGACCCCAGAATCTGATCATCTCAGCCTTTAGCCATGGAGGATATTTGTATAAAGTTTGATACAGGTCTTTACTGCCCTTTGACTTATGACCTCCAGATCCACTTGGTTTGACCTTGCATCAGAGTTCACATTTTTGTTAAGCTGCTGGAGACACCGCTGATTGGCTGATGACGCTCTCAAGAATCTGACTTATGAGTGGACACTAAAAACTAAAATGCCTATGGCCTCAACTATGACTCCTTTATGTGTATGTTTACATGTTAATCCTAACCTCATACTACATGCACTACATCCACAACCAGGCACATGTGCAAATAAGAAACATACAAGCTTTAGGTTCTGAATCATTCAAACATCCTACAAGGCCAGAGCAGGGGCTGCAGAAACACAAGCAGCTGCATAAATAATTCCCTTCTCCGCACTATCAGAGGCAACAGCTCTGGATGGGAGCCACTCTGACTAGAAGGATTGGTGCTACGTTCATTATGTTAATGCTGAGACAACGCTGAAGCAGCCTGGATGAGATTACGCCTCACACTCTGGCCCACTCCACTGTTTGTAGGACGCTTAAACTCTGACCTATTAAGCAGGAACTCACCAGGCAAGTGTTTGGTGATTTTGCACTTCTTCGCCTGTTGTGCGTTCTCCTGTTTAACAAGGTTCACTAAAGTGGGAATCTTTTAACATGCCACAAGAAAAGAGGCTGAATTATTCAGGAGTTGAGTACAACCTAATGTCCTAACGGTGCTCTCATAATGCACATATTTCCATAGCTCTTTGTTGAAGAGGAAATCATATGTGAAAGCATACTGATACTAGGGTTTCACAATGTGGACCAAAAAAACACATGTTGATATTTTTTAGTTTAATGGCTATGCAGTAAGTGTATGCCGACACATATATTTGTGAAATATAACACACTGGTTTCAATACCAGGATAAGAACTTTGACATGATTCTAGTCAAATCAATACTCATGCATCTGCATTTCAACACAAACACAAGTGCTTGGCACTGAATATTTGTCAGATTTAAGATTTATCATTTAAAATGTCAGACAATGTCCTATATAGTATTTCAGATGAAAAACAAACAAAATCGAAGGCTTCATTTATTTATATTGAGGTTACCAAAATATCCACAATTTGAAAAGCTGTTTGTTTCAAAATAATGTAATACCCATTATTATAGTCATTGGTTGAATAATGCAGTACAAAAAATGAGGATCATTTGTCAGGTTTTTCCACCAAAACTGAGAGAGCTCTCTCTGAACTAGACAAAAGTATGACAAATATTTGGAAAAGTGAGTGGGTAGAGCAAAAAGGAACGTTTTCTTCCACGTTTGACTGTAATCAATATGCTTTTGCAACTATGATTGATGTTTTGTGCAATTTTTATGACTAAACACAAGATGTAACACTGAATTGGGAATTACAGTCTTCTATTTTTATAGCATCAAAGTCAGTTATATGAGTAAAAATATAAATCGAGTAAAAACTAATCGTATTTAAACAAGATGAGTTCTCGACAGTCATGTAAATTGTACTAGATGTGACTTAGACACTTTGTGGTTCTTGCTTGGGCTGAGAAATGCTGGAAAAAACTGACACTAAGAGAGAGAGACAACACATATAAATGCAACATTAAATTTTATTGGCATATAAGGGATTTTAAAAGACAAATATAGTTTTCTTGGTATGATACCCTCTTATTTAGCTATTAGGTCCAATAACCAATTCATACAATAATCTTTTTTTTCCCCCTTGTCTGCATTATCTTTTCAGCTGAGCACTGTGTCTGTTGGCAGCGTTAGAAAGACCAATGCATTTATTTCTAGCAGTGAGAGATAAGTAGATATGATTCAGTGCTACAGTGACCATCACCAGCCCTCCCTGTAGGCTACTCCATCATATCAAACTTTATTTAACCCCTGATGCGAGCTAAAGGGGAGGGCCGTGCCACACCACAGTGTGAAAGAAGGGGAAACAGGGACAGACAGGACAGGACAAGACAACAGGGAGGGGGACAAACAGGTAGTGTAACTAATTTGAGATAGCAGTCCAAGTGCTGTGCTGATTTTAGTCCATACCGGAAGTAAAGGCTGTACGAGATCAATACATACAATAATCTAATGAAAATGGCCTTATTTGATCTTACACTGAGTGCAGCAGTCTCATAGTTGCCTCCACATATTGTCACACACATATTAGTAAGAAGAGGAAAAGTGAGGAGAGAGAAAACATTAATGTGTTTCTCTATAGATCTAAGATATAAACCTGTTACTTCATTGTAATAACAATATTCAAATTTAACTCAAGAATGCACAAATGAATTGGTTAAATATCTGTTCAGCTCATTTCTACAGCCATTAGCCAATGGCAAATGAGTGTGGGATAAGCAGGTATCAGTTACAGATGTTGATAGTTTCATATCAAGTGAATGCCGACATTCAATTCATAAGAGACATTTCTTATGTGACACATCAGATCTGTTGCTATGGTCAAATATTACAGAATTAGACTCTGGCATTGTTGTAGAGTTATACCAAAAGAAGTAATTAAAAAAACTTGTATAGGCATCAGTTAGACTGTTTTCATAAGACACAGGGTAAAGGTATCTGCTCAGTTCTGCACAGTATGTGTTACTAGTTTAGTCTACAGGCTTCAAAAAATGTCATTGTGTTGAACTGCTCATGTCTCCTTGATCCCAGTGTGCACCTTTGGCCGTGAAATAAACAATCACAGAAAGGACAGTACTCTAGATCACAGCTTAGACATTGTGCTGATCGTGGAAAAGCACCTACTGAACATCCTCACCCCATAACTGAGCCCCTGCCTCATATGTAATGTCACGGTGTGTGACTTCAGCGGTCACATGAAGCCTTACCGTACAAACAGGAGACACAGACTCTGAAGAAGGGTAATTCTTTAACCACTTATAATCTTGTAAGGCTGTACTCACCAACGGCCAAATAAAGAAACTTGAAAGGTTATTTTAATGCAAACTGTTATAAATTGATGTATATGGTGTAGTCTAAGCCACTTTTAAACAGTATATTCCTATAACAAGGCACATGGATGTAAAATTGATGACCTCTGCCTACCCGGCAGAGCATGCAGTATATATGGGAAGCAGAGCTGGATCAGAGATGAGATCGATACAGCTGCAATAACACAGCTATGGCAGATTTACAGATTAGCCCATTCAAAGTCTGGTCCTCTGCGTAGAAGATCTAGATCCATCCTGGTAGATACCCAGGCCTTGATCAATATGCAGATGTCAGCCCCAGCAGCCTAGCTTGTCTCTCTCTTTCGTTAGCATTTTTTATACTGAAGCATCCAAGGTTACTGCGGAATTATCAGCAAATTAAGGGTGTGAGAAAGCAGTGTTTGTGTCATGAATACATTCATACTGTTTTGGACCACATGTAGGCAGGATGTGGGGGTGTGCGAGCATCAGTATAACTACTTGATTAAGTCATCCATTAATTCAATTTCAGGCTTTTGAATAAGTATGATAAGCTGGATTCTGGGCTGTGGAGCAAATTTGATGCAGCAAGTCAAGTTTAATGAGCGGAGGCAGAGGCGACGGGGAAATATGAGACAGCATTATGCAGTCAGGGACTATTTCTCATATATAAACTTTGAGAAATGGAAGACATTGTAAAGCTGTGCTCTAATCTCTGTGGGTCTGATCAGCTTTAAGTGAATCGATTTCTCTAATGTATATGCATCACATAGCTGCTCTGGCAGAATTATTTAGTCATAAAACCACAGAGATTCAATAAAAAGTGGTAATATTTATATTTTAAGTTTTTATTAGGAGTGTGGCTTAGATTTTTTCCAAGAGACTAATTACACTGACATGTACTATTCTGAGCGAGCTGTGATTTCTCTGCTGTACATCTGGTGTGCATGCATGTTTTTGTGTAGAACCGCCTCAAGTATCATCTATGTTAGTCCACCAACTGCTTATCTAACTGAGTTTCTGTCTTTCTCTCTCAGGGATGACCTTTATCGTGTGGAGCTGGACATCGTAGCAGGAGATGAGATGTTCTACAGCAAGGTGAGCACATTTAAGACGGGCAGCTTTAGCTGTTTCTTCACCCTTTCGTCGGATGTGTTAAATGCCATGACTTGATATTGTAATTTTGCACTACAGATGAATGCAAATGTAACTAACCAGCAGCGTTCCTGGTGTGTTTCATGTACAGAAGAGAACGTGGGAGTCGAACAAAAATGACATCAGGATCTGCAGGATGAAGGGCAAGCATGAGGTGAGAACGTCTGTCTGTTTTATAGATTCAGTTTCTTCCTACAGCATATATATGTGCCACATTTCTCTCCAGCACTTGTATAAAAGAGGAGAAAGGAGGGACTAGCAATTTCTAGAATTTGGCTTCAAGGGGGAAGCTGCCATACCTGGTGGATGTTTGACATGTTGTTTGATGCTGTAAAACTAATGGTAAGTAGTTAATTTTAATGAAAGAGTCTTGAAGCAAGAATATAGTAGGAGTTATATTTCGGAGTCCTGTTAAGTCAAAGCCAAAATCATTTTTGGCCTGTAAACCACTAGATGCTCAACTGAGGTAGTACAAGTAGAGCATAGAGTTAGTGGCCAATCACACAGGGACATGTTTTTCCACTTAATATGTCCTTGGTAAACAAACAGCTGTTTTATTTGTTGCACATCATGAACTGGTATTGAACAGGTAATAAAATAATGCTGTACTGAAAGACTAGATGATGGCCCTCTTCAAGCACTGTGTGTGTGTTTTGTGTTTTCATTATTCATCATGACAAAAGCTTTGCCAATATGATATTTCCCTCGTCCTTGCCATGGAGCAAAGCACGACTGAGAACTCTAGGTTTTTCCAAACTCATTTTTTCCTCCAGTTTTCCTCTGTGGACTGAGACCCTTTCTGCATGAGCTCACCTCTGTAGTAATGTTTCAGAGAAATTAAACTCAAATCTTAGCAGTTAAATAATTGAGACATTGTGTTATTTATGTATAGTAGCACAATGAAAGGAATGGAGTGTAACTGCCAGAGCTGTAACCAAACCATCAAATCCGCTGTGTGAGTAACAGTATACCAGCTGACAAGTGCACAGAGGTTTTAAGGGCAAAAAGAGCTGACACTCTGATTTGTTTAATTCATTTTACATCCTGAACACACCTAGACTTAATGGACTTGAGCTTGAATAGCACCCTTCTAGACTATTCTAACTACTCTTAAGTTCTTTTCCAGCACAGATCACAAGGCATGTGAATCAAAAAACAACTCCAGTAAAAAAACAATTACAGAGAGCAAAGAGCATCAGTATCAGTAAATATGCAACATCCAATATTGTGTCCTTGTGAGTGTGGGCAAAGATGGAAACACCTGAAGCATTTGTTCATGTGGAACAGCTTTAAGGTCAAGAGTGCCATGCGTTTGACATTTTTACACACAGAAGATCCTCAGGAATCGCATTCTATTGGAAGTGCTACTTCAATAGGCAGGAGGCTTTAGGACACTATAAAAATCTCTGTCTCTTTAATCTTTCCTTCCCTGCAGGCCACACCTACATTTTCAAACCCATTCAGTCTTGAGTTGATTCACTGATGGTTGTAGTTTTCTTTGTCTCAGTATCAACTACACACATGTATTCACTTTCTGTCTCATTAACATGCTACTGTTGCAGTTGGGAAAACAAGTTGGAGTTGAGAGTCTTGTCCAAGGACAAATACACACCTGACAGCATAAACTTGGTCTAAACTTGACTGAACAATTGCAAGCGAGTTACTCTCTAAACTAAGCTATTAGCACAAAAGCATAATCCATCCTCTTTGCACTCTGCTCCTGGCCGTGTAGCATCCAGATAACAAAATGTAAATGGATATGCCTCAAACCACTGTGTGTCATAAATAGTGGACGTACGTATGGGACATTGCCAAAACTGGGTCCTAAATGATCATTGACTAGCGCATTTTTGAATGAAGCAGTAACAGAAAGATAAAGCTTTGCATAAAGTTCATTAAAAACATGATTTACTGAAACACCAATAGTGAAATACTTACTTACTACAAGTTAATATAAAACCTTAAGTCAGTGTGGTTGATTTTTATCATTTTATCCCATATTTAAGAGGAGTATTTCATTGAAAAGATGAATCTAACATTTCCAAGGAACTTTAATCTTCATTATTTATGAATTGAAACTCAAATGAACCTATATCAACGGAGTGAAGTGTGTTGACTAGAGCTCATGTGTTTTGGATGGAACAAATATCAAACCAATCACAGTGTCAGCTCTCGCTATCGTTAAATCAGCAAGGGTTTGTGACTATTTGCCTGGTGGGTTAAGTTGTTTGATCAGAATTTGGGCTGGAGTATTTACCTTTCCTTTTATTGTGCCACAATTCTCAAAGTGTAACACAAAACACTATATTAAAATGCTAAAGCACAGATTTAAGTGCTTTTTGTAATTGAAAAATCCGAAAGCCTTAGAAACAATCAAAAACATGTGTATGAAAGTTCAGTTAAAACCAGCAGGACCACACTTTGTTATGTTTTCAATAGACTGTTTTACTGATCATTGAATAACTGTTGGCTTTAGGTCATTTAGTTTCTTAATTTCCCTGCAGCAGTAACTGCCTCTGTCTTCTAATGCATGCATAAAATACAATGGACAGCCTGTTTTATTATCTGTGAGTATAATAACCAGTGACAGACATCAGAGTATATATGTCTTAAATCCTGAGTGCATTCAAATATAGGCCCTCTCTAAGCTTTCTGTCCTGCATTGAACTTTAAACTGTACAAACAAGGTCTGTGTTTTGACCTTGCTAGAAAGACTCTGCAGACAAGGTATAAAGAGTTTCAAAGTGTAGTCATTTTCTGTGACTCAGAGAGAAGAACACAACAGTTTTGCAGTGGACCAACCCTCATTTTCAGGAAAGCACACCCCTGGGTGAAAACAGGAGTACATGATCATTTTCTGTTTATGAGTGTTAAGAATGAAAATCACACCTACATTAGGCAGAAATCAGAGGAGACACCTTCCCTTCAAGTCAAAAAGCTTAGCGCCAGACAGATGTTGTGAGTTACAGTAAAACAACTCATATTTTCTCATTGTCCGGGGATTTGGTTTCTTTTTTCCAGTCACTTAACGCTCATGACTGCTGGCACAAAAAGAGGGTTAGGGTGTTTGACCGTATATTATCTCATTGTTCTTGCTCATTTTGCTCATCACACACTCAGACATTGATCATAAGAGCAGAGTCATTCCTCCTTTTATATCGCTCATCTCACCTTCATAAGATAGGAAAACAGTTTGTGCAGCCAGAAATTTCCGGTGGGTGTTGAGGAAATCAGGGCGGCAAGGAAGAGATGTGGGGAAATGTCCCAGAAGCCACCAGCAGAATACCTCTGATATCCCCATGACCCACATCCCCTGTTGCTGTGTGCTACACACAAACAGCACATTTCCACTGTCTGCGTGTGAATGTGTGGGAGGGATGCATGGGCCCTGTCCCCTCAAGGCAGAGAGAAAAAAAGACTTATTTAACACAGCGAGAGAACACCTGACATGAAATCTGTGTGAGACTGAGCCAGACAGAAACACAATGGAGAATAGAAGACCAGCAACAATAAAGCCAGGCTGAAGGGGAGAGAGGGAGGAGAAAAGGGACAAAGATGTGAGAGTGAAGAGGAGGGAGGATAAATAAAGAAAGTAAGGGGAAGACTGCACTGCTGAGGAGAGGAAATGAGAGTAGAGGAGGGGTGTGTGAGGGTCCCTGTTGGCCGGCCCCGAGGAGAGCTGCGGGGCTGACTGAGATATGAAAGGTCTTCTTGCCCCTAATGACTGTGCTGCCTGGTGAGGCTGTGAGTCACACGGCAATGTGAGCGAGATAAGAACACTGCCAGGTCCTTTCAGTCAGCTCTCTGGGCTCAAATGAATGGATGTGCAGTGTGTGCAAATGCAGCAACACACACAGGACTTCAGAGACACATTCACACACTCACGAGAGAACTACAAATAAGGATTTCTAAAAGCCAATATTCAGATTTTTCTTACTAAAATCTGACTGAAAAGCTATTATTTTCCTTCCTGAAGGCCCTGAAGATATGAGAAAGTGCTGGAACTGAATGTGTTGGGCATTATTTCTGTGAAAGAAACACAAATAAAAATCCTCCAAAAAAGCTGATGTCATTTTCAGCACAAGTTGAAACAAGTTCAAGTTAAGTCATGATCTACACTCGATTTAATTTTTACCGCTTAGTCCCTATTAAAGAGTTACTGAGTTAACACAGGATTTTGGATTGGATGCATCCATACTGAAATATTGCTCTTTGATCAATGACCATAGGTTTCCTCATCAACAGTGTTTCCTGCACAATTCCTTATCTGGTTGGTATATTTAGAGCCACTGAAGTGTTTATCATTATTTTATATTAAGTTCATAACAAGTGTTACCTCAAGGTACTTAACAATGGAGCAGGCTGAAGCCATACTCTTCATTTTATAGATACACATATATGCATATATACAGATAGATATAAATATGTGTATATGTATATACACACCTATAAATCCAGAAATACAGTATATCCATCCAGGCAGAAATAAGGGGACTAAAAATAAGAGTTTGTGACAGTGACAAACCCATGGACACCCAGATCATAAAATGTTGTCATTGCATTTGTCTTTTCTGAATATAGATTCAATCAATCAATCTTTATTTGTATGGCACCATATTAGTCTTTGTTGAATATAAATGTGTTCAAGGTAAGCCCTTTAAGATTTGGCTTTTCAGTTGAAGACGTAGTCACAGGTTTTTCAAGGGGAGGTTTTCGAACAGCAGATGACAGAAGAAAATAATTATGATCTATCACAAGCAAGCATCACAAAACCCTTATGTGATAGGAATGCAGAATAGCAGCTTTTAGCATCTCGTCTTTATTTTTCCTCTATGTTTCTTACCATAAAAATGGTGTTTCCACAACAATGATAAACATGTCATCTCTTTTCTGGTGCCTCAGTCATTATGGTGACTATGGCACAACACATCTGGCAACATTAAAATAAAGGATTTCTCTGGCTTAGAAACTTTGAGAAAAAAAATCAGATACTGCAATATTCATCAACAAACTTGTAAAACAGAAGTTTAGTCATTTTCAAAAACTGATGTAGGAATTTCAAATTTTAGAACATTCTTTGAAAACAGGGTTTCTTTTTAACCCCTGAACTAGAACCATACTACCCTCAATCCCAGAGCATGTCACAAGAGATGTCAACTGCAACTGCTGAGTTTAATGGCAATTTTTATTTTTTGGAAATTTACTTTGGGAACCAGAGCCATCAAAAGTGGGTGGTCATCGTTGAACTCCTTGGTTCTAAAAGCTGCCACTCCGAAAGTCAGCCCTTTCCAGATCATCCAACAGAAACAAAATTAAACTTTATTGCCTGAGCTTCTACCTGTAGTTTTCTATGTATATTTCATGCATAATTTGAATGCTTATTCTTATGCTGAGACTTTGACAGGAATTGATCAACAGTACTACTCATCTATTATAGATAAAGGGATCCTGAAACAGATATATAGATTTGAGATCTGTATTATTATGGAACGAAATGTAAAAATACAGGGATACGCTAATTACAATTTGATTCCATTCTCCCGTTTGTTAGGAGAACCACGGGTGCCTCTAAGCAACAATAAGGTAATGGCACAACAGCTACTCTGTATTATGGTACAGTGCATTCTGCAGAAATTCAATTAAGAAACAGTCCATCCACCCATCCATTATCTGTACTGCTCATTCTGTCAGCGGTTGTTGGAGGCTGGAGCCAATCCCAGTAGTAATTGGCTGTGAGGCTGGTACACCCTGGAAAGGCCACCAGCCATTTAAAGAACTGACGTACAAAGATAAACAAGAAAACACTGTCATAGTCACACCGTACTCTAGCAAAATTAGAGTCACCAGTTAACCCTGTAAATGAATCAGGACTCAGACGGAGTCCATGCATGCATGAGAAAAATATGCAGCATAAACTCCACACAAAGTGACGGTCCTGCTGGAGAATCAAACTAAGAAGCAAGCAAGATGAAACCAACTAAGATTACTTTTCTTAATAGACTTTGGTGATATCACATGTAAGGGAACAATACTGTACTTAACATCAACACTGATGGGGTTTTGGCCACAGACTGAGTCCCAGTGACAACAACAGTGAAACTCGAATGTCATGTCGCTTCATGCAATAAATTGCTCCTGTGCAATTATAAAAAAATAAACAAGAAGTGCCCTGATAGCACAAACATCCACTAAGGCATTTTTCAAATTGTTAGCCAAGTTTTTATCACAAATGTGGAAAATGGCCCCATCATCAAATTTCCAAATTCTGAATTTGAATCACAACCAAAATCTACTCACTTCTTCTACTACCATGCGCAATGATAAACCTTCCCTGAAACTTTTTTGGACTTTCTTGCTCACAAACAGACAAAGAAAACAAAAAAACACCAGTAGAAATATAACATTCTTGGCAGGGTGGTATGCCAAGTGCAGAGATGGTATAATGAATGCAGAGTCATTGACAACATGGTGCCAATCAGGGCTTAATCGACCAACAGCCATGAAGTAGATCAGTCAACCAAACAGAGCAGACTTGGCCCATAAGAGTGAAGGGAGCATTAAAGAGGCAGGAGCTCAGACAGAGCACCTCAGACAAATGGCAAATAGGTGGATCAAAATGTGAAAACTAGAACATTTTCTGAGCATTAACAATCGTGAACATGCTCTAGTAGTCATGGAAACTGAACACGTGACCCAACAGTAAGACAAATTGGGCTCATAAAGTGGTTTGTAGAAGAAATAATCTTGTCCTTCCAGCAGTTTAAATCGGACATCAATCCAAACATCCATTTTCTATACCACTTATCCTTTTCAGGATCATGTGAGGCTTGAGCCTATCTCATCTGTTATTGGACAAGAAGCAGGACTGCTTGCAGACCAATCACAGGGTTGGCATAGAGAGACAGACAACCCTTTACAAATACACTCACTGAGGGGCCTTTGAAAATCACCTATTAACCTATCAAGTATGTTTTTGACCTGTGGGGGTGAACCAGTAACCTGACACACTAAAAAGACCATTCAAAGTATTTCACTTGTGCCTTTGGGAAAGAGCCCATAGAAAGAGTTTGGAGGGGGCAGAACCTTTCAGAAGCAAACCAACAGGTGATTGGATAATCGTTCTGTCAACATTTTTTATGGTCAGATGAAGTTATAGGCAGGTGCTGCTGCGTTGCAGAACATGAGCCACTTAGTAAAACAAACTTTTGCCAAAACATGTTGGAAGTGGAGCAAAAATATCCTTACTACACAGAGGTTTGTAGTGTTTTTCATTTGTTTTTTTATTTAGTAAAGAAAATTAGTTTAATCTGATAAAGCTGCTGATGAAGCTGATAGCATCTGTGCCGGTCTCTATAAGTGCAGTCACCTCCCGCTGTAGCCTCACTTGTATCTCCCACCTCTTCCTGCTCTAAAGAACGCTGATTGGGCTGTGCTGCCTTGGACTGAGCACAAACGTTGTCGATTGAAGCTTGGCAAGAGGTATTTGCATGATTACAGACACTGAATCAGGCTGTTCCAACTGTAAGTTTTGTGAATGGGAGTACACACTGAAAACTCATGGACAAGGAGAACATGCCAACTCCACCTAGAAAGGCTCTACCCAACAATAGAGTCAAACCAGCAATGTTCCTACTGTGGAGCATTTGTAATACATATAAAACCACTGATTGAATAATTATTGGTCTTTTTTGAGGGCTTAGCATTTAAAAAAGAAGCGATGCATAACGGCTTAAAACTTGACTCAACCTTGCATTGTCATTAATTAAAACCTGACCGAAACAATTTTAGCACAATGACTTAAACATAGCAAATAGGTGTTTTAAAAAAAAGTACAGTTATATGAAATATAAAAAGGCTGGTTTGATCATCCTGTTTGATTTATTAGCAAGCACCTGAGTTTTCTTTTGAAGTCAACATTGACAAGGCATCTTTAGTGCCTACGTAAAATCAGAGTTCACTTTGCAGCCCCATACACGCACATACGTTTTTGCATTTTGATTTGATAATCTTTATTTCAACCATAAGAATAATAAAGTATTAAAGTTAAAAACAATGAAAACAACAACAAAAAGGAAAACATGTTTTACAGAAATTCTTTAAGTGATGATGCTGTTCGATGTTAAATGGAGTAGGTAGAGGCTAGGCTTATCTTGTCCTTCCCCATAATATTGATAAAAATCGTGACATTAAAGTCTATTCCTCTTTGATACCAGAATGCTAAGTTTCATGTCTTGCATTTAATATACTGTTGCTTACCACCATTTAACTGTTAGCACCTGTACCTTAGAAAGCTTCCCTTTCCATGCATACCTACACCCCCACGAACTGAAGATACAACTGAAAATATTATCATTTCAGACCCTGAGAGAGTGTATACCTCATGTATTTTGTTATTAAACCAGAATACATTTATGTCACAATATTAATATTTTGATGGCATTGTCTGTGTACAGCAGGGTTTTTGTGTTATAATGCATTAGGAAGCTAGGGTGTTGTTTCTCTTACCATCCTGTTTCTGTTTCATCTTCATGTTAGAGGTTGAGCTGAATGAAAATTTCACAGTTCCACACAAGCGGGTGGTCCTTTTATATTCACACTGTATGTAGATTTATTGTACCCTCATGTGCATTACATTAAGTGTATGTTCATACATATTTATGATTTACGAGTGTTTTTATCTGCTTTTTCTTTTCTCCCACATATACATGAGCACAATTAAAGGGTGAAATTTCCCCTTACACATCTGTTATGCAGTCTTTACATAGGCCTGCAGCTCCCTCCACCCTCTTCCCATCTCGTCTCTCTCTCCTCCACTTCACCTCCTGGAAATGTCCTGTTCTGCTTGGGGGGCGGTTGTGTCAGATGTGACACATCCACTACCTCGTAATTGGTTTTGTAATTAAATGTTTCTGCCTGGTTGACCACAAAGGACATAGTTTTCTTCCTAATTATGCTGAAAATTCAATATCTTGATTTTTTTCTGCCTTTTTTCGTCTCCCATGTTGACCAAACGATTGTTTGTGAGTGCAACAGTTGGCCTGGCTGTCAGTCACCCTGCATATTTCTGTTGTGCATTTCTTTGTCCTTTGCTTTCCCCTGTTTTTTTCACTCCTGTGTTTACCCTTTTCATCTTCCTCTGTCATCCTGTCCCCTTCGTCTCCCTTTGCTCACACGAAAACAAAAGGGAGCAGGAGATAAGAGGCTGGGACGCTCCCCTGAGGTGGCTCTGTGCCAACACACCAACATGGCTGCATGGCATGAACATGCAAACAAAGGCAATTCCATATAGAGCGCTTTTAAAGAGTGGCCAGGCATCGTTACAAGCAGCACTTAGCAAGATTGTTTGATCAATATTGCGCTGATCGAGCTCTCAGAGGAGCTCTGGGTTTTCAATCGTCCAGCCCAAATGCTTTTTCTCGGCTGGATGAGCACAAGATTCAGTTTCAGAGACATTTTTTGGCTCCTAAATGAATCAATTCTGAAATACCACATGTGGAGTCACTTTTATTCCCTGTACCTGGGGTAGCCTTTGTCAACCTCACTGACACTGTAACAGCTTGTATGGAGTACTTTTTTATTTTTTCCTCTCATCATTTTGCCTTAAAGTTTTTAACATTTAGAATGAGCAGAATTTTATATCAGTTTATACTGATTGCTGTTTGTACACAAACAAAATCTTGATTACATATGAAATAGCTACCTGAGAAGACAAATCAGGTAAGGTGTACACCCAATTACCCCTCCATAGTGCTAAAATTAGCCCAGAAGGCTGTCCCACTGCGGTTAGCATGGTATACGTTAGCCTGTGATGTTTGGGGGAAACAAGATTGCTGTTATCAGTTAAACAGCATGAATTAACCATTCTTGTGTGTTCAGAACTGTAAGTGGCACGTGACTGGAGCGCCCGCTTCACTCCAGTTACGCTGCTCTGTTGTGATTATGTATGCGGCTCTGTTCTGGCTTGTTAGCATTTGAACTTGACCACCCACAAAACCAGCCATTCTGAACATAGGGGTTATGTGAGCATGGAAAGAATGCAGCTGTGCTTTATTCATTGGCTTTTTAGACAAAAGCCTGTCCTTAATATTTCATGAAGACACCAAGAGTCCATGTTAAACTGCAGAAAAGGAGCAAAATTTGGGATCTTTAAGGCTGGCTAGCTGCTGGACAGAGGCAAAGTTAGCTTATTTGAGACACTGTTCTTCCAGCAGCTCTGGCACAACTGACTGACCTGTGCAGACCATCCATTTATACACAGCAGCTTATGAACCAATGCTGTGTTGTGCTAATATCCTTGAAAATCAGATGGTCCCAAGGACAGTGAACCAGCGTTGGGAAAATTACTTTATATAAAGTAATTAGTTATAGTTACTAGTTACTCTCCCAAAAAGTAACTGAGTTACTAATGGGTTACTTACTCCTTCATAAATGTAATTAGTTACTAGGGAAAGTAATTGATGCGTTTCTTTTTAAAAAAATCTTTTGCTGCTTGAACTGTGTCTCTCTGTGGTCTCTGTGTCCTTCCTTGTTACCTGCTTGCTGCAGCTGACATCATTAGCGGAGTTCTCTGTGTTTTTGGTCACTAGATTTTAGATGTACTTACAATGGACAAACACTTTGCTATAGGGTATAATGACACTTCACATGTGTGTTCTTGCCTTTTACTTCTTGTATTTCCATCCTGAAAACAGCAGGTTTAGCTCCACAGACCGCTCCGGACTCGCTGTTGCTGCAGCTAGCCATGTTGCCAGATTTTGCAATTGAAATAAACATTTAAAAAGAGAAACCTGCATGTTTTTAAGTTTTAATTCTTATCCACATTACTTTTAAACTTCAAAGCCATGTTTCTTTTTTTTTTCTCTTAATTTACTTATTCAGCATCTTTTTGTTTGAAAGTGGAACATTTTTTCTTTATACAGAAGTGAAGGGAAGGGCTGCAGTTATTTGTAACTCATTTATTGCTTAACAGTCTATCTAACCTTGATTTTTGTAACCAAAGAGACATGTCAGGGTTTTATCTAAGTTTTATCTTAATCCTCTACAGCTCTGTCATGGTGAAAACAGTCCTAGCTACATTAGAAATAAATTTGATTCTGGCTTTAAAGAATTAAAATTAATCTAAGGATTTATTAAAGGTGAAAGCCTCATTTTTACAGTAAAAATTTAATTTATTTTAGTGTGGGTTAAAATAGTTTTAATAACTTCTGAATTGGGTTTATATTGATGGTAGATCATGCACCACATTCCTCCTGGGTATGGGGGAAAAACAAGTCCAAATGAACAACTGCACCATTGGAACAAGCCCAAAACACTGCATCCTGTAACTCCCAACATACACATGCAGTTTAGAACAAAGCCGAAATTCCCTCATAATAAGCGAACTGGGCAACCATGGCATCAAGTCTTATTGTGTGTCTGTCAGCAGCACAGTTCCTGTCTGTGTCTGGCTGAGCAAGGCAGGTCAGTAAAGTAAAGTCAGTAAAGCTCAAAGTAAAGCGCCACATTTCACTGTCGGTAACGGCATTTTGAATAGTAATTAATTCGATTACCCTCTTATTGGGAAAAAGTAGCAACGTTAGTAATGCCATTATTTGCCATTAGTCCCAACACTGCAGTGAACACACTCTTAAATAAATGAGGTCGTGCTTATCATTCATGCTTTAAAATATCAACTAAGTCCACAGTTATAGTTTAGTGATTTGTTGAGTTTAAAGAAAATATGCATTAATTGAATAGAAAGATACTAACATGATGGTGTAAGGTGGCATCAAAATAAATGAATTATTTTAAGGGAGTATTGCAATAGCTATCATTGCACATTGTACATATACATGCAAACATGTGTATATAGATATAAATATACAGTCATTAATGATGGCCTCTCTGTAACCCAGTGTACGCACAGAGGCATATCACAACGATAAAGCGTATTGGCAGTATCACACCTTTAATCACATGTGACACTTTTCTCAGCATGCTGTCAGTCACAGAGAGGACCAGGGGTGAGTCAGGTTAAGTGTTGTGGTTAGGCTAAGCTGGTGGTATGTGTGTTTATGTGTGTGTCTGTTTCCACCAGGGAGAGCAGATCAGCTGACCCCTCGATCTGTAGGTCCTGCTGCAGCTCAGCCCCACCACTGAGGCTGCCACATGGTTGACTGACCTGGAAAAGCTCTCCTGCTTTTCTGTCTTCCTCTCATGCCTCTGGGCCAACAGCAGCCAGGGCACAAGGCATTTGTTTTCAGTTTATCTGTGCATCTTCCCTCTGTCTGTGAACACATTGCCTCAAAAACACTGTAATAATTTTCTTTAAGCTTCACACAAATATTCAGTTTGTTCTGTGGATACACTGATTTGACTTTGGAGGCTATACGTCAGTAGTCAAGGTCATGGAGTCCCATGTTTTTCTCTTGCTTGTAAATATATCTCAGCTGTGCTTCAAGGAATTTTCTTCTCAACTGGCTCAAATGTTTACTGTGAGTAACGAATGCATTAGTTGGATTTTGTCAGTCATAGATCAAGGTTTATTTGGTCATTTGGTCATATTTTACATGTGAATCTGACTTTTCAAAATGCTTTGAGAGATTTCTGTCAAAGTTTGCAGAGGTTTCCTCTAAGACTTCAGGATGTATTAGTCAGATAATATTGAGTCAAAGGTCAAGGTCATATGGCCCTATGATCATCCCTATTGAACTTAATTTGATATTTTAAGAATGAGTACAGCTAGGGATGTAACGGTTACCGGTAAAATGGTAAACCTCAGTAAAGTTTCCCACAGTGATCATTACCGTGTCCAATTAAAATGACCGTTTTACCGAGTTTGATTACCACACTGCGTCAATAATGTACGGTGGTGCTGCTCTTTGACTGGAAAGGCCTGAATTACGAGTCTGTTCCTTGATGAAGCAGCCTGACGGGAGGCATGCATGTGCAGTTTGCATTGTTTGGCCTCTAAGTCTGAGAGTGAAAGTTAGAGACACAGCGGAGATTTCCATCTCAAAACGGACTCTGGAGTCTTGTTGAATGTTAGATTTTACAAAGATGCTGAGGGGAAACTGATAGAAGACAGTCACCCTGTCTATACATGAAACTGTGGCGAAAGAGAAAGACGTGTGTGGTTAAAAGTGCTGTAACTCCTCCAGTAGATAAGCTGACTGAGCCGTAGAGGTAGAGAGACAGAGAGAAGATTCAGTGAGCCATACCTGAGAGATTTACAGGTGGTTTTTCAGTATTCTCTGTCTAAATAATGTATAAATCTGGTAAGTAATAGCATTAGTATTATCATTTTGGAGTGTGTTCTTGCCGTTCTTTTGCCCTTTTTTCGACGAAATTTTGAAGTTGATCGTCTTTTTCCGTCAAAGTTCGTGTTTTATGGATTTAATCGATCGTTGTGTGGAAATATTAAGGATATCTACATGGTCTAAAATAACAAGCTGTGACATGGACACGAATGCAGTGTGTGAGTGTATGTAAAATAGGTTATTTGTTGTTAATTTTTGATTGGTTATAAAGAAATTCCTGCTTAAAGTCCAAATCTGTTTTTTTGTTTCTTGTAATTACACACTGTTAATGCATTTATTACAGAATAATGACAAATACTTGCTAGAATTGTTTACTTTTATTTCTCATGAAAGAAGGGCAAAAAATGTATTCAAAGAGCTTTCTTGACACATGTATGGACAAAAAAGAACTGTTATGATTATATTAAAGGGATTAAATGATTTTAATTGTGTAAAAGTCCTTTTTGAACATTTTGAGCACACTGCAACAATACCGTGATAATAATGATAACCGTAATAATTTTGGTCACAATAATCGTGATACAAAATTTTCATATCGTTACATCCCTAAGTATAGCTGATAACAGAGGTCAAAGTTCATTTTCATCTTGATCATATTTTGTTGATGAATGTGATATCTTAAGGAGTTTACGAAGAATTTCTGTCAATAAAAAAAGTTAAATTTTGAAGGCAATAGGTAAAAGGTCTCTAACTCAACTTAGCACATATGACTACTGTTAATAAAATTTTGCCTACATGTATTTCAAAATATTTTTAGCCACACAATCATGACTTGCTGTTAAATTTCCAAGGAGGTAATTAGGAGTTTTCTGTCAAATTCTGCTGTAAAGCTGTTCATTTTAATCACTCTTATCACTCTCTTTTCCTCTCTTCTCACTCCCTCCCTCCCTCCTCCTCTTGTGCAGGGTGTTTGTTTGTGGCCTGTGGTGTGTTCACTCAAAATTACCATCAAACAAGGATGAAGTGTAGCAGAGGGCCAGGGATTAGCTTTTACATGCTGAGTAAGACCGCAGCACTCAGATCAGCACATTGCTGCTAATTTGGTACTGCTGTTAATTTATCCTCCGCCCACTTGCACACACACATAAAACACGCACATTTTTGCTGTCATGGGGAGTCACTGTTTTCAGTCAGACATTGTGCGTAAGAGATTTATCTGGAAATGACAAGGCTGCTGTTAATGAGCAAAGTGGAAGGTTGGCCAAAGCTTTGACTGTGTGTTGTGTATACACGGTGTGTGTGCGTGTGTGTGTTGGGGGGGGGCTGGCTCAGTGGCCTTTGGCAGTGCTGAAGCTCTCTTCCCTCTGGTCTTGAACATCAAGGGACCAGCCAGGCATGTAATGGAAACTTTGGAGATTTAGAAGAGCAGCTTGCTAGATATGAGCCCTGATGTACTGCCTTAGATGGCTTCTATTGTTTGACTTTTGCTGGGGCAGGTCATCATGATAACTTTTTTTCAGTTTTATTAGAGTATGACATACGCTTGTTGGCTCTGAAAGCAGGGAAATGAGCAGAAGATTTAACGACTTCTGAACCTGTTTTGTGTTTTTGTTCAGCCTAGCGTGGGCATGCTAATTATAGCTGCAGGTCGAATTTAAATCCGTTTATGTTTGTGGTAAAAAAGGATCATTAAAACAAACTTTAAACTGCTTCTTAGGCCAAATTAGAAAAGCTTGTTTATCATGCCAGCCTTAAAACTAAAAGATGGAAAGCAGATGCAGAAGGTGGAGCCCCCCTCAGCTTTAATGGTATCCGACTGTTGCAGGTTGTTTTGAACAGATGTCTTGTAGCAACAGGAGAACTTCTGACTGCGCGTGTGAGATCACTTTGAATTTATGTGAATGCTCTAGCATCTACTCATCTGTGCATGTGTGGGTTTTTGGGAGAAAAAAATGTCTGTGTCAGTTCAGGATGTCCAAGTGGTGATGTTGGCAATTGCTCTGTCAACATCTGCAGAGAAAAAACAGTTGGCTAACTTCAGGATTAAGAGCAAGATGCTGATTAGAAACATGCCGCATAGCTATCACTGATGCGAAGCAGAAGTGTTGAGTGATGTTGGAAAAAAAATTGTATTGTATTATTTCTTTCTGCAACATATACACACAGGCCACTTTATTAGGAACACATTGCTAGTACCTGGTTGGACTGTCTTGTGCATTATTTCTTTGTGTATGGATTCAACAAGTTGCTGGAAACATTTCACTGAAATTACGGTTGGTATTGACATGACAGCATCTCAGTGTTCCTGCAGATAACACATCAATAATGCAGATGTTCCCCCACATAATAATGGGTCCTATTGGACTGATATCCGGTTACATTGTCATGTTCAGGAAACCAGTTTGTGATGATTTGAGCTCTGTGACATTCGGTCTTTATCATATGCCCAGTGAAAGTGTTGGGTTTTTTGTTTGTGATTAATGAAGGTGTCTTTTCTACATGTGGCTTGAGGCACACAGTTGTCATCTTTAAGAGCTAATGCTAATAATATAGAAAGTCATTATGCATTCCTGTCTTTGCTTGTGTTTGTATGAAAATAAGGAATATTCAGGTGCAAAGCTGGTGTGTTCCTGCCTTCAGGAGTAATGATATGGATGAGTCTTAAAGGAGACATATCATACTGATGCATGATTTAATACTTACATATAATATAATAACTTTGAAAACAAGACCTTACACCACCTTAATTTTCAAAAAATGAAATACTGTATTTTTTCTGATATCCTAGAGCGAGATTTGATGCCTCTGAAAATAGGTCATTGCGAGATGTCCGCGAGATTTCAAAGGTCGTGACATCACGAGGTACCTTTCTTTTTATTGGAGTAATCTGATAAAACACTTCCTCCTCTGTGATGTCCGTTAGCCACAAAACCGTCACCGAGGAACACATCCACCAGCAGGGGTATATAGATCTCTAGCTCACATTCACTCATTACCAGCTCTGGCCTGTAGGGGGACTCAATACGCGGTCGCTGCATTGAGCCTGCTGGAAAATACAGTAGAAGAAGAAGGACAGGCTGGCTCTACCCCCGATAGAACTGACCAATCAGAGCACAAAGGGCTGTGACGTTGCGAGGTAACTTTAGGTCATCCTCAGATCCGAGTGTTTCAACGAGAGCTTCATAATGGCCTAAAATGAGGATTTTGAGAACGCTATTGTGGGGCAATGAAGGAACTAAATGACTTGTACTGAGGGCAGAAATGCTTTACAGGCATCCTAGCCTGGCATAGTGAAAAGGAGAAACAAGCATGATATGTCCTCTTTAAGTCTGTGGAACAGTGTGCCTCTGTTATTTAAGGGTGCTTGAACAAGATGGACCCAAACATGGTCTAAGCACACACTTTTCTGAGCTTGTTTCACTCACACAGGATGCACAACAGATCACACAATCCAAAGTTTGATATCAGAGCACTTGTGTAAAAATTCTCTTTTAGTTTATAATGAGACAGAGAGCTAAGAGAGTTCGGCTTTTTGAAGCACTTCTCAGCGGGCTTTGGTGAGACTCCCGTAAACAAAGCATAAAACACCTTCACACACACACACACACACACCCACACAGATGATTATGCAACACAAAGCTGCATTTATATTATTTGCATACATACTAATGTTGGGCAATTTACCCTCACAAATATTAATATAGACTGTCCACTTGGTTCTACATGTGCAGTAGAGAATTAAACCAGTGTTTCCTGTGAGGTAAATAAGAAAATAAATGATGACAGTGACTCAGTGGTTTTCTCTGGAGGTTTTGATAATTAAATTGATTATTTTATACTTTTACGCCCACACCTCAGGATCCCACTCATCTTTTTGATAGTTTCTTGTACTCTGGCATGCTTTAATTAAAAATAAGCACTTTTATCTGAGCGTTATCATATTCCCTCTGTGTTTTATGAGTATAGTGGCACAATCAAAGGAGAGGAATTAGATAATCCACCCAAAATGAAAACCTAAAACAATAAACTACCATGTAAACAGCAAAAAGACGGGTGGCCGGTTTGCATTGATTTCGAGGAAATTGAGAGCTGACACTGATGGGTGTGATTTATGTTGGACCCAAAACACACTTGCTTATAATCAAGGCACAAAATCCACCCTGTTATTATCCTGTGCCTGGCTTTACACCAAGAATTTTTGTAATCAACATAGCAAAATATAGATCAACAAGTCCCAAATCACTGTATGAAAAGCACTTTTCTACAACATGCTTCAAGGTGTCAAAAAAGGTCCATACTGATGTTCTAATCAATAAATTATTTCTGTTCCTTTCCCTACTCTTTCCTCTTTCTTTTTAATATGACTTTATCAGGTTAGTATTGATGATTAAAAATGACAATTACAAATCAAACATTGTTTTGAATAAATGTGTTAAATGTCCCTCACAAACTCTGTAACCCCATATTTGTAACTTCCTTTTGTAGGACGTTGATGAATGCTGGAAAATCCACAGGTGGAGCATTTTCAAGTGTTTTTGTGTTGCAGCAAAAAAATATCTTTGATTTGTGTTTACCTTGGACTTTATTTTAGGCATCTATTCAAAAGCTCATTCACAAATGCTGTAAAACTGGAAGTACTAAATAGTTCATTTGTTTTGGTGTTTTAAGACTCATACCACACCGTTCTATTGCGAGAACAACAAAAATATTTCTGTGCAGTCCCTACATACACACATATGCAAACCTGCACATACACAACTGTGCAACATCTTTCCACACTCCATCTCACCCCTCCATTCACAAATGTATGCATATTTGCACCCAGACCTGAGCTTCTGTGTAACTCATCTGTGCTGCAGATGAATTTTTCAGAGCTCTGCCACTGTGAGTGAGAGGAGGAGGAAGAGGAGGTGGGTTGCAGTCGTCTGGGTCTCAGGGAAAGCTTGCCAGGCAGCACAGGTGGCGTTTTGTCTGGATTCTGCCCAGAGAGCGAGGGAGTCTAGAGATCAACTAAAGGAGGAGGAGTAAAAAAAAAATGAATCAAGATGTACTGCATTTAGATTGATACAAGATTTTCCCTCATCCTTTGTAATTAGTTTATTTTTGTAAACGTGTAAAACACAAATCCAATCGACTGGACTGTGTTTTGAATACAGGAACACTCGGAGGTGCCAAATTGCTCTGCAGAAAATAGAATATGGGTTAATGTAGAGCATGTTTACATCAAATCAAAGGATTTTGGCAATGTGTATTTAGTCCAAACTTGAATCAGTACTCAATAAAGGAAATGGAAGGGATGATCTCATCCTTGTATTCATCTTGTAGTCATGAAATGTTGCATTTTATTTGTACATGCTCAGCCAAATGAGAGCAAGGGTGCAGGGGTTTGGCTCCCATCTCAAAGAAGCTGGCAGCGGGGTGGGGCTGTTATTAAGGGTGCTTCATTGGGCTTTGTGATTACAGCTCTGACCAAGCTGACAGACTGCAGCCCCACTGACAATCAGCATGCAAATATCCGCACACAAGAGCACGCATCTGTGCTGTGATCCACACTGGCACATAGGCTGGGCAAAATGATGAGTTGTAAAGATTTATCTTTAAATTTTTAGAGTGTTACGATTATATTAAATGATTATATCATAGTTTGTTTAGTATAAAGTATACCTTTGTATGTACTGGGCTGTGCTGGGTGGATGGATGTGTTTGTGAGGTGTGCTTGTTTGGTTAGGTGTGCCCGTTTCTGCCTCCTATTTGATTGAGGTCATCGTACTCCAGCAGGTGATTGGCTGTAGACCCCATTAAAACAGGTCACTAAAGTCACCACCCGCAGGAGGAAAGCCCCGGCTTGACTTTGTTCAGCTTGATCTCAAAGCATGTGTTTTATCATGTATGATTCAGTTGTTATATAAAAACTGTGGTATAGGGGATTAGTCACCCTGAGGTACACTGAATTTGTTTTGTTGTTTAAATTGTAATTAAGTGTACAACACATTGGTTAAAGCTTAAATTTGACAGAGCTGGCTGCTTGGGACTGGGTGGATTCAGGGCTGTTCATGTTGTGTTTTGGTCACCCCTTAGACAGAACATTACATGAATCGAGTGTTTGGTTGGTGGTTTTATTTGGCCGTGTGGGAGGCGGGGATTTAAAATTAGGTGGAGGGCGATTTCTTACTGGACAGCTCTGTGTCCAATCCCTCTTGGGGCAAAATTGTTGTTGTGATTGACTTGGTGTGACTGTTTATTAATGTCTTTTTTGTCTGGCTGCATAGAAAAGTTTCCTAAGAAGACAATAAAGTTGAAGTTGAAGGAAACTGTCAAAAAGCTAATTTGTTTGTCCATTACTAAGTGCCAGGTAAACAGAAACAAAAGAGTGTTTGTGAGGTGTGCTGTCTCATCTCCCTCTAAGTCACATTTGGAGGAGGTGAATGCAACAGAGGCTGCTCACATGCTCCCAGCTTGCCTGATCCAGTCTCTGTTGTGTCCTCAGCAGATCTCCACTCCTCTCTGCTTTGCCATTAGATTGGTGCGATAATTAATATTTAATTGAAAAAAAGCCCCAGAGCTCAATGCAAGTGATTGTTTAGAATAATCAGTGTTTTTTTTGTACCTCAGTGTAATCTACCTGAATGTGAAGTCTAAATAAATACTTATCATTTTATGTATTGTGTTTCATTGTTTGCACCAGTGACTGGGACAAACACGTGCAGAGTATATCTCGCTGTAATGCAGGTTCAGAGAGATTCTAATCCTTAATTAAAGACACATTTATGAAAACTCACTCTGTTTTTATCAGCCGCTAAAATTTGCTTTAAGTCCCCAAGGCTTTGAGTCCCTGTTTGTATCGATTATTGATGGATGTTTTATTAGTTCTTAGTTCTCTGAATTGTTTCCCTCCACATCTGGAAGTTGAGCGCTCTTCCCTCCAAGTTCACACATTGAACAGACAAATATTTGCTACACAAAGAACACAGGCAAAAGATACATGAGCACATGGTTAAACCATGAGTTCATTTAAAGTTATTTTTTGTTCATCACAGCAATGACAGTCAGAAGACCTGTGTGTGTCATCCAAGCAGTCAAGCTGCACAGGCTGATATGCCTGTCATCCCATCATTCTCCAGCAGTCGATGATTAAAGTAACTGTTGTTGTTTCTCTGTGGCCTAATATCGGAGTGAAGCCCAGTGGTTGGGGAAATCTGATCTATACCACTTGTCTTTTTTGGGTCACAGGATCCAGGAGCCTATCCTAGCTGACAATGAGCAAGAGGGAGATGTCCTGGACTGCACGGCAGCCATTCACCAGAAAAAATTGTTGACATATAAATCGTCTGATTGGAGAAATAAATCATGTTTTGCCTTTCAGATAACGTTTATTGAGGTCTGGTTTTTGGTCTATGTTGCTCAGCACAAGAACATTCATGCAGATTTATATGTGCGAGGAAAATACGAACACATGTTGTATGTGTGGGAATAACACATACGCACAAAGACTTGTGTCACACAGTGCTGCACCATTAGAAATCAGCACCTCACTCTTGACACACCTCCAGCTCTTTGACACACTCGTCACACTCACACATGAAAACACTTCCTTCTTCCTGTGTTTTTTTTGCAGTTGGAAATTGAGAATCCTGCTGGGAGTGAAGTGGGAAGGTGGAGGGGTTGAAGGGTGGAGGGTGGAGCATCTGGAATAACAGTCACTCTGCTCCCATATCATGGTGTACCCTCTGATCTGTTCTGCACACACACACACACACACACACACACACACACACACACACACACACATGCTCAATAACAGTCATTGACAAATCGGATTTCACCACCATCACATTGATCCA
The DNA here is from genome assembly GCA_036419115.1 of Scarus forsteni. NCBI lineage: Eukaryota > Metazoa > Chordata > Actinopteri > Labriformes > Labridae > Scarus > Scarus forsteni. The sequence goes on from JAZDUH010000136.1 coordinate 15,915,981, forward strand.
GCTCTGCTGCTCTCTCTGATGACATCAGTGCGAGTGATGGTGGTCTTGAAGTAGACCCCATCTGGTGTTTGTGTCCATGTATTGACGTGTGTGTGTGTGTGTGTGTGTGTGTGTTTGCTTTTGGTATGTGTTTGTGCATGTGAATTGCAGAGCCGGTGCCATACTGGCTGGGACAGTAGTAATTGGGGAGGGGAGCTGCTGGCGGCTTCTCATCAATGATAAACTGTACATCAGCACTCCCTGCACACACACAGCACTGTAGAGAAGTGCTGCCTGTACTTCATGGATGTTTAATTCAAAGATCATCATATAAAATTATGTTTAATACCCTCGAAAACAGGCTTATACAGATTTGCTTACATGTGAATAGATTTTTCTTTTTGTTATTGCATTTTTAAAACTGTTGGATTGAAAATAAGAGGTTGGAGTACCAATAACAACTCCCCCAGTGTTTGGCAGTGTTACTTTAAATGTAATTTCTTTATTTACAGGATATGTGATATTAAAAGGTCATGTTATATGCATAACGTACAAAACACATTTATAACATACATATATAAGTATATTTATGTGTTTTTTGCAGTACAAAAAAAGCCCCTCTAACCATTTGTTCCACACATTCCTTCTCATGTTAGTGTTTGAATGGGACTACTCTTTGTCAATCTGTAGATGAGTTTACTCACTCCAATCTGGGGTAGTGGAAAAGTATACATGTGTTCATTATGCCACCTATCTGGAAGTAGATAGGTCACAGGAATGCAATGTTATTTACAGCTGTTTCATTAAAAACTTTAGACATTAACGGTTGAAGACAATGTGGGCGACTGAATGCCAACCACTCTCATATATTTTGGTCATGTTTGAAAATACAGATATTTTGGGATGGAGTTTTGAGAGTCATGGGTGAAATTTTTGGATATAATATTCCTAATGATCCCCGGTATGTATATCTAGGACTGATACCAGACAATGTGATAGGTAAAGAAGATAAATACCTGTTTAAGATCCTATCTCTTGCAGCTAAGAAAGCCATTACAAGATCTTGGCTGAGTTCTGAGCCACCTGGACTGAATTACTGGCTGGACATTGTGGAAGAAGTCCGATCAATGGAGCAAATGACCTATAGTCCACGAATTAAAACAGAACTTTGCACTGCAAGATGGTCAAATGCCATCTTTATGTAACAAAGTAGTGTTCGTCCCCCTTGTACAGTTGTTGTTGTGTTTTTGTCACTGTTTTTATTAAAAGGAAAAATAAAGTTTTTTTTATTTTCTTTTTATTGAACATTTGGATATAATTTAGCATACATCTGGTACACCATGATCATGCCACTGCAGTAATGCATATTTCATTTTACATCAGTCATCCTTCCTCAATCTTACGGGAAAAATAAAATAAAAAAAAAACACTACAGACATTAACCATTGAACTTTATGTATGTCTCAAGTTAATATTGCTTTTGTCCATTTTTTTCAAAAGTGCATCTTGACTTGAACATTAACACAAAGGAAATATAATAGAACATTTGAAGCCTTTACATTATCTATGCAATTAATTTAATTTAAAATAGTATGTCAATAACTGCCTTTCACAACTATGATTGTCTTGCCTCACTACATGAAGAACCTTTCTACCTCATAATTATTATTATTATGGTCATAAGTAGTGTTATTATGTATTTTTACAAGTATATTTCTATGCTTTCCCATTCTTTCAATATAAAGAGTGTCAAAAGCATAGACGTTCACTGAAAGCATATATTGTGCATTTTAAAGTCAGTGATTAATTGTGTTTCATAATCATGATCTTCGTATCTGTTCAAATAATTGAGAACATGATTTTTTCCATAATTGAGCAGCCCGAGCCTTAACCATCATGAGTCCTTGACAGCAGCAGTAGCTCAGGCAGCAGGCAGTCGTGTTAGGAATCGGATGGTTGCCTGTTTGAGTCATTAGTGGATCTCATCTGGAAGCTGATCCTGACCACTGCTTAGCCCCAACTGGTCATAGAGGAGATGAGACTATTATCTGCAAATGTATGTTTGCTTTAAAGTTTTTATTGTTTTAATGTTTGGAATTTACTCTAGAGTGAGATAATAGAATATTCCCATGAGTAACGGTAAAAAGAACACATCATCTGTAAAGCTAATGTCAGACTACATGCTTTTTGTTGAGTATTATGGTCACTGTTTCAGATTAAGAGGTCAACAGCATGAAAGGCTTCATGATCTGCCCTACTGCTCATTATGAGTAATGTGATTACAATTGAAAACAAAAGAGGCTACACTGACGAAAAACAAATTTACTGCTTTGACTATATATATTACACTTTTTTTATAAACATAATAATAATTGATATGCTAGATTGATGCTAAATACTAGCAGTACCAAGGCACAAGGATGCCTCTGCAACATTTATCTTGTTTTCAATCCGTCCTTGCAGTTCCTCTACATCACAGCTTAAATTCAGGGATGCTGTTATCAGAGATACACAAACTTTTTCCTACGTTATTTTGTTTACATTCATGAAAGCTGTGCATGTGGAGTGCTCTGTTCTCATATCAGTCTATTTCTTTTGCATAATGGAAAAAAAAAAAAAGAGGTAAAACAGTAAACTAAACTTTTTGTCTGGAAGTCAAGAGGCGTCCCAGACCATTTTTTTAGACATTTGACTGGATCATTGTACGAGCTTAGATGCTTTTAAAATGTCAATGAGGGATCATCTGCCTGAGTGCTGATTCATTGTTTGATGAAATTGTTGTATGTTGTGAACTTTTATTTGTTTGTCTTGGCAAGGACACCATTGTGTCTCAATGGAAACATTCCTAGTAAGATAAGATTTAATAAAACTAATGACATGCTGCAGGAGATAAATCAACAATATTTGTTGCAGATGGGTCCTGAAAAACCTTCATCTGTAAGGTCTGACCAAAATCCATTCATAAATCATGTGGTCTGACCTTGGCAGTGGCAGGAGTGGGCTTTATAACCAGTAGCTCTGGTTTCTCATCGCAGTGGTAGCAACTTCTCCATCACTGATTCCAAAAGCTGAAGGAACTTTGCTTTATTATTGGTATAACTAAAATGGAGTGGTTGTTAAATCTAAAGCTTTGTTGCCTTGAAGCAGATTTTAAACTGTCAGTGATGACCTCAAACTCAGCCCGCCTCAAAGTTATGGTAGTTTCAATATTAATAGCTAAGTATAGCTGAGGAATATTGCGTAAAAAATATATATGTATCAATGCTTTTTATGCTTTTTGCAGTGTGATAGATACATAACAGTATTACAAAATTAAAGGCATTAAAGGGAATTGCATGTTAATGCAAACAAATGCATGTTAAATTGCTGCATCCCAACTACAAGGTGCAACACTTAACTCATGTCCATGCATGAAATCAGAGAAAGCTGTTTTTTACAAGTCATAATGTCCAGCTCTCAGTACTTCGTAGACTGTAGTTGAATCTAGCGTTTTTTGTTTCCATGCTTCTGATCTGTTTTAAGCTTTTACTGACAACGGCCTATTTCCTGATAAATCTGTCATAATAAAAGCATTTGAACAACAGAATTGCGATGGACTTGAATTACAAGGTACTTGTCAATGATACTGTGTTTACTGTTGCATATTCATATACTTATTTACTTTTTTCTTTGTTTACTTTAAGGTTTTATCTTATCCTTGTCACAGTTCTTAAGATAAGTCTTAAAAGATTTTAATTCCGAGTCTAAATATCTGGCCCCCTCAAGTGATCCTAAAGTGAAAAAGAGCACAAAGTAATAGATTCACAAGCCAAGCAGTTGGCAAACCGTTGGATTAACAGTCACTGAATACATTTTCTAAAGGGTTTGAACAGTGAGTGCAAAAGTAATGAAACCAGTGCTGAGGCTGCAGCATTATGAATTAAATTTAGCAAAGTGAAGCGTTTATCATAGGTCACATGTGAGTCATATCTTCTGTAAACACACTGAAACGCTATACTTTCATAGTGACAGGAGATTAACTTGAAGTCATTTTTTCTTAGTTTGACTATACCAACATTTATTACATTTTGGCACTGTGGGGCACAGCAGCTATTAAGTATTGTGGTGCTTACATGACTTCTCGTTTCAAAGTGTGAGCAGGCAAAATGAAAAGAAAGTGTGACTTGGGTTCATTTGGTCTTTAAGCAAAGTTTTATGCAGTTTGATGCCTTGCGGTGCAGAAATTAGCCTTGAATGCACTGCTTGTTTTAAAGGCCTGGAGCTGCTTTGGATTATCCTCTGTCAGTCAATGGCAGAGAAGTGTGTGTGTAGATGAGGTAGACACCCCCCCGTTCTGCAGGCTGTGCTTGGACTGTATCAGTATGTGGAATGGTGCAATGGTTCCACACATCAGGCAACTAAATACATCTAATTTTATAGTCCAGTTTGGATAATTAGTCCCTAAAAAATAGACCAATGTGTTTTGGACAATCAATGTATCTGTTTTATCCTTTTCTCTTTCATAAGATCTTTTTATTTCTCTCTTTCTTGCAGGATGAGTGCCGGAATTTCATGAAGGTGCTGCTCAGCAGACAAGGCGGCCTGTTTGTGTGCGGGACGAACGCCTTCAATCCGCTTTGTACCAACTATACTGTAAGTAAAAGGTTCTATCTCTTAATGCCGACATTGTATTGTCAGTCCAAAGTCAACGACAGATCAAATTGTTACCCCAGGGGTGGCCATTTTATGGCCAGCTGGTCAATGGTCTTTTAAATTTGCCCTCAGCAAATTTGACAAAGTAAATTCAAATGTGGCCCACGTGAACACTTGAAGTTTGTTCTTTACCAATAAACTGAAGCAAAAAAGATCACTACAGCAAATACCAAGGATCACTCTCATTTGCTTTACCATCTGCTTCATCTCAAGGTCCAATTTACAAAGGTGCTTTGGCTTAATGATAGAATGATTAATTCCATGTAACAATTGTTTTCCTGTGATTTTTTTTAATGTTTTAAGAAGCTTTTACCAGTGTGTCTTCAATGTTCAACATTTTAAACTTCAAGGGGAAAACTAGAGTTTAGTTTTCTTGTATTTTTTTAACAAATTTCCTGGTTCTAAATCTAAACCTCATCGCACATCCATTGTCACACTCTGCAGCCCTCCAACAGCCTCAAACAAACATTCTCACAGAGAAATGCAAACAGCATGCTGAGGAAGAGCAGATGGAGCAACATGTGTCTTTGTACTATTAACAATTTAGTTGTGACTGCAGTTTTTGCGACCTGTGACATTAAATATTTCTGACAATGTTCGAAATTAGTGATGGTCTCCATGAGAAGCCCTTTGTGAAACACTCCAGTTAAATAAAAGCTGTTGTGCCAGTGTTACTGTTTAACAAATGTCTGTTAACTTGCGACTGTCAGCATCTTTAATAGAACTAATTACAACAGTGTTAAGACAAAAATGTCCTGTCAAATGCCTCTTTGTTGAGATTTTTACTGAAGGCAATAGTGTGTATTTTTCCACCTTCGATAAATAATCTCAAAGTCTATCTAATAATAGGAGTCTCATCAGAGAGAATGGCATGCACCCCACTACCTTAAAGTTCCCTGGTCACTTGCATAAAGCAGTGTTTAAGTTTGGGCTTGTGAAAAGTGTGTACTGCTTTTGGCACAAGTTCACACTCTACATTAAGCTAATTGGCCAAGAGGAGATGTCATTTACCCATCTTTGTCTTGTGTTTCACAATGGTTGAGGCTAAGAGATAAGAGAGGGTACTAACAGACCAGGTTAGTGGCAAAAGGAGTGACCAAAAAAAGGCAGGATCAACACTGTCAAATAACCTTGATGCTGAACACAGTTCAAAATGGCCTGAAGTCAAACCTGAAATGTTTAACTGTGACAGTTAGGCAGTCTATTTCCCAACTGTCCTATTTAAAGAATTTTAGGTAATACAAAGCACAAAAATGGTGTAGGGTAATTGCATGCCACTTTCAACACATTGACAACAACTTTTTTCCAACTGGTTAACCTCTTTGATTCAGTACAGATCAAAGCTTTGCACAGCCTGACCTGCAGTGATACATAGCTCGTTTCCATGCCAACTCTTTTTGTCTAGTGGCAGAGCTGATTGGACTTACATCTGTCATTGTTTATGCTATTGCCATGTGTCTGATACAGCCCCACTAAAAGTCCCAAATTACCACTCTAAGGAAACAAGAAAACTTGCAGTTTTGTCTCCCATCAAATAAAATTGGCAATCCAATGTGCTTCTGTCACATTACTGACCCCTTATGTCCTGCACTGTGGCAACGGTACAGCACTACTGCACATTATAACTGTGTGAGATAGTTTAATAGTCCATCATTTCAAGTTATACTGCGTAAGCTATCTTGTAGCACCATAACATCAAACTTTGGCTTTAAGTTAAGTGTGTTCTTGTTTTGTGTCTGAATGTGAAGATAAGCTGTCAACAGACCCAGGGCAGGATTGGCTGAAATCTGATTAGCCACCCCAAAATCTTTGACAATGATTGACAGTTTGATTTATTAAATTATTGAAATACAACACTAATGTATGCATTTTTAAATTTGTTTTATGTGAGCAAATCCAGTTCCAAAGCATATCAATACCTTAATTGCACTGGTTTTACTGGGTTTATTACACTGGAGGAAAGGCAAATCAGTGACCCAGGCTTCCTTGTAATTGCCTTTATGTGACCCTGGATGAATAAAAAAGCCTGAACACCCCTGCCTTACCTCAAACAAAGGCCGAACATAAACATGCCTATTTAGCTGAATATTTATGGCATGATTTAGGATTGTTTGTTCAGCACTTCAGACAGTGTTGACTTCCTCCTAAAGAATTATTTGTCCACGTCGTTCCAGCACCTTGTTCCTGCGAGATATAACAGTTGTTATTTCTCAGCTGGTAAACTTTAGGGTCTGCAGAGCTCGTTATCAATGAGACTCAGAGAGGGATAATCAACAAGAACACAAAGAGAGGAGAGGAGGAAGAGGAGGGTATTTGGGAGTAAAGGTGCCTGCGTGACTTGTTTGCCTGGTTTGATTTCCTTTACGGGATCAAAAGCAATCCCCCAGCTGGAGGCCAAATTAAAGAGACGCCAGGGTTCAAGCTACAAGTGTACGCGCAAACTGACCTGACTCACGCAATTAGACACAGACTTATATTTGTGTTCCACTCTCTCCAAACTATGTCTGTCAGAGTTTGAAGGTTCTCATCACACAGCTGGATCGTGCTCCACTTCCCGACCAAACCCTGCCTCGTTCAATTACAGTAACGATTTCAAAAGTTTTGGAGGAGAAGCTGTGCATAAATATTAATCTGCAGCTCGGCTGATTTCATATCATCCTGCAGGAATATTAAACGGGGGATGAAGGTGGTTCGAGTTTGAGAGAGTGAGAGAAAAAAATGATTTCACTATCAAAGGCTTTCTCAGATAAGTGTTATTTTCAGTCTCTAACATTTCAAACGTAGCGCAACAGCGGAGCACAGTGACGTACCTGGCCCATTATCTGTCAGCGGCTAATGACAGTCTACAGAGTGTAACACACCTGTCTCTGCCTTAGAGGCGACCTGTTTCTCCAGGGACTAGTTAGTGATGCTAGCTGCTATTTTATTTATAGCTGGGTTGTAATAAAAGGACATCTATGAATTATTTCTGCCATGGAATAAAAATGTGCTTTTGAAAATGTTTGTGTGTGCTTAACCAAGAAATGAAGAAAAGATATTTTAATATGTGAAAAAGAAAACTTATGAGTGACTTAGTATGGGTGTATGGACCTCTTACTGTTTGTGCACTTGGGTGTGTGTTTGCTTTATTAATGCATGAGATTGTGGCTTTCTTCTTGTTCCTCCTGGGCTTTAATTGCCACCACTGAGTCATTAAATTTGCTCTTACGGCAACACTCCCTAATTGCTGCTGTGTTTGTTGTGTATTTTTTATGACCGTGGAAGAGATCCATTCATAATGTTTACAGAGGTGAGAGCAGTCATGGATTTTTGTTGATATCCTTAATGAAAATATTCTCTCAATCACTATAGGTACCAATTTATAGACAAGCTATGCAACAAGAGAGATATGGAGCCAAGCAGGGATGAGGGTTAGCACCTCCATATCTGAGACAAGGCTTCTCTGCAAGAAAAAAAAAAGTTGATCGCTCTCTCCGGGTTGGGGAGTGAGTCCTTGTTCAAACGTCTTGTGGTATTGTTCATGAGTGAGGGTGACATGGACCAAGAGATGGACAAGTGGATTGGTGCCACATGCATTGCTGCAGACTCTGTACCAAACTGTTGTGGTCAAGAGGGAGTTAAGCTCTCGATTTCCCACTCTGTCTTGACTGAATGGGCCCCGTCTTGGAGATAGGGTGAGGAACTTGGGCGGCCAGAACTTAAAGTAGAGCCACTGCTCCTTTTTATTGAGAGGAGTCAGTTTCAGTGGCTCAGGGATCTAATTAGGATGCCTCCTGGTCTCCTTCCTGTGGAGATTTTCCTGGCACACCCAACCAGGAGGAGACCCAGGGCTGACCCAGAACTCGCTGGAGGATTATATATCTCATTTGGCCATGCAATGCCTTTGAGTCCCTCAGGAGAAATTGGAACAAAGAGAGAGAGGGAAGTCTGGGCTGGTCTGCTGGCTTGCTGCCTCCATGACCTGGCCTCAGGTACGCTGTTCTCATCATCATCATCGATGGTCACTCGAGATCGAGTATGACTGTCCTCCTTAGTGGTTCTTGTGGGTCCTCAGGTGGGCGAAGAGGCCAATCCTAGAGCTGCAAACTTTAGTGCAGTGTGGGCAGGGGTGGGCCGTGGGTCTGCTTTGGGCAGTTTTGGTGGGAGCTTTTTCCTTTTAAGTCTGCGTTTTGCTTGTGCAGCCTCATGGAGGTTGTCATTGTAACATGCGGCTCCCTCCTGGACAAGCTGTTTCCAAGATGCCCTCTTAGTTGCTGTGTCCTCCCTGGTTTTGAGGTTTATGTGACACACACACACACAGGTACGCTGTAGAAGATGGATGGATAGGTCACTTTGTATTGTAGTGTTTGTGTCTTTTGAACACAGCACCCACAAAGGAATGCGTCTGACTTTTTTTAAAATCTCTTTTTGGCTGTATAGAGTATTGTGTCTGTTTTGGAGCAGTTTAAAAAGTTAGCTTGTACTTCAGGTGTTACAATAGCTGGTTCCATGGCAAAAACATGTATTTTGTCTGCTATTTTTATGTTGATACTACCCACATTTTGACACGACATAATGCCTCAACTTGTAATTCCCCCAAAACTAAATGTGACATTTTCTCCCATTAAAATGATCTGTTATTAAATAACCCATCCTATTTATTAATTATACCATGTAGGTCATGTTTTTGTCTACGTTTGTGTTTGTCCATTCATCTGTGTGTCCATTTGCCTGTTAGCAAGAAAACTGAACAAGTTCTCAACAGATTTGGATCAAACTTTTCAAAGCTACGGTCTTTGCTCTGTGACTGAGTCATATAACTTACTATTGCTGTCACTTCAAACTTCACAAACTTACTTATGTATGTCCAATGTATCAGAGGGTAACATTAACAAAAGTATCCATATCTGCTGACACTGATATTTAACTTCCCAAGTTTTTTGTCTGCCTACCCGATAATATCTTGAATCATATGTTTGTGTGATTGTGTCTTTACAGGGAGACACTCTGGAGATGATTGCAGACCCGGTCAGTGGGATGGCAAGATGCCCATATGACCCCAAACATGCCAACGTAGCACTGTTTGCAGGTACGCATCCCTCTGTTGTAGCCCATGTTCTTTTGATCACCTGAAGCGTTAAGTGCAGCAGCCTTGTGCCCTGACATATTTAGATATGGTTCTTTCTGCCATCATTTCAGATTAGTATTTTAAGTTTTTCTTTTATGCTACAAGCAAGCTCAACAAAATGAAGCTATCATGATTTATGGATTTCATTTATTCCCTCTGATTTGCTTTATTAGATTTAAGCACTTTACTGTGATCAAATTGGTTGTTCTGGTCATGTTACTGTAGGGAGCCATTACTGTCTGGCAATAACCACATTACCTAATATTAGCTCGAGTGTTGTTTTATGGCATAGAACCAATGCAAATTGCAATTCTGCCAAAACAAAATAGACTGCATGTCTTTAAAAGGTCCTGTGAGGATTTCTTTGATGGTAAATAAACAAAAAAATGATATATTCCATAAAATATAAAAAGGTCATGAATAGATGGATGTAATTCAAGAACAAACTCAGAAATCTCTTCATCAAAAAAAACACTAAATGCTCTTTCCGAGTCGAGATTAAAGAGGTAATGTGTTTTTGCCGGTGTTTGTTAGTTTGTTTGTGAAGAGGATAACTCGAAAGCTATCAACTGATTTTTGTGACATTTTTGATATTTTTGTTAAAAGCATAGGAAAGGAGTTATTAGACTCTGCTGGTGATCTGAATCATGATGCAGATCCAGGATTTTTTGTCATGGATTTTTTTTAACATTATGAGATAGGGCAAATAGTCTCAGAAATGCTTTGGCAAAGGTTTGTACTCATGGAGCTTTCTGTAATACTCTTTTTCTAAGGAGATTGAGCTGGAATATACCTGACTGTCAATGAACAGTAATAAAAATAATAAATTTAAAATTCTTATTACGGGGCGGCACAGTGTAGTGCACGTGCCTCATAATGAGAAGGTTCCCAATTTGAATCCCGGGTTGAACAGGAACCTTTCTGTGTGAAGTTTGCATGTTATTCCTGTGCATGCGTGGGTTCTCTCCGGGCACTCCAGCTTCCTCCCACAAACCAAAAACATGCTCATTAGGTTAATTGGTCCCTCTAAATTGCCCTTAGGTGTGAGTGTGGGCGTGAGTGGTTGTCTGTCTCTCTATGTGGCCCTGTGATCGCTGATTCAGGGTGTACCCCGCCTCTCGCCCAATGACTGCTCGGATAAGCTCCAGCCCCCCTGACCCCGAAAGGTATAAAGGGGTATAGAAAATGAAGGAATGAATGAATGAATGCTAATTACAAATATGCAGATTCCTACCTGATTTGTACTACCAAAGGACCTCCATCTGTTCATAAATTTGACATGTTTTTTTTTGCCCTGAAATTTGTTCTGTACATATCCCAGTCATGGTCATTTTGAACAGGATTAAAAACACTGATGTACCCTACTATTTTGCAAATTGTCTGAGATCCACAAGTTATACTTATTATATGAGTTAAATATGTGTGTGAACAAAGAGCTGAGCACAACAAACCCCATGAAAGTGTGACTCTGCCTTCTTTTTTAAGTTATTTCTCCTAAGGATGTAGTGTGCTAGAATTTGCAATATCCATAAACAGATTGTGGTATCAGAGTCCAGTTCTATGTAAATGTTATTCATTTGTATGTGTATGTACATATCAGGCCATCCCAGTTTAAAAAGTCACAGTAAGCCCCTGTTCCTTTACGCCGTCTAACTCACACACGCCTCTGTCTGTGTCTGTGTCTTTCAGAGGGGAATCTGTTTACAGCCACAGTGACAGACTTCCTGGCCATTGATGCAGTGATCTACCGGAGCCTTGGGGACAGTCCCGCTCTGCGCACCGTTAAGCACGACTCCAAGTGGTTCAGAGGTACAGATGCGTGGGTGTGTGTGTGTGTGTGTGCTTGTCCTCTATGTGCTTGTTAAAATGTGTTTGTTTTTGTCTTTATAAATATCCATGCAAGTGTGCAATTTTCTCAAGTGCATCTCAAAAACCTTGCGTGGTCTGTCGATGTTTTTTTGTCTGGTATTTTGAGTGTGTTTTTGCATCACTTAACAGCACACAGGATCGATACATTTGTTCGGAACAGGATGCTGAGTCAGCAGTCTGACAGCTGAGTGTCTGTCCAGTTAACTAGACACGGAGCTGTCAAACGTTGCTCACTGCTGTTGCTCGCTGACACAATGAGAACCATCGACAGGAGCAACAAACAGTAAAAACATAACATGTCACAAAGGGGTTGCGGCCAGTCCTTGGTGAAAAAGCCACAAATGCATGGCGTGAAAGCGAGTTCTCCGAGACATCAGGGAGTCATAATGCGCTTATTGTTTAGTGTGAAATCCCCTCTCAGCATGTAATGAAATTAAACATGGCCTGTGCCTCGTTCTCACTGCCCTAACGTTACCTCGGTGTCATGGGATGGAATGATACATGGCCAAATGGAGACTGTCTGCTATGTGCTCTCTCATGATCCATCCATACTTCATGTAACCCTCTTTGCCTCTGTTTTTCTCCCTCTTTTACATATCACAGAGCCGTATTTTGTCAGTGCTGTGGAGTGGGGACCTCACATCTACTTCTTCTTCAGAGAAATAGCCATGGAGTTCAATTACCTGGAGAAGGTATTGAAGCCGATCTGATGTAAACATCTCCTTCTCTCCGTTCTCTGAGCTCTTAGTATTCAGATCGGGGAGCTGCTAGTCCATTCACATCATCTATAAAATGGAATATCTGAATGTGTTGGTACACCATGAAAGCAAATAGCACTCTAATATCTCTCTTCTGATATTATTTGAATGTCAATACAAATCTTCTCCCTCAGCTTCAGTGGCCTTTCAACCTCATGTGTATTATCTGCATATATAATCCGACAAATCGCAGTCTGAGCAAAAAACTCATGTCTGTATTAGACAGAGAAAAGCTCTTTTGTGATATAGTTGAGCTGAGAACATATTCCCAAGAAAAAAAAAGCATCAGCATGAAGAAGCCTCTGTCTTTAATAAATTCAGATATAAATTGAATTATTTGCTACAGGTCTCTGGCCTTGACGTGTGCACACAGAAGAGTAAGTGGATCCTCTCAAAGTATCAGGGTTCTAAAAAATCAGAGTTTTTAAAGCAAAGATTTTGAGTTACACAGACATGAATTACTGATTTTTGATTTAACATTACCAAACAGTGATCTATCAAAAGAAGGTCCTGCATTGAAAGTAGCATGTAAATGAGTCTTTAGAAATAACTCTGCAGAAAGACTTTTAAAAACTCTTTTGCAGATAAAACCCAAAGCTTTGAATTATATGTGAGCTTATGCAAACACCGCTGTCAGCATGTTGCAGATTTGCATTTTGTTATGACATTTTCCACACCCATGTCTATGCCTGAATGTCTGCCTTGCCCCAGGTGGTGGTGTCACGTGTGGCCCGGGTGTGCAAACGCGATCAGGGCGGCTCGCAGCGCGTCCTGGAAAAGCAGTGGACGTCATTCCTAAAAGCTCGTCTGAACTGCTCCGTTCCTGGTGACTCGCACTTCTACTTTAACCTGCTGCACTCCACCAGCCCCATCATCAGGATGCATGGCCGGGACATAATCCTGGGGGTTTTCTCCACACCTGCCAACAGGTACAACACAGACAAAACGGCGTATACTTTTGAGAAAACACTCCAGCATCCCTTTCAGAACAGATACAGTTGTCAAAACCCAATTAAATTTTCAGTCTACTTACAGCCCACGGATGATATCTACTCAGACATTTATACTTCTAGTGAATTCATAATTACTTTACAGAAAATCAGGGATAAATCAGATTATAGAAATCAGTGATGCAATGATATACTTAGCACACAGTTCATAAACAATCCCACACACACACACACATATATACATATGTAACTGTTTAAATGTAACTTTGCTTGAAGTTACATTTAAACACATCCTCAGAACAGCTTCATTTCTCCATCCAATTACCAATTTTTGCTAACATAATGTAACTGTATGTCAGCTTGTTAGGTGATTTCATGATATCTAAGCGTCCCACTATAGCATGGATCTTAACCTCACACTAATTTTGTTAACTAATTGGACCGGCAACAAGATCTGGATGCGAATTTTGAGACTGATATTTTATATTTTTCCTCAGGTCCACTGTCAAACGTGAGGCATTTTGGTTTAATTTTTTACACAATGCTAATGTTTATCCTGCACAAACTAAAAACTGTTCATGTAGCAGTACAGTATTATGATTAAATGATGTTCACATTTTTGTCCTAAAATTTAAGTTAATTATATTAATGTAATTATTAGTGTTTTGTACATTTTGATCAAAGCAAAATTTTTGGTCCAAAATCTTGTGATTCCAAAATAATAGATGTTAGAGACAGGGCGGAGTTTTCTTTTTCACGGAAGCATGTGTTTCAGTTCGAAGATAAATGATGTAATTAATTCAGATTTGTTTTAATTCATCCATTTACAGAAACATTTCTGGTAATTTCATTAACTTAGGCAAAGCAAATGTTCTTTTTTTCATTTGACTGCACTCTGCTTCTGTATTTACTACTACAATATTTATATTTTCCCCCCTTCTATTTTGAACAAAAAGTCTAAAATACCTTCTACCATTTCCATTTTTAATATTTCAAGCTAACAACTTTAAAAGTTTAACAGGTGGCTTGCTGAGTTGATGTCCCGTAGATGTTGCATGATTCACTCTTTCCCCCCTTCTATCTTAAACAATCAGACAGAATGCGGCAATTTGTGGGACTGATTCTTTTATTCAGATATGCAGCCCAAAGTTTATACAGTTCATTATGCAGCTCATTTTATAAAGGTTTTTAGGTCAGACATTTTTTTTACATGATTTGGTAATGCCGTCGGTTTGTTTTGATTTACACTGTTTTGCCATTGTGCCACTATTCAGTTCGATGGTTCACAATGACTTTCTGTTGTCCCCACCCTTTAAGATTAATATTTTGTTGTTCCCCCTTTAAGGGCAAAGTTACAGTTATTCTAAGTACATAAAAGCATGTCGATAGTAATTTCTCTATTATTAGCATGTAAACAGAAAACAATAATTTTAATTTGCCATTTGCTTTTCCATAAATAACTGCATTTAATACATCACTCCATCCTAATATAAAAGCATAAAACAACAAATTGTTAACTCAGAACTCAGATTCTGACAAAAGATTTAACTTCATATCCCAAAAACAAAATACAATTTTCCACATGAAGCAGCTTTAATCAAAGAAAACCAACCGAAGGCCGCTGTTATACAGCCCAAATTCATTTACACAAATCCCACCTCTGACATTAAAAGTAGCATATCAGAATTTTGGATGTTAATCCCTATATAATGAAGTATTACACATAATTACTTTGACCTTTGATTTTTACTGACTAAATTTAACATGGCATTCATTGTTCAGATACCCTACCTATCACAGCCCTTTGTTCTTTTTGGCAGAATAGTTTGACCCTGTTCTTTTGCAAGCATTATGAGAAATGTTCACTGATTCCACCTATTTCTTTTGCTGATTCACCTTCAGATAAGCACTTTAACATTTCTGGACACCAGTTGTCACACACTCAGGTAACTGAGGTCTGGCTGCAATATTGCACCAGCCATTATAGGATCTTTTTTGACTTTTAAACCACTGTTGCCTTTGGATTTTGAACTTGGATTCAACACAGTTCTAAAGCTTTTGGAAAACAGTTGCACTACAACACTTACATTTCATTTCAGAACAGTGGCACCAAATCACCATTGGGGGACGGTGCTAAAAGAACCGTCTGCAGCTTCCTTTCACTGTTTCTTTCGAGCTTTCCATTTCTCCCCACTGTCTTTGCTCTGTGCTGAATTATTTAACAAAGCTCTGAATTTATTCCAAAGATAATGCAAACGAGCCCAGATATTAGTGGGGATCATTCTGTCCTCATAAAGCTAAGGAAAGCTTAAGTTTTACCAACCGAATTGAAACTGAAGCCCTCACTTTAACAATGCTATGTTTTTATTACACCTTTCCTTGTTGGCCACAAACTTGCTAACAAATGCAGACCCTGGTTAGATAAAGCATCTCTGGATCCATACTCGACCCTGGTTTACCTTTAAATTAGAAGTTTTATTTGTGCTAGCAGTGTGTGGGCAGACATGCATGACTGTGAAGTGAGAAGTGGAGAGATTTTCACTTCATGTCCTCTTTCAGAAAAAAGAGTGTGCGTGTGTGTGTTTTTGTGTGTGTGTGTGTGTGTGTGTGAGTGTGTGTGTTTTCAGTAAAAAGCTTTGACATACTTCCCGTTGAGACTTTGACAGACACCCAGTGTGGAGCAGCACTCACACAACTCACCTTTAAAAATTTCTGGGACCACCAGTGTCTGTTCTGTCATTTCCTAAGAAGTCAGAAGGAGTGAAGCTTTCAGCGGGGAAAAGCAAAGCTCCAGAGAAATGAAGGTGGCTGTGCTGAGGTATAAAGGTCACCACTGGGGGGGTTCAGAGTAATTTAAGACACATGGAATGCTTTCATTGAGGACAAAAGGGTGATTTGTTGAAAGACAAGATTAAATTGGAAAAAGGTGAGAGGACAGGAGGGATGCTGTTTGGTAAATGGGAGATTATTAGAGAGGGAGAGTGTTTGCCGAGCCAGAGACAACACAGACTGCAAAAGACAGAGAAGAGGATGAAGGTGTGTGCGCTAAATACATTAGATCCCTTTAATGCTGTTGAAATGAATTTGTTTGTAAGAGATTGCATTTTTTTTCTTAAGTGACTCAATCAGTGGGTTAGGTCTTGAATTTTCTCGAAAAAAGTAATAAAGACAAAAGGCTTGGCACTGAACATTTTCTTTTTTGGCAGGGGCTCATTAAAGGTGCTATGAGGAGAATCTATTACCGGCGAAATAAAGACTCTGCTACCCATGAGCATGTGCAGCGACTGTCGTAATGCTGCGTTCCAGTAACCCCGGAAATGGGAGTGACATCATTTCCGACTTATTGGTGTTCCAGTTGAAGTCAGAAAAAAACATGCTAATCTACCAGGCTATTGTTAGCTGTTGTCAGCACACTCTGTGTTATTGTATGAAGAATGTGATTATCGCTATGGCAGCATTTTTTTTAATTATAAGTCTAACAATACGATGTATACAGCTGATCTAGAGCGACACACCCCAGTCAGAAGAGCAAATAAATTCATTATTACAGGAGCTAAATAACTGTTCACACTGGGGGCATCCATCTTCGATTGTCAACTCGGGGGTGGTGAGGTTTCACCGAGTTCCCAGTAGGAAATTCAGACTTCGGGGGACATTCCAGTTGCAGTTTCCTACTCAGAACCCAGAAATTCCTACTTCTGACTACAACTGGAACGCACCAAAGACGTGACTGAAGCCAATTGTGTGATTGTTATGGTAAATGCAGCTCAGACCTTCCTCAGAACTCTGCATTGCTTTACAACTTCTTTTTTTAACAACTTACAGGATGCAAAGCGACGAGGTAATGTATCTCTTTCTAGTTACCTAGCGGTAGTTTTTGATGTGTGACAACAAGCAATTTTTGGAAAACATATTATCGTACTTGTAGCCGGCTATATATATCTACTTACAGCCTGATGCTCTAAGATGTGTAATATAAATAATAAAATAATATAAATTTGCTCTAGTTTTAATTGTCTTGTTCCTGAAGTTGAGTATCCAGGCCAGTCCAGCTCTGTCCGACCCCACCAGAAGGCTAAGGACTAGTATTTATAGATAACCTATTTTGATGCTATAAAACTCATCTTAAAGTGTGTATTTTGATCAGGCATATATCTAAAAGTGAGACTTTTTTGTAATTACTTAGAAACTCCTCACAGTCTCTTTGATTAAAATTTCCTCGTCCAATAGTTTGTTGATATTTTCCAAAGGCTTATACCAACATTTCTTGAACAATGATCCAGCCAGTAAGTTAGCCAAATACTTGTGAACTTAAGATTTGATTCTGTGCAAAATGGCAAAAGTAGATGTAAAAAAAGGCGGAGATTCAGCCAGTAGCTTTCAGTTGCATGATTGCATGAAGCCTTTGCATTGGCTTCTTAGTTTTTTACCTCTACAAAACTTCATGTTTATATTCTTGAATTTTATTATAGACTTCACATTTTAGGCCCTTTGGATGCCTTAACTGCACCAAACAAATTAATTATACAATATAAAACAATAAAATCTTAACCAAAACCTCAGTGTAGATGTATTTACATAGTGATATTGGCAAACCCTTCCCCTTACACCACAACCAGATTACAGATCTATGGATATACTGATGGTTTTATGTATTTTCAAACTGTTTGAATCAGTAATTATGCTCTTTTGAAAGTGATGAACTCAAAAATCTTTATCACCATAGGCCATTGGCTCATTTATGATATATGTTCATAGAATCATGGTGCTGTCGTCAGCTGTCACTTTCAGAGTTTTTGTGTAATGTTACAAAGGAA
The DNA here is from genome assembly GCA_036419115.1 of Scarus forsteni. Lineage (NCBI taxonomy): Eukaryota > Metazoa > Chordata > Actinopteri > Labriformes > Labridae > Scarus > Scarus forsteni. The sequence continues at coordinate 15,934,153 of JAZDUH010000136.1, forward strand.
AGTTATATTCTGATTAAGTTTACAGAAAATTTATGTCAGACTTATTGCTATTACTGTCTTTATAACTAACAGTAGCAGTAGAGAATCTGACAGCATTAATCCACAATCTGGGTTAGTGCTATGAGTTTTCTTTTTAGAATAGGATTCTGCAAAAGGATAATTCAGGCCTGTTTTCTTATTGATGAGTGCCACAACCTTTATGCCCATTAGGTGAATTGGTGAGCTTTAATTGTGTTTAGGTTTGAATGTGGGTGTGAATAGTTGTCTGTTTATATGGGCCAGCCCTGATATTGGCTGTTGACCTCTCTAGAGCCCCCCCCCCCCCCCCTCGCTCAATGCCATCTGACCCCAAAGAGATAAGAAAAAATACGAGATGAATTTAATGGATTGCCAAAAAATATAACTGCCACCTGAAACTGTGACCATGTCCATGGTCCAAGCAGAGAGAAATCTTCCTAGCATGCCGAGGGAGCGCTACATTGATTGTATGACATCATGTGAGAGCTATAAATATCTGCACGTATATTTATCTGGAACTGCAGGAACTACAGATCCCACAATTCACTGCAGATCTTCTAAGTAATTGTGGATTAATGTTAAACAAAATGTCCAAAAGTATGCATTTTCTTTCTGAATTATTCACTGATGAAGTGGAAATGTTAAAAAAAAGTAGCAGCAGATCACAAATTTTAAATGCATTAAGTTTCTGTGATATAGTTTGACTGTAGGTTGTAAATCTTTTTTCCACAAATAAACAGGTAAGAATTAAATGCATTTCAAAAAGTATAGCAGTTGTTTAACACTCTAGTAGCTTATGGTAGGTCTACCGTAGGTGGTTACTGCTTTATGGCAAATATTCAAATCACCCTGTGGAGAAAATTAATGAGATTTTTCACTTTAGGATCCACCTTATTATGCTCTATTTAAACATCACAAATAAACAAAACTACTTCCCAATCTATGCTAATACAAATTAATTAAGTCACTTACCAAATAAGGCTTTTTGGTAAGTACACGTGTGCTTCAATCTGCTTGCACATAGATACATCTCTCACTTTAAAGTATGATATTTTCCCCAGTGTTGCAGTCTAGTGGTTTGAATCATAAAAAGGTTTTCAGTGGGCTGTCATATTTTTTCCGTGATGGCCCACTCATGTCACCTTATCTGAATGGCCCTGATAGCACTTACTGTGTCTGCTGTAGTGCATTGAAGCAAACACATACAAATACTAGAACTGCCTGCTATTTACCTCTGGTGTGGGATCAATCCAGAATTTTCATAGAGAGCAGCATAACCACCTGTAAGTGCCCCCTGGATAATAACATATCAGGTTTTTAGGTGGAAACACAAAAGCATAACGGCTGCAGATGGGTTATATTAAAGTATAGAGGGGCGCTCAAATTTCTAATTATGATATTTTTACCCACAAACACAAAATAGATTATTTTCCCACATTTGGGGGTATGAGTTATGCAAGTGGTCAAATTTTAACCCTTGCTGGTACAATCCCTCTCCACATTAAAAGGACTATGAGGAGTTTCTAAGTAATTACAAAAGTCTCACTTTTAGATATATGCCTGATCAAAATACACACTTTAAGATGAGTTTTATAGCATCTAAATAGGTTATCTATAAATGCTATTCTTTAGCTTCACGGTCGGGTCGGGTCGGACAGGGTCGGACAGGGCTGGACTGGCCTGGACTGGCCTGGACTGGCCTGGATACTCAACTCCGGGAACAAGACAATTAAAACTAGAGCAAATTTAAATTACTTGGACACGTCTTAGAGCACCGGGCTGTAAGTAGCGATATATAGCCGGCTACAAAACTACAATACTGAGTTTTCCAAAAATTGTCTCGTCTTTTGTTGCGTTCCAGTTGTAGTCAGAAGTAGGAATTTCCGAGTTCCGAGTAGGAAACGGCAACTGAAACGTCCCCCGAAGTCGGAATTTCCTACTGGGAACTCGGTGAAACCTCGCCACCCCCGAGCTGACAATCGAAGATGGATGCCCCCAGTGTGAACAGTTTTTAGCTCCTGTAATAATGAATTTATTTGCACTTCTGAGTGGGTTGTGTCGCTCTAGATCAGCTGTATACATAGTATTGTTAGACTTATATTTACAAAAAATGCTGCCATAGTGATAATCACATTCTTCATGTGGTATTTGTGAACAACTACGCAGGGCGTGCTAACAACAGCTAACAATAGCCTGGTAGATCGGCATGTTTTTTTCTGACTTCAACTGGAACACTGATAAGTCGGAGATGATGTCACTCCCAGTTCCGAGGTCACTGGAACGCAGCATTGCGACAGTCGCCATGCGTGCTCATGGGTAGCAGAGTCTTTATGTCGCCAGAACTAGATTCTCCTCATAGCACCTTTAAGCTAGATCAGGCTGATGTGAGCAGACAGGGGGTTGAGGCACTGAGCTCTGCTTGCAAGCATTGTATGTTAATTTCCACTCATCTGATGACAAACTTTATACCTTCAACTATCTGTATTGTCAGCCATTACCTAGTTCTTTTAACATCCTGCTGTAGCTGAAGCCCAGCTCCTTCAACTATGCCAGGGCAAAGGCAGAGTCCTTCAGAGCAGTATGAAGCACTTCTAACTGTCAATAAAACAGGACTTTGAAAGGTTTGACCATTTTAAAGTGTGCTGTCAAGAGGATTAAACTTTTGAGGAATTTTTTGTATTTTTGTGTGAATAAGGCTTAGAGATGGAAGAAAATGGAGAAATAAAGGAGGACAATCACCCAGTAGAGGAGACTAAGGTTTAAAAGAGAAAGAGAACAAGAGAGGAAGATAGGCTCAGGGATGAGGAAGTGAGTAATGGACAACACGTGCATCCCTCACCCTCTGAGATCAAAAACTGTTTCATCAGCTGCATCTTATCTGTGTGTTCGGAAGAGCTGCATTGTGAGAAGGGGGCCACTGCCTTCACAGACAGATGGATGCCTCACACACACAAACACATGCACACACACACTCCCACTCTCATACCCGAACACATGTGCATAAACACACTAACTCCCAGATAACAGCATTTATCGCAACCCGCCAAGGAGAACCAGCTGAACACACACACACCCTTGCCAGGATAAACTGCCACCGAGTTTTTTGCCCCCTTTTTTCTGAATAACCACCAGCCAAGAACGAGAAAGAAAAGGGAGGGTTTTGATGGATGGATAAGGACGTGTGTGATGGAGGAAAATGAACACAAAGAGAGGGAGAAAATGTGTGAGGTGAGCTGCAAAAACTCCCAATGGCCCTCGCGTGGCCCACTGCGCCACATTGGCTAAGTGCTCGCCAGACAAATTGCTTTGGCTGGCAGTGAGCGGCGAAAACAGCGTGAAGCAGGACCTGCGATCTGAGGGACAGCTATTCACTCCTGCCATTTGGCCCTGTGCTGCATTCATGGGGCCGCAATGTGGGGAATAGTGTGATGAAGTCAAGGTTTCCTTCGGCCCTCCTGGAGCCCTCACTCTGTAGTCCACAGCTGTTATGGAGCTGCATTTGCAGGATTTTTCAGTCTCTTCTTCTTTGAGTTTGAAATCGCCCCGGGTTGTCATTTCCTTTTTGCATCCGCCTCTGAAGCCTCAGGCCCGTTCTCTCGAGACGGATGAAAGGAGAGCTTGAATTTCCTACTGAACACCTCTTGCTTTCACGCTCCTGATGCTCAGGGGGTCAAGGAGGCGTTTGGAGCAACAGCTAACTCCAAAGAAAGAAAATAAGAGACCTCTGGTGAGAAGAAGAGGAGAGAAAGGTACTCAAATAAATGAGTAAAACTTAAAAAAGCAGCAAGACATCAAACTGAGACCTAACTTTTCTTAGGATACGCATGCTAGCATTGAAAGCAAATATTCCCCATTATCTTTTAGTTACTGTTTTGGTGATGAAAATGTTGTTCCTTACTGGAGCAGACTGACAGGGTCTCATTAGGATTAATGGAGCCACACAGGAATGCAAGCAAAACATCAAGTCAGCAAAGTCAAGTAAATCTAGTGCATCCAGAGAACGGAGAGTCCATGTCCAAGTTTGAGCTGGAAGGATCGGATGTGACAGAGTCACAACAGGATGTCCTCATTGTGATAAACAAGGAGGACAAGGAGCAGGAGGAGAACAGGTTTACTGTGCCAGGAGAAGCCTGACACAGGGGTGGATGCACAGATGTTCAAGTAGTCCCCTCGAGCCTGCACAAGCAGAAAAGACAGAGGAGTAAGGTAGGTAGCTCGAGCTGTGGAAAAGCATATGGGGAAAGAGGAGTGCATATTGACAGCTGGCTATGTCACAAGGACAGCAAAGAGATGTTATAAAGGATCGGGATAGTTGTAAGGAAGATGAGAAGATACCCAGAGGAACGTGTTGTTAAAAGGTCAGGAAAAAGTATGAAAATGAGGCTGCTTGAATACAGAAAGGAGGTCAGATGACAGGTTGGTGGTAGCATAAATTAAAGAAAATAGCTGAATAATATAAAAAATAAGTTGGAATGGAGACATCTGGAGAGGAGACCTTACTTAAAATAATTAATAACAAAGCTTTTCAGTTTGTCCTGCTTCCCCTTAATTCAATAAATCTTTGCCTGTTTTACATTTTCATCTGTATTTTTGGGGAAGAACAGCTTGTTTTCAAATCAGTATCTACTATTTACCCAATGACACAACAAAGCAATACAAATGTATTAAAAGCATAATTTATAAAGCTTCTTTGTTACAAAAGTTATTTTCTCAGAGTTTGCACAACTTAAAATAAAGTTCAGGCACTTACCGTTGTGGAGTTCTGTGGCTAGCTTTTGGATTAGGACTAAAATAGAGCAAAACATGAACAAATTAACTTGGTTTGTACAGTGCCAATAAGTACAAGCCTTTACAATATTTAACAATACTTTCAGCCTCTGCTTTTTTATCATCCCCTTTTTTTGTGTTATTTTTTTAAAGGGAAAACCTTGAATGGTGTAAAATCAGTCATTTTCTTACTGAAATGACTCCGATCATTTTATTATCATCTCCCTGTTGTCATGAAAAGTGAGTTTATTATTGTTGACATTACTCAGTGTGTAACGAGTCTACTTCACTGGCAGAAATCCATAATGTGTTTGTATCTGCCAAATTTGAATCTGATCTGGCTTGAAAATGGGGACAATTTAGTCAAAACCCTTCTGTGAAATAAAATCAAGTCAGTCTATTACAGTGTGCCATGTACACAGCATTCATTTAAGTGTTTGGCAGAATAAACACAAATAAACTTCCCATTCCCCTGTGGTTATCAGATGCCATCCTTTACAATGTCTTTATTTTTATGTATATAATGATGTGGACATTTTCAAACCTCGGAAACCCTTGACAGAAGGGTTAAGTTCTTTCAACACCCCTTGCTTCCTCCCCTGCCCATCTGCCCCCACAAGGCATCAGGAGTCTGCAGGATTTGTGTTATTCCAGGCTGTCAGTGGGATTGCTTAACAGTGAGGAAGTACTTTAGACTCCACAGCAGTCATCTCAAACAGACACCCCATGCATCTAGCCTGGACAGCCTGTCACTCAACCCCCCAATGAGGAGAACCAGTGAGGAAAGGACAAGTGCCTGTGGAGTAAGAAAGACAGGGCGCACAATAACAAAATAAACAAAAAGACAAGGAGGCTCATACAAGAGGGGGGAAGTGATTGAAATAAAATCTGACTATAAGGAAAAAACATGTGAAAATAAAAACAGAAGTCACAGAGAAAAGCTCAGAGTGAAAATGAGAATAATTAAGAGAATTCAGAGAGAAAAACAGCCCAAGGCCTTTTTGGCTCACTCCTGTTCAACACAGCCATACGTGATGCAAACCCCATGACCTGCAGCAAAGAG